>JAFEMH010002129.1:0-373873 GCA_022495995.1 Adenophora triphylla var. japonica | reverse complement strand
GGCGGTTAATATGAGTTGTACCAGTAGGCCGTAATATGAGTTGTACATTAAGGCCACCATTTTCCGAAAAATGTTTTACTTAGGACAAGGTCAGTAGGTCATTTTACTTAGAAAGGGCGTAAAATGTTTTCCGAAAAACGTTTTACTTAGGCAACCAAACAGCGGAAAACGAGTTATTTTCCTGAAAATATTTTCCGGGGGCTAACCAAACACCGTAAAACAGGTTATTTTCCGAAAAACATTTTCCGAAAAATATTTTACGGTGAAACAAACGGAGCCTTACTTGCAAACATGTTTTCAAAACCCTAGAAACCATTTTCATACATCAAATCTTCATTTTCAAAGGATAAAATTCCTCTTCCCAAGCAAATGAAGTGCTTAGTCCTAATGTACCCTAAGGATGGCTTGATATAGTTGATTCACCACTAAAATGTTAAGTGATCACTAATCAAAGCCTAAGGAAATGGGGACAAGCATGGATGTCAAACCCCCTTTAAAATCATGTTTTTCTTCTTAAGAAAGTTGCTGTCCAGTAGCAATTTTCAAAGACCTCTGTCCATGGTCTAATTTTTTGGACACAGATAAACTTGGAATTTGGTGTTGACTACAAAACACTTTTTGTAGCCAACATCCATATCTTTCCATAAATATTTTTACTTTATTTTTTTCGTGAGTAAAACTCCCTTTTTCAAATTTTCTTTTAAAAGTCAGTTCCTCAGTCTCTGGAAGTCCAGATTTCATATCTGAGATTTCCAGAAGGTTTTGGTCCACCAAATCAACTACAAATGGGAAATTTATTTTATAGAAACCTTATTTAAGGTGTTTTGAACAACTTTCATTCTCGGACTTTCCCCAGATTCTGATATTTTTAAGCCCTTAAACCCATTTTAAAATAAAGTGTCAACTGCCTTTTTCATTCTGGCAGAATTGGTTTTCAACTTCAAAAAATCTTTTGAGTCCCAAAACTCAATCCAAAAATCATACCAAAAATCATGGGATTCGTTCAAAGTCTAATAAAGAATTCCTAATTTTTACTTTTCTCAATTTCAATTTATTTTGGCCAAAGTAACACACACACACACACACAAATGGTTTCTAATGTTTGGAAGACTCGTTTTACGAGGCATTCCGGGTGAACACTAACGTTCTTCCCGGTGTGTAACGTGACCTCCGAACCCAAATCTCTTATTTCGGGCATTTTTCAAAGTTTTGGCCCTTAAAACAAAAATGGCGTGGCGACTCCGTTTTCCGGTTTTATTTGGTTTTCAAAGAAACGAAAAATCGAATTTTTTCCGTGAAGGGTACACATCGTTACAGTGGCGACTCCGCTGGGGAGAAAATAAGCTTTATCTTAAAAAAAATGATATTTGGTATATTGGTGGAAACCATTAAACTTTCCGTTATCGCCTCCTAACACGAGTCGGGGATAAATTGTGGTTTAACAATCCCACGTACCGGTATCATTGTTTTCAAAAAAAAAAAAAGGAAAAGCTTTTAAGGGTCAAGCTTCCGTCCCGGCATTTGAAATCGTTTGTGGTGTGTGTTGATTTTTCACATTTTCGTGTTGTTTTGGCCGCCTCGGAAAAGTCAAAATTTTGACTGTTGGACCCGTTGCCTCGGATTTTGAATTATGTGCTTATGTGTGCATTTACTTTCAAAAAAAAAGTTCAAAAAAAAAAAGAATTTCAAAAAAAAAAGAATTTCAGAAAAAAGAAGAAAATTTTCAAAAAAAAAATCATGCATCATACTTTTTAAGACACCTGAAAAATTTCTATTTTACTCGAGAAAAAGAAGATAGGCGCTTGCACACTACGCGCACGTGACCTTACCTTTGCACACTACGTCCCTAACCCGGGAAATCCTGTCGCGGCCCGTTTGGTCTTATTACGCCTCTCGGTGCAAGCACGGGACTACCCAAACATCCATGGAGCCTCGTGTCGACCATGCACTTGTCAGTGACACACTTTGTCAGAGACCGGTTGGTTTTTAGTACGGTGCGTGTCATGCCACTGTACGTGTATAGACCTTTCCTTTCAAGCCTTAGTCGGCATACCAAGTCAATATCTTTCGGGGACCCTAATCGGTCGAAGTTACGCGGTTTTCCGTCACGGACTTTGACCGGATATTGGCCAGCGCCTTGACTTTGACTACGGCGGCACAAATTATACACACGACTCCCGGCATGACCGAGTCATCAAGGATTAATGATTATTCCATGCCTAATTACGGCCTAATTGACGACAAGTCAAGATCAATTGTGGACATTTATCAGTCCAAATCATGCCGACTTTTTGTCGAGCCCTCGGACATGATCTTGACTTTGCCGTCAGCTTTGTCCGTAATTTACATCGAATGCTCGTTAAGACTCGATTACCCGCTTGAGACTTTTAGGATCGTTTTTCTTTCGGTCGGTGGGACCCGCTTGCCCTATAGGACCCTCGCCGGGGTGTCCACCACTGGGAGGTCGAAATACGAGGTGGAATACGAGGGGCTTATAGACGTAGTGACGGGGCCCGGCGATCCGGGATCGAGTAGTTTGCGAAAAAGAAGAGCAATCTTTTCCAACCGATTAGGTTAATAAAACATGTTTTAAGTAAACAAGAACAAATATCTGCATGTTGCATGAGCCCAAAGCCCAAACACCTACCCTCCTTCATTCCCAGACATCTGAACCCTCGTGCCTTTTCCCCATGACTCCTCACAAAGCTTGGTTTCGGGACAGGGTCACCGTTTGATTAGTTGGGAAGAGTCAGCGCATTGTCGGCTTCACCGTTTGTTCCGACTCCGGGTTTGAGAATGTACGCATCGGCGGTAATGATGGGGACAACGTCACTCCACCTCCAGGGACCCCTCGGACGAGAACATCGGTGGAATCGGTTAGCGAACGAGATGAGATTACGACGGGAAGCACGGTGAATAGCCTTATGGAGGCTATCAAAAGCCATGGTTTGGCCGCCCGGCCTCAATCCCGATGGCACCTTCACCGTGGAAGAAGAAGAGGATGCCAATCCCACTCTCGGTCGCCACGATTACTCGAGGATGCCACCACCCACCTCCTATGGTACCACTACCGAGAACCCATGCTCCTCGATCTTCGGGTCGGCCGGCTCCCGGCTTCGAGACCATTGGATCCATATGGCAGAAGCGGCACATCGGTTCGCGGTTCCTCGGTGGGGGCAAAATCGGTACGGAATGTCTTCTCATGGTTGGGGTTACCTCGGAATGCCACGGCTAATTGGGATCCGCCTCGGTTTTGAACCGATCAATCCGGGCCTTCGCGGCCAGCAGTTCAAGGGCCACAACAACGATTCGGCATGCCTCAACGGCCGTCGAGCCCTTCCTCGAGAATGATGCTAGCTCATTGCTCCTCCAGCGGCTTTCACAAACCCATTTCTCACTCGGGGTTCGATGGGTTACCAAACCTCCATCCCGGTTTCATCGAGAATCACCGGGACCGCGGTACCCCCGGGTTATACACCATCGCCTCGGCCCGGCCATGCAATTCGGCAATCGGGGACGGCGGCCCGCACCTAAGCCTACTTATGGGTCTCACTCCGGAAATCCAAGCTACCCGGCTACATCGGGCTTGCCTCCACCCACTTTGCCGGTTGAAAATCAACGGCGGGCCGCAAGGTTCTATCCCTTCGCCCGAGCTCCTACTCATGCTCCCAGGGCAATTTGGGCCCAGGACGGGTTTTCACCTACGTCCGGATCGGCCGTTCCCTCCACGATCTGCCGCCGGTGGTAGCTCCTCTCTCTAGCTCAACCACTAGTTTGAATGCAATGACTCGCCACAAGACCCTCATCTGGCTTGGTTCATGGAACAACATAAAGAAATGAAAGCGCAGTGCTTGAATTGACCGCTAAGAAGTACGCCTTAGGCCTACGGACCCGGACTCCATCGTTCCCCTGCCTCACAAATTTGTTATGCCGAATCTGGACCTCTTTGATGGTGCTGCATGCCCGAAAACTCATACGGACACGTATACCTTGGCGATGAAGGCCAAAGGGTGTACCAATCGGCGATTGGTGACTATTTCGATCTATCTTTGAAATCCGGTGCCTTAAAATGGTTCTTCCGCTTAAAACCCGAGGCCGGGGCTACATGGGACAGATTACTAATGCCTTCACGAAAAGTACAAGGCTAACTTGGAATGGGAAACAAATAGAGTTGATCTGCAGACAACGGTGCGGCGTCAGACGAGAATGTTGGGGATTTCTACAAGCGGTGGAATGCGAAACTCGGTGAGATGGCAATCCCTCCTTACGAAGAGGAGCAGCTGGACATCTTTCGGTCATGCTGAAACCACATCGAGAGCCTCCTCGGTCACTTCCCGTACTCGAGACTTACGGGCCATGGTTAACTCTGCGGCTAAGTTTGAAAAGGCTTACAATCGGCCACATGCTTTGCACCTGCTTACGAGATATCGGGCTCCTCCTTCCAACACCGCCCGCTCTGCTAAAGGCAAAGAGATGATTAACTACGCGGGACGGGAATGTAATAACACAACTCCTTTTGCTCCCGGAAAACCGGTAGAGCCCAGGCCACGGGTCATGAACCTCGAAAACTTTGGAATGCCTCTGAACGACATCTTTAGGGGACTGGTGAAAGAAGGCTTGCTGCGGCCTTTGGAGAATTTCCAACCCAGGAATCCGAATGCTCCCGTGGATACCTCAAAGTATTGCGCTTTTCATCGAAGCCATGGACATCTGAACGGATAGCTGCTTTACTACGAAAAAGGCAATCGAGCTTGATAGAGCAAGGAAAGTTGGAAGGCCAGGGGCCTAATACGATCAAAATCCTGCGAGGAACCATAATCGGAGTGAATATGATTAAATGCGGAGAACCTTCGCATGCCCAGGAAGATGCCGATGAAGGTTCCCAAATACCCATGGCCAACCTTGTCGAGGATCCTGAATTCGGATTCCCCCTCAGCCTTGAGGATATTGAACGAATCAGCCCACCTTGGTCTCATGTCAGAGATTTCCTGCAGGAATACGAGGCCCGCTATTTCTCGGATGAAGGGAAGGCGAATCTTGAAGAGCTCGGGGCTGTTCGGTCAAAACATGAGAGAACCATTTACACAAGATGGTTAGAACAATCGAGAAGAATCGAGCAAGAAAGCTTCGGCGGGCGCTGTCTTGGGGCTTATCGGCAAAGAGGCCGAAGAGCATGCGGAGCTAGTACACTTTGCAAATTGGTTTTGGGAGAGGTGAATATGATCCAGAAACGGCGAAGAATCGGAGGAGGAGGATTCCTTCTATATCTGTAGGGAGTCAAATATGTGCCACCCCCTCTCACTCTTCCCCCGCAGTTTCTGGGTGGAGAAGCCGAGTCGCAATTACCACTTCCGGGAATGGGAGCATATGACAATTTTTGCGGCTGCACGCACCCGTATTCCCCCAGCAGACTTGATCGGCGTTCCCTCTCGGCCGAAATCCCGATAGTATGGGAAGATGATTCCGATGACAGCGATGACGATGATGATGACGAGAGCGAAGAGTCAACTGAGGCCCCAGATCCGGGAACAATCTGGAACAATCGGGCGGAAATGATACCATGGGAGCCGAGACACAATGGTTGGTTGTCGGCAAGCGACGATGAAGAACCACCGGAAAATGCAAGTCAAATGCCAATAGGGATGGGTCCCCAAGGCTGCACCTCGTAAGATGCACTGCGGTCGGTGTCAGGATACTTCGGAGGATGAGGGACAACAAAGCCCGCGCCCGAGATCCGTACACATTCGAAATCCTAGAACACAATGTTCCTTATAAGAACCTAGCAGGTGAATGGAAAGGGTTCGTTGAAGCAGTCGAGAATGGAGGGTTTCGGCGACCGAGAAGATGAAGAATTCGTAAACGTCATCGGATCTTTTTCTTCTTTCCAGAACGGATGGCATAACAACCGTAAGGGTCGCTGGCCAGGCCGCTTGAGCACGGCGAGTGCACAATCACGAAAAGGGTTATTGATCTAACGTCTCCCCGGTGGCTTTCATACCTATGGATCCACATGACGCCTTCCTAATTGCTCCGGTGCCCGATAATGGACCCCGGGTGCTCCTTATTTGGACCCAGGATCTATCGTTGCTACATCGAACTACGAGGGGAACGTTGCCTATCCTTTACTTGTGGCTGCCCTACTTGCAAGGGTGAAAGAAAAAAGATGTATGATGAGATGGAGGTGATAGCCATAAGACCGAAGACACTTCGGAAGACGAATATGAAGCCGAGGACATGAAGGCCATGAAGTTTCACGGGTGCGAGCACGTGGATGTCTTAGAGTTCAACTTTGCCTACCACGCTTTGGGGAAAGGGTTTTCGGGCATCCGATCCGGGCGATAGTCGAAGATCGATAGAGAGAGGGAAACTAACTCCCATCCTCCCAAATGACAAAATAACCATGGTCGAGATCAAATCCACCCGGAACAAAGTAACACTCCTTGTCGGGGTTACCCAAGAAGAGGTCACCTTCCCGAATGTATGTCGGCTCTCGAGAGAAGTCACGGAAACCGGCATGATACCGGATGCGCCTCCCACACGAGTGCTATAATCATCTCCGGCTACGAGTATTATAGAAAGGAACCAGAATGGTTACACTATACGGGATGAGATCGAAAAGCCGCAGAGCCCAGACAATAGCGACTCTTGTTGTATGATAACTATGAGCAAGGCGAGGCTATGGGAGCGAATCGGAGGACGCCCTAGCTCGTGGGCCATCCGAGGGCAACCACACAACCCAGACTCAAAAGCCCGTGACTTGGGAGGCGGTTATAAGGGCCGCCCGGGAAGGAGCGATGCGGCTCAAGCTCGGCCCCTCACCGTTGCTAGACTCAGTCGGGCCGGTGGCCGATAGCCAAAAAGGCTCCCAGATTGACCTTAGCGGCATTGAAGAAATCTAGTCAAGAAGCAGCTGATTAGGAAGTTAACTGTTGACCCGATCCGAGCAAATCTTCCAAGGGAATCCCAAGGCGAGATAAGAAGGCCACAGATCGAAGCACTGAGGAGAACCGCCGCCCTATGCTAAGACGGCAATGAAGCTCGACCCCGGAAAGGAGGATCCCGTGCTCACCCGGTTGAAGCAAACACGAGGCCAACATCTCTCTATGGTCCCTGCTCACCTCGTCTTATCCCCATAAACTAAAGCTGGAAGAAAGCCTGGCCCGCACCTTGGTCCCTATTGATGCTACTCCCGATGACGTGGTACAGCTGATTGGAAACATCCACTACGGGAACATAATCACTTTCATAGATCTCGACCTCCCTCAATTTGGGGCTGATCATAACGAGCCTCTCTTCATCACAGTCCAATTGGATGAACGATGCCTCCCTCGGGTCCTGGTCGACAATGGGTCCGAAATGAATATCCTTCCGGCAAAGATCATGAGCCTGCTTGATATCAAGACTACAGACTTGAAGCCTTCCTCCCTCACAGTCAAAGCTTACGACTCGACATCTCGATCAGTCCTTGGAGTTTCTACTTTGGACCTCTGGTTTGGCCAGAAATTGATACCTGTGGAATTCTAGCTTATTGACATCCCGATCACTTTTAATGCCTTATTGGGAAGACCTTGGCTGCATCAGGTCAAGGGGGTTACCTCAAGCCTCCACCAGTGTGTGAAATTCGTCTCGAATGGGGACCTGACAACTATTTACGGGGATCTAGTCACTTTGGAGGGCACAGATACAGGTGGGATACCTATTCTGGAAATCAAGCATGATGAGGAAGGTCTCATGCTAACAGGCTTCTCGGTCGAGCCTCCTAAGGCCCAAGTTTGCAGCATAGATCTGACAATCACCCAGGATAAAATCCCTCCGGTCTTGAAAATGATGAGAAAGATGAGCTATCTACCTGGCCTCGATCTGGGGAAGCACCAACAAGGAACTCACAAACTCATCGAGGTGAAAGGACGAGAAAACTTCGCCACGGCCTGGGATATGAGGCCTCCTCAGTGGACACCGCAAAAGAAAAAGAATTTGCTCTACAAAGGAAAGAAGCTATCACAGGAAGGGTCCCGGTCAACAACCCTGAATCTCTCCCTTTCAGTCCTAATTTGGCTAACTACTTTGTAAAGGGTCCCACACAACTGGGTAACATCACAGAGCCCACTCCTACAGAAGGGTGGCTGAAGCTACAGGATAGCCTCAACAAGTTCAGGGGAGCCAAAGCTAACCCGATCCGTAGAATGTTTCTGGACCTACCCAAGATACCCGGGGCTACCACTACCATGAAGAGTGAGTACACTTTCAAAGGTGTGCCAAGCATAGTGGAACAGTTCGAGAAGCTTACTACCACAATTCCTACTGCCCAGGAAAGCCCGAAGCCTGAGTTTGAATTGACAGTGCCGAAAGCCGAAGCCACAGAAGTCTTTTCAGATGATTGGGATGGTCCGATTATGCAGCAGTTATTCGGGGAAGAGATCCAGGTGCCAGACCTGATTGATTTCAGCTCAGTCAAAGAAATGGTAGCAATGATCGAGGAAGGAGGACAGAAACAGTACAATTCCCGAGTCGTGAGGTCACTGGCAGCAATGCCATTAAAGAATCGGGAAACTCTCTCAGGCCCGTCCGCGACCAAAGAAGAAATAATCACCAAGCCTGGATTGGTCCCCCGTCCCTTTGTGTCAATCTAGGAAGAGTCCTCCGAGTCTCTCATTGTTAAGGTCGAGTCTCTAGGGTCGTCCGATGGCCTTACGCCTGAAGACTACAAGTCTGTAGCAAATGTTGTATTCCTTTTCGTTCCCAATGAAATGACCTTTCTGAGTATCCCTTGATTGCTACTTTAACTAATGATAAATTAACTAATAAAAAAAAAACATTTAATAATGATTCATTAGATAAAGAAGCAGACACATTAAATAAACAAAAAAAAAACAAAAATCTTTAAGCAGGTTGTTCGGAAAAAGGAAAATCGAGCCCAAGCTGCCGAAGAGATTTTGACAAGTGTGAATCTGGGAACTGCGGAAGAGCCTAAAGAGACGCAGATTGGTAGTTTTTCCAAGGGAACTAGAAAGGATGCCCTAAAAAATCCTCAACTCAAGGAAAGTAGCCCTCTTCATCAAATAAAACATCATATGCAGATACGGGTTGCCAGCCGAAATTATCTCCGATAACGGATCCCACTTTGAAGGGGAATGCGACAGGCTGCTGGCGGAATTCAGAATAACCCGTCAGAAGTCATCTCCCTACAGGCCCCAAACCAACGGAGCCGTCGAGGCAGCAAACAAGACTTTGGAAAACATCATTCGGAAAATGGCTGTCCGAGGTCGAGATTGGCCCGAGAAGCTACACCTGGCACTCTGGGGCTACAGAACATCCGTCAAACGGCAACAGGGGAAACACCATTTGCTCTTACCTACGGAATGGAAGCCGTACTCCCAATCGAGCTAGAAATCCCTTCACTCCGGGTACTGTTGGAAAGTCAGATCAATGAGGTCGAATGGCTCCAGAGTCGCCATGATGAATTGGCCCTGCTAGATGAGCGACGATTGAAGGCCATGGAACATATCCGAGCTTACCAAGGGAGAATGGCCAGAGCCTTCGACAAGAAAGTGAAGCATCGGGAAATTAGGGAAGGTGATCTCGTTTTGAAAGAGAAGCCCCCGGTCCGTATCAACCCGCTTGGCAAATGGGAGCCTGTCTGGGTCGGACCATATGTCGTCCAGAAGATCTTCTCCGGAGGAGCCATGCAACTTGCAGACCTCGATGGAAATCCTTTTGTACACCCAGTGAATGGTGACAATCTGCGCAGATATTACGCATAAAAACACGGAGTCAAAAAAAAAAAGAAACAAAAACAAGAGAAAAAGAGTGCTAAAAGAGTAATACCCAACTAGGTTGAAAACCCGAAAAGGGCGGCCTAGGTAAAAAACAGGGTTGCACCAAAAAAACAAAAAAAAAAAAACAAAAAAAAACAACAAAAAAACAACAAAAAAAAACCGGGTCGAACTATGGAGACCTGAGCCCTTTTGTCCGAAGGGAACGTAGGCAGCCGGAAATGGTTCGGTCTAAAATATAAATAAAAGTCATACTTTGACATCAATACACTGATCAGACCATGAAAGCATCTCGAAAAACTCTAACGCAATTCACATATTCATTACAGTTAAAAGCTTTTTGATGAGTCTAAGCTCGGTTCATTCCTACAACCGGCAACCTGCTAAAAGAAAACTAAGATACATAATCAAACTAATGTGTCTGCTACAACAAGAAAGGGATACTCGGAAAACTCGAGGTCACTCTAAGCCGCTCGTACTGGCATCTCCCCTCTTCTTCCCCCTTCGGGTCTTCTTCCCCCTTCGGGTCTTCTTCCTCTGAACAGGAAAAATGTCGATCTTCCTCCTACCAAGCTCTGGTGTAGGGACAGGATCTATCAAACCAGCCTCTGTCAGGGCCTTAGTGGCCCTAGCATCATCTCTCATCTCCTGCAGTCTAGCTGGTAGCATAGGAGCCCTCCTCTCCTGTCTCTTGACATAAGCCTCATAGTCGGTCACAACATCTCCGCTCCTGTCGTGAGGGTTGGCCCTCGCCTCGGCCCTTCTCCTCTCCGAAACTGTCAGGTCCTCCGCACCCACAATGGCCTCACGCCATCTCAAAATAGCCATCTGAGTCTCTCCCAAATGCCTCTCGTACCAATCCAGGTACCAAGTGGTCAAGAACACAGGTCTCGGACGCCTGAGGATAACCCGAGGAGGAAAGAAGTCATACCTCCATACTCGGAAAAGAAAGGGAAACACCGAAGGATCCTCCATAGAAGCAGAAGCCACCACCCTAGTGGCTATATCATCAAAGTCCTCCAAAGGAACCTGCTCCAAACTGAACTGTCTCAGAACCAAAGCCGGAATGTAAAAGCTGGACTGAGAAAGCCCCGGAAGCATAACTACGGGAGATTCGTCCTGAAGTATTCTCCGAGTCTCCATCCGCCAATGAGGCACCGACCATCTGATATCTTCAGTCTGACGGCCAGCCATCCAACGCTCCCACGAGCCCTGATCATCAAAATCCAACAAAACCCCTCTCCTGGCGAATGTCCAAGGCTTGATCATATCAGAAGTTTCCCGAAGAACCCCCAGGCGCTCCATCAGCCACAAAGTCAAGAGAAACGGGCTGCCCCCGTGCATATACCGCCTCCGTAGCTTCTGTCGAGAGCATGAAAAGTCTCTCCCAAGATCAAAGGTACAACATCTCTGCCCAAGCGACAGTGAACAACCACATCCAGCAGAGCCCGATGACAAATCCCAAAGGAATAGACCATGAACAAAGTACCAAACATGCAAAGTGCAAAAGCATCCCAATAGGCATCATCCACCAAGCTTAAGCCCCTAAATCTATCAGGGAGACCAGAAATGTTAAAATGATTGGGACCACAGATCATACCTTGTGCTTCCTCCGGGGAAAGATGAAGAAGGTTGCACAGCTTGTCAACAAAAGAGGCTCCTCCGGGCAAAGGAATTGCAATCTCCTCCACCTCAGGACCACCAAGCAAAGCCCGAAATTCTTCAACAGTCGGGACCATTTCATTGTAAGAAAAGCAAAAAACATGCCTTCTAGTGTCCCAAAATGAGGAAGAAGCTCTCAAAAGATCATAATCCGGAATCAATTCCTTGAGAGACCACAAGCATCGTATCTTGTACCTTTCTTCAAAGAATGGCCTCCTCTCATGCATAATCTCCCGGCACCACTCTTTAAACTTGGTGAAGAATTGCATTTGAGAATTTTGGGATATTTGGGTGGATTTTGCATGCTCACAATTCTCTCCATGGTTTTTCTCTCCTTCTTCCCGAAAATGGCTGTTTGAACTGGTGGTTGAAGAAGGTGTTTGAATTTGAAATAAAGGAAAACCAGATCTGAAGCAAAATTAAAGGACAGTGTCAGATTCCTGTCTTGTCCGCGCGGACATAATTGCCACCATCAGAAAAAAATCTGCAGCAGTTCAAACTGCTGCACCACGGAGGAATATTTCATCCCGGTCACTCGAAACCTGTGCAAAGCCTGCCCAAACAGTTCACATACCAAACATTCACACCCTTACCAAAAAACCGGGCTCATGCAACATTTACATGCATTAAAAAAAACATCAAAAAAAAAGTAGGTTATTACATTCCAAAAAAAAAAAGAGAAAAGCAAAAAAAAAAATGTGCATAAAATGTATCTGTCTGAATAAGTACAATCCCAGCCCCAGTCCCAGAAATCAATCTCAGAAGTCAATCAGAATCCTCGGTGGCCGGTGCTTTCCCCCGACCCCTCTTGCGGCTCGGGCCCGCCTCCTCGGTAGCCATGAATGTCTCGGGCTCAGAATCATCGTCCTCGTCTCCGGAAGAAGGCTCGTCAGGACCAACCGGCACGCTCTGATACGGCAAACCAAGATCCGCAAAGAAGTCATATCCGAAGGTGAATGCGTCGGACTCCTGGACGTGTGAAGAAGACCCACCGTGATGCCAGACATGCCCCTGCCCGTACGGATCCCCGAGAATGACGTGGTCCGAAGGCAGCACCACGCTGGGATCTATGAGAGGAGAAAGAGGAGTCTCGAAAGAATGCTCAGAAGGCTAAGAGGAAGTCTCCCGCTCGACAGGCGCCGGCTGTGCTCGCCTCGCTCTAGCCTGAGGGGCTCCACAAGCAACCATCCTCCTAATGAATCTCTTAGCCCCGATCACCTGCTTCGTCAGCTTCTCCACGACCACCTCCGGAAACTGCACGGAAGCAAAAACGTCAGAAATAGTTGAGGCGAAAAATGATGACAGGAAAGAAAGGAAAAGACAGAAGCAAAAAAAAAAAGAGGTGGGAAGGAGAATCCGTACCTTCATACCCGGACGAGGCTGAAAAGCTCGTGAAAGCCGCTCAGGCTGAGGGATCTGCACCCTCAATCGGACCCCATCCTGGACATATGAAAAGTCCGTCCGCGGGTACCGTACGATCCCTACCCCCTCTCGCTCAAGGACCTGGGGCATCCTCAACCTCCTCAAGATAAATACCGGATACTGCTCAATCGCCACGAATGCCGAGAAGTGCTGGCCACCTCGATAATCGCCCCAGGTCTCCGACCTCTCACTCGGATGCATCATGTCGGCAGGAGGCTCCATTGGAGCCATCAAATGCGAGTTCACGCCATGCTGGCGCGTCACTCTCTCTCCCAGATAATACACGTCGCAAGTCAAGCCCCTCAAAATCCTCCGCTGCATGGTCCATATCTCGGCACCCTTCAGCTGCTCCACATCGAAGCGGCCCCAGGGGTAGAAAACCATCCCCTCATCCGTCTCAGCCCTCGTCAAAGGCAGGCACTCCCTGTACTTAAGGGTCGTGCGCCCCTTAGAACCTATCTTCTCCCGAGCATGCTTGCTCCAGGAGAGCATGGCCGGGTATGCCCCGATGTACTCCGCCGGCTGCCGCCACATCGTGACGTGAAAGAACTCCAGAGCCCATACCTGCGAAAGGGAAAAATCCCATCAATCCGGTGCAAAAAAATGAGGAATACGTGCTTAAAGAAAAGAGAGAAAGCAAAAAGAAAGCTTGTACCTCCAGAGGAAACTCGAAGCATGTCAAAGAGCTGACGGCCTTCCGGCTATATCGATCCAAGGCAAAATAGAGCTCTGCCAGCCCTGCCTCTCCCCAAGAGACCTCCCCAGCCATCTCCACATCCTCCAAACTCCTCAGCAAAGCAAACATCGCCGTCCCCTCGGCGTGTCCAAAAAGTGTGCTCGAAAAGGCAAACCACAAGAAAGCCCTGGCAATCTGCACCGCACCCACTCTCTCGTCCCCAGCCTCATAATTCCCGATGGTCTCCACGATCTTCCCGTAGACCACGGCATACTCCATCCCCATCCCCTTTTTGGGAATGGGGGTAAAGCCCAGAAGCTCCTGCAGGTCCCGATCACTGTAGCCGTCTCTCCACTCAATGCTCCGTCCTTTAAAGGACAGGCCAGTAATCGCAGCGTAATCGGAGGGTGTAACCGTGGCCTCGCCCCAGAAAAAATGAAATGTGTAGGTCGCGTCCCACCAATGCTGTGCCAAAGCAAAAATCAGGCCCTTGCTCTTGGAGAACTTGACCAGCCCCCTCAGGCACTCGATAAACTCATACAGCCCGGTCCCAATGACGATCTGTCTCGGACTCATCAAAGCTCCTCGGCCCAAGACTGGAAGCCGGTCCCACAGGTCAACCACAGACTCCACTGATCCTCGAGTCTTCATCTTGTTCAGCTGCTGCGTCACAAAGCGATCTCCACCCTGCAATTGAAAAAAAAAGAGAAAGAGTCAAAAAAAAAAAAAAATTTTTGCATTCAAAAAAATTTTTTTTGCATTCAAAAATAAATTTGCATTCAAAAAAATTTGCATTAAAAAAAAAATTGCATTAAAAAAAAAAAAGAGCATACACATGCATCATAGACATAAAATTTTGAAAAAAAATCGGGCAGCATAACGGCATACAATGGACTCAGCCCCATTTTTCTTACACAAAAGAAAAGATTTTCAACAAACATTCATTAATTCATACATAAAAAAAAACATCTCAATAACATTGAGTCAACGGAAGAAAAAAAAATTCCGTCCCATTTTTCATGAAATAGCATACATAAACAGTTTTTTCACCATTCATACATTCAATCAAGGGAATGAAAAATCCGTCCCATTTTCACAGAAAATCACACTCTCACAAAAAAAAATGCATTCATATCATTCATATCACGTTGCAAGAATTCTACAAAAAGTCCGTCCCGGATTTGGGCAAATTTTCATCTCATATTCCAAAATGGCAAGATGCCCATTCTTTTTTCAAACAAAATGCACATTTGAGTTACCCATATACTCATTGCAACATACAAATCATCAAGTTCAAGATTCAATGTCAAGAACATAATTTTCGAATTTTCATTGCATTTTTTGAATTTAAAAAAAAAATGGCAAAATGCCCATTCTTTCTTCCAAACAAAATGCACATTTTGGTTATCCACATACTCATTACAACATGCAAAGCATCAAAATCAAATTTCAAGTCCAAGAACGTCAAAATTTTCGGATCTAAAAAAAAAAAATCACCAAAAATCAATTTCAAATGAAAAATCGACAAAAGGGAATGAAGAGATTCGAAGTATACCGTACGGAGACTCGGATCAGAAGCCCAATGTTGCCATGCATCGGGGTACGGCTCCTCCGCAATCGATTGCGAAAGAGTATAATGCCTCCTCATTCGAACAAGCTCCAATCGCCTCTCTGCTACCGGGCCACGTCCTTGGCCTTGAATGGTTGCTTCCCCGTGTTCCATTGCTCGAAAATCGAAGAAAATCGGAAGATTTCGAAGCTTTCTAGGCCAACAATGGCGGTTTTGACTCCCTCCCTCGTCTCTCTCTCGTGAAAACTGGAAAAATAGTGAGGAAGAAGAAGAAAAGGCGGCGGCCCCTTTTAAAATATGTCCAGGTCACGCTCCTATCCGCGCGGATGAAATGGAAGTGGCAAAATGACCATTTTGCCCTTTAAAATTCCAGGACTCTGCAGTTTAGTCCTCAACTTAACAAGGGTTAACCAAAGTTAACCAAGGTTAATCCCCTTTTCAAAAGAGCTTCACGGCAGTCAAACGTAAGTCCGATTTCTCCGAGAAAGATAACGGAATCCCATTTCTTTCATCAAAATCATCAAACGGCAGTCAAACGTAAGTCCGATTTCTCCGAGAAAGATAACGGAATCCCGTCTCTTTCATCAAAATCATCAAACGGCAGTCAAACGTAAGTCCGATTTCTCCGAGAAAGATAACGGAATCCCGTTTCTTTCATCAAAATCATCAACGGCAGTCAAACGTAAGTCCGATTTCTCCGAGAAAGATAACGGAATCCCGTTTCTTTCATCAAAATCATCAAACGGCAGTCAAACGTAAGTCCGATTTCTTCGAGAAAGATAACGGAATCCCGTTTCTTTCATCTAAATCATCAACGGCAGTAAAACGTAAGTTCGACTTCTCTGAGAAAGATAACGGAATCCCGTTTCTTTCATCAAAATCATCAACGGCAGTAAAACGTAAGTCCGATTTCCCCAGCAAAAGCTAACGAAACCCCCAGCAGCGTTTCGAACTACGATTGGCTTGATTCCTCTTAAGGATACGTAGGTAGCCTATCATTAGGTCCAGCCACCCGACCAAAATGGTCACCCTCTCCTTCGGCAGCAGACGAAGTCCACCGAAGGACCATTCATCCCAAACCATTAAGGGAAAACATTTCAAATCAAGGTCCGAGGCACCTAAAAAGCCATCATCATCAAGGTCCGAGACACCTAAAAAGCCATCATCACCAAGGTTTGAGGCACCTAAAATGCTATCATCACCAAAGGTCTGAGGCACCTAAAATGCCATCATCTTTAAGGGACGAGGCACCTAAAACGCCATCATTACCAGGTTGACACCTCAAAATAGTCATTCCAGGGTCAAAGATCCGAACTACGACTGGCTTGATTCCCCAATCGGGATACGTAGGTAGCCTATTATTAGGTTCAGCCACCAGACCAAAATGGTCATTCCTATCCCCAGCAGAGCGGATATACAATCTCAGCCACCAGACCAAAATGGTCATTCTTATCCCCAGCAGAGTTTCTCTCAGCAATCGACTGCAGAACTCGCTCATCAAGGTTTGAAGTACCTAAAACGCCATCATCTCCAGGGTCAAAGACCCGAACTACGACTGGCTTGATTCCTCCTAAGAATACGTAGGTAGCCTATCATTAGGTTCAGCCACCAGACCAAAATGGTCATTCCTTTCCCCAGCAGAGCGGATATACAATCTCAGCCACCAGACCAAAATGGTCATTCTTATCCCCAGCAGAGTTTCTCTCAGCAATCGACTGCAGAACTCGCTCATCAAGGTTCGAGGCACCTAAAACGCCATCATCTCCAGGGTTAAAGACCCGAACTACGGTCGGCTTGATTCCCGTTCGGGATACTGATGAATGAGTTTTACACTCATCCATTGACTACTTTTTGAACTTATTATTTGCTTAATCCTTGAGTTTGGTGTGTTTAATGGATGTTTTTAGTGTTTTTAGTTTCAGTGGTGCAAAGTTGGAAATTGGGAACAATTGTGAATAAATCAAGTGAAATGCAATTATGGGTTGAATTGATTTATAAGTGGGACAACAACAAGGCATTTGGCCCAACCAAATGAAGAAGTGGAAGAAGGAATGCAGGAAGGATGGGCTAAAGGAGGATTCAGTGGGCTAAGTATGCAATTGTGGGCCAAGCTGGTGCAAGGGAAGAAAGAAAATGGGCCAATCAGTCTGTCGTTGTGGGCGGTCGCTCAGGTGCTTGTGGGCGGCCGCTCAGGAGGAAAAAATGTTGAAGCTTGAACCTTCTGTTGGTGTGGGCGACCGTGCAGGACAGGTGGGCGGCCGCTCACAAGTATGAGTTGTGAAGACAAATGTTTCTGGAGCACTGGGCGACCGCCCAGGGGTGAAGTGGGCGACCGCCCACGAGGCGTTTTGCAGAAGCCCAGGCGTGTCTCTGGTATTAATGAGAAATGATGATTGCTATTTAAGGGTGACTGTTTTTGGTGTTAATGAAGGGTTAATTGCAGAAGTGGTTTTTGGAGAACATGGTTTATTTAATTTTTATTATTATTTTTTTCATTTTTTTAGAGACCTATAAGTAGAGAGTTTTTATATTTTCTTTAGAACTTCATACGTAGAATTTTCTTAGAGTTTCTTGGGTGTTCTTTATTTTCCATGGATAACTAACCTTTTTTGTTCTTGGAATTGGAGGTAACAATTATGTTTTAAGTTTTATTTTTCATCTTTATCATTGTATTACTTGGGATTGTCAAGTTGCTTTTACTTGAATTTTAGAATACTTATCTTGATCACATAATTGTTCTTGAATTACTTGGGAATTTCAATTGTGAATCGCCAAATTCATAATTGAAATTAGACTTGACTTGATAGTAACAATTCATTGAATCTCCGCCAAAAGATTCATAAGAATTGTGGTTTTTCTTGTATTGTTCTTAAGTTCTCATTGGGTTCCGAATTAATCTATGAACGGGCCAAGGGAATAGATTAATTGGGAACACTTGATTGCAAATCACCCGCCAAAGTGTCCCAATCATATTTTTGTAAGAACAAAAACCCCAAGTATACTTTGATTGATGAATTGTGAAACTTGAGCATAATTTGTGAAACCAATTCCGGGAATTGTCTCCTTATTATAAAACTCGATTATAATCATTTTTATGTAATTTTTGCAACCATCTTAGTCTTAAACAAATCAACAAATCATTCACTTTACCAACTTTTTGTTACAGCAATAATTCTTACACTTTAAATTCGTGTCTCTGTGGTTCGACCCGACTTACCCTATTTACAAATCACTTGTAGATAGTTGAGTTGGAAATTTATTTTTGACGTTTCGACGTTCGTCAAAATTTGGCGCCGTTGCCGGGGACGTGAAATTTAAAGTTGTTTTAATTATTTGCTATTGTGAATAGTATTTTGTGTATATATATTTTTTTTTGTATTGTTTTAACTTGGTGTTGCAGATTTGAATGTTTGGTTGTAGGTCACTACAACCCGAGTTGTTACCAATTGACCACAACATTCATCGCATCAACAAGAGGAAGCACCTGGAACCAAGTGATACAGAAAGTGATTCAGTCTACTCTCAACAGTCTGAGATTTCCGATTCTGAAGAAGAAGTGAAAATGGCGGAACCACAAATGATGGGTGATTTTGCACGTGGATTGAACCATCGCCATCATGTATTGTACTCCCACAAGCAGCAAGGAGTTATGAGTTGAAGAACCTCCATTTCAACATGCTTCCTTCATTTCATGGGATGGCATCGGAAGACCCAATTACCTTCATGAGAGAGTTCTATAGCACCGTGCAAGGTTTTCCGTTAGGGGGCAACTAGCAGAAGAGCGGTTGAGAATGAGGTGCTTTGCTTATACGTTGAAGGATCTTTGCCAAGACATGGTTTATGGCACTTGCTCCGGCCTCTCTTAACACTTGGACGGAAGTCTACAACAAGTTCATGGCAAAGTTTTACTCTCATCAAAAGACATCCGACTTGAGGTCCAAGATAATGTCTTTAATCAAGAAGCCGGTGAAGCTTTTCATGAAGCTTGGGATCGATTCAAGATGTTGCTAGTCCAATGTCCTCATCATGGGTTTCCTTTAGCCCTCTTAAATCAGGCCTTCTATGATGGGTTGACTCAACAAGGTCAAGCCCAGTGGATAATGCAGTAGGGGTGCTATGGGTGAGAAGCTGCGGATGAAACAAGAGCCTTATATGAGAGACTTGGCATGAATTCGCAGCAGAAAAGTGTGAGAGGAGGAAGAAAAGGTGTCTATGAAGTTGAGTCTAATGATGTTCTAGCGCAACAAGTTTCGGCATTGACTACGCAAATGAAGAATTTCATGGGAATGATGACGGCTCAAAGTCAAGGTCAAAACCAAGGGCGAAATCAAGGAGAGGGAAGTTCGGGCACAAGTTGTGTAATTTGTAATGTGAACTCCCATGATATTATGGGATGCCCATTGAGAGACCAATTCCCGGAATTTCTTGAGCAAGCAAATGCAATGAACGCTTTTCAACCAAGAGTGAGGAATGATCCGTTTTCCAACTCTTACAATCCGGGTTGGCGGAATCATCCCAATTTCTCTTGGGGAGGAAATCAAGGGCAGGGTCAATTTCAGCAACAATACCAACCACAAATGCAACAGTCGCAGCAACAAGGGCCTGCAAGGCCAAGTGTGGAGGAAACGTTGCAGAAATTCATTCAAGCCGCTCAACAGAATCAGGTGATCATGGACCAACGAATGGGGAACCAAGAAGCTTCCCTGAAAAAGCTCGAAAATCAGATGGGTCAAATTGCCGAGGCACTCCAAAAGCACAATCCGGGTACACTACCGAGTCAACCGGAACAAGCAAAGGCCGTCACCCTGAGGAGTGGTAAGACTCTTCAGGAGGTACACTCTTCTCCTTCTCCTATAGATGATAACAATATGCATGAGAATGAAGTGGTGGTTGAGGAACGAGTTGAAGTGACTCCCGAGGAGAAACTTCCAACTCCACCTCTTAAGCCTTATGTGCCTCCTGTCCCTTTTCCCGGTAGATTGGTCAAGAATAAGGTCGAAACACAATTTAAAGAGTTGTATGACATGCTTTCTAAGGTGAATGTAAATTTGCCTTTGCTCAATGTAATTAAAAATATTCCTTCCTATGCTAAATTTTTCAAGGAATTGAGCACAAATAAAAGAAAGTATGCCCCGAACGAAAAAATTGTGATTTCGGACCAAGTTAGTGTTGTTTTTGAAAAGAATTTGCCTCCTAAGCTTAAAGACCCCGGTAGTTTTAATGTGATGATTTCTTTGGGGGACTCTAAGAAAGTGAGGGCAATGTTAGATTTAGGAGCTAGCATTAACTTGTTGCCTTATTCTTTGTTTGTGGAGCTTGGGTTGGGTGAACTAAAACCTACTACTATGACCTTGCAACTTGCGGACCGTTCGGTCAAATATCCAAAGGGAATAGTAGAAGATGTTTTAGTTCAAGTTGATAAATTAATTATCCCGGTTGATTTTGTGGTTCTTGATATGGAAAGAGATGCTAAAGATGTGAATGATGTCCCTATTTTGTTGGGGAGACCTTTTATGGCTACCGCGGATGCGGTGATTAATGTGAAAGATGGAAGTTTGTCTTTAGCTGTCATGGATGAAATTGTTAATTTCTCTATCTTTGATTCCATGAAAAAGCCATATGAGGTTAATGAGTGTTTATTTTGTGATGTTGTTGAAAATTCGTGTTATTTGAGCAAGATGAGGGCTCTCTTGTTTCGAGTTTGTGGATGAGTTAGTTATGGAAGGTGTTTTTGATCAAAATGAGGCGAGGGCCATTCTTGCTTTGAGATGGATGTTATGGAGGAAATTGCGAAAAGGTTCCTCTAGAATCTTTAGGTAATTTTAATCCTAAGCATTTGCCATCTATTGTCTCTCCTCCCGAGTTAGATCTTAAACAACTTCCATCTAGCTTAAAGTATGCTTTTCTTGGTGCAAATGATTCTTTGCTGTTATTATTGCTTCGGACTTAACGAAATTGCAGGAAAGAAGGTTGTTGGATGTGTTGAAGCGACATAAGTCCGCACTTGGTTGGAGCATTACGGACATAAAAGGAATTAGCCCAACCATGTGTATGCACAAAATCCATATGGAGGATGATGCCAAGCCAGTCCGGCAGAATCAAAGGAGGATGAATCCGCACATGCTTGAAGCGGTAAGAAAAGAAGTCTTGAAACTGTTGGATGCGGGTATTATCTATCCTATTTCCGATAGTAAGTGGGTAAGTCCTGTTCATGTGGTTGCTAAAAAATCCGGAATTACTGTTGTTAAGAATGAGGATAATGAGCTTTTGCCTACTAGAATGGTCACTGGTCAACGCATGGTTATCGATTACCGAAAACTTAATGCGGCGACTAGAAAGGATCACTTTCCTTTGCCATTTATTGACCAAATTCTAGAGAGGCTAGCTGGTCAAGAATATTATTGTTTCTTAGATGGTTTTTCAGGCTATAATCAGATTCCCATTGCTCCGGAAGATCAGGAAAAGACCACATTTACATGCCCTTTTGGAACATTTGCATATCGGAGGATGCCCTTCGGTTTATGCAATGCTCCTGCTACATTCCAAAGGTGCATGATGTCGATCTTTTCCGAGATGATTGGTAGGTTTGTTGAGGTATTTATGGACGATTTTTCGTTGTATGGTAATTCATTTGATGCATGCTTAGATAATTTGACTTTGGTTCTTAAAAGATGTTGTGATACCAATTTAACTTTAAGTTGGGAAAAGAGTCATTTTATGGTTAAGCATGGAATTGTGTTGGGTCATTTGGTCTCAAGAAAAGGGATTGAAGTTGACAAGGCAAAAATTGAGATAATTTCTAAATTGCCTCCGCCAACAAATGTTAAAGGAATTCGTAGCTTTCTTGGTCATGCGGGTTTTTATCGGCGTTTTATAAAAGATTTTTCTAAAATTTGTAAGCCGTTAACAAACTTGCTTGCTAAAGAGACGAAATTTGTGTTTGACCAAGAATGTCTCAATTCTTTTAATTTGTTGAAGGAGAAATTGACTTCAGCCCCTATTCTTGTGGGTCCGGATTGGACTCAACCTTTTGAGATAATGTGTGATGCATCCGATTTTGCGGTGGGTGCAGTTTTGGGTCAGAAAATTGATAAAAAGTCACATGTGATCCAATATGCAAGTAGAATGTTAAATGATGCTCAATTGAATTATACTACAACCGAGAAGGAATTCTTGGCGGTGGTATTTGCTTTGGAAAAATTCCGTTCTTACTTGCTAGGATCTAAAGTGATTATTTATTCGGACCATGCTTTGCATTACGTTATTCTTTCCAAACAAGATGCTTAAAACCCCGATTGTTAAGATGGATGTTACTTTTACAAGAATTTGATATTTCCATCAAAGACAAAAAGGGTTGTGAGAATGTTGTGGCGGATCACTTGTCTAGACTTGAAAAGGGATGTGTGAGTGAAATTCCCTTGAATGAAAATTTTCCCGATGAGCAGTTATTTGTTGTTAAGGATTGTGAACCTTGGTATGCCGACATTGTAAATTTTTTGGCTACGGGGGTTCTAAATCCAGATTTTTCAAGTCAAGAGAGGAAAAGATTTTTGTCAATGGTTAAGCAATATTATTGGGATGACCCATATTTGTTTAAACATGGTCCCGATATGGTTATTCGTAGATGCATTCATGAAAATGAGCAACAAAATGTTCTTTCTTTTTGTCATGAATTGCATTATGGAGGTCATTTTAGTGGAAAGAAAACCGCTCAAAAAGTGTTACAATCGGGTTTCTTTTGGCCAAGTCTTTTTAAAGATGCATACATTTTTAGTAAAAGTTGTGACAGGTGCCAAAGAACCGGTAACATTGGTAAGCGGGATGAAATGCCTCTCACGAATAACTTGGTTGTGGATTTGTTTGACGTATGGGGCATAGATTTTATGGGTCCTTTTGTTGTTTCATGTGGTTTTGAATACATTTTAGTATCGGTGGATTATGTGTCAAAGTGGGTGGAAGCAATTCCTACCCGGACTAACGATGCTAATATTGTTGTCAAGTTTGTCAAAGATGTGATTTTTAGTAGGTTTGGCGTTCCAAGGGCGATTATAAGTGATGGTGGTTCTCACTTTTGCAACAAAATTTTTGGAGCACTCATGAAGAAGTATGGGGTGAATCACAAGGTTGCAACCGCGTATCATCCCCAAACTTCCGGGCAAGTGGAAGTGAGTAACAAGCAAATAAAGGTCATTCTTGAAAAGACGGTGATGCCAAACAGGAAGGATTGGGCCTTGAGGTTAAATGATGCATTGTGGGCGTACCGTACCGCCTACAAAACGCCAATTGGAATGAGTCCTTACCGGCTAGTCTTTGGGAAAGCTTGTCATTTGCCGGTGGAGATAGAGCATAAAGCATTTTGGGCAATCAAGGAGTTGAATATGGATTTGCAACTAGCCGGTGAGCAAAGGTTACTTCATTTGAATGAGCTTGAAGAGCATCGGTTGGAGGCATATGAGAACTCCCGGTTGTACAAGGAAAGAACGAAAAGGTACCATGACAAAAAGATTTTGCACAAGGAACTTATTAGGGAAGCAAGGTGTTGTTGTTCAATTCCAAGATTGAAGCTTTTCCCGGGAAAGTTACGTTCTCGTTGGAGTGGTCCGTTTGAAGTAGTGAACGTATATTCTCATGGAGCCGTGGAATTGGTGAATCCGGTTACGAACAATAGGTTCAAGGTCAATGGACAAAGAGTGAAGCCTTATGTGGATGGAGTTTCGGGGTCGAAGGATGTTGAGAGGATCGAGTTGAAGGATCCGTAAGCGTTGAGGAAGTCAGTCCGTCGAGCTAACGACGTTAAACAAAAGCGCTGCTTGGGAGGCAACCCAAGGTAAGTAGTGTATTGTAGTACCCTTAAATTTAATTTTTTCTTTGTTTTCATCACTTTGAGGACAAAGTAATCATTAAGTTTGGGGGTGGAGAGTTTTTAGTTTTCATTTTAGTGTTTGTTTTATGAAAAAAAAAAAAGCTTTGTTTTTTTGTATTTCGGGAACGTGTCGAACTACGGTGACCTGAGCCTATTGTTGTTGGGTAGTCCGCCCACATCAATGGGGACGTAGGCAGCGAAAGTGCGGTCAAAATATGGGTCGAATTGTAATTTATCAATGGATATTATGCTTGGTGTTTGCTTGCTTGGTGTTGTGCAGATAACTGGCCAGGAAAAATCCCACTGGACATGTGGGCGACCGCCCATGGTGTTGAGGGCGACCGCCCATGCTTGGCTTGTAAAGATTGTGGAGTTTCTGTGCAGGTGGGCGACCGCCCAGGATGGAGTGTGCGACCGCCCACATTGAATTTGTTAAATGGTTAGAGTTTCTGTACATGTGGGCGACCGCCTAGAAGGGAGTGAGCGACCGCCCACCTTGAATGCTGGCGTTACATTTGAGCCCTAAAAGCAGCCGCCGCTTCACTCTCTCCTCTTTTATTTCAAATTTCAAACTCTCTCTTTATCTCTCTAGAAAATAACCTCCGCCCACTCCCTTCATCTCTCTAAGATTTCTCTCCCCAAACACTCAAATCTCCCAAATTTCTTCCATAATTTGTCTCTCCATACCATACCCAACCTCTTAAACCAAGGATTTGAACCCAAAATTCCACCATTGTTGCCAAGAATCTTGAAGAGACTTTTGAAATATTGCAAGTGGTGAAGGAAGTTGCAAAAGACTTGATTTTGGAGTTCAAAAGCAAGGGGTTCGTGTGATACTCATTGTGCAAGGAAGGGGTGTTCATCTCTGTTCATCTTCTTCAACTCCGGCGAGATTCCGGTCAAACTCCGGCGAGATTCCGGTGACTGTTCCGGCAAAGTAAGATTTTCACTTCAATCTTCTTTAATACTTTCTCTGCGGAATTTGTGAGTATATTGAAAAAAAATGTCTAGACAAAGGAATGTTCCCGCTCCGGAGCCGGTTGTTGAGTTTGATGCAACGAAGTTTATTGGGGGTAAAGCAAAGACGTTTTTTGACAAATATGCAAATAAGGCATTTTCTGTAGAAAATGAATTTAACCCCAATGAACTTGGATTGGATGACATCTTTGCTAGATATGGTTGGGGTAACTTAGCAAGTCGCTCGACTAATAAAGGTTCAAAATTGTTGGTTCGGGAATTTTACGCAAATGCGTTTGAGGCGGGACAAACAAGGAAGTGTGGTTGGGTGAGGGGAACAAATGTGTATTACAATGCTGAGGATATCAATGGATACTATAGGATGGAAGCGCCTGGGCATGAAAACAGTGCTTGTGACTATTACAATAGTGCGAAAATCATGGAATTGAATGTGGCTGGGAACCTTCACATGTTGGAGCCTTATTTTGTAAATGTTGATGTGACACTATTGAGGAATGGGAATGTGAAGAAGGCTAGGGACATGGACTTAAGGATGCGCGCTTTGCATAGATTCATTTGCGAGCGTATTATGCCTACTTCACATTATAATGATGTGTATTGGAGAAGGGCACTGTTGATGAATGTGGTATTGTCGGGTCAAAGGTTCAACACCGGGTTGGCGATATCCAAGGAAATTGTAAACACTATTAAAACAATTGGGCGTTGCAATTTCAGTTTCCCATTGTTGATATCTGGTTTGATAGAGAGTAGGGGGGTGAGTTTTCCTCGGTTGCGGATTGTTAGGGACATTGTGTCGAGCGGGACAGCGGTTAGTAAGAGGTCCCTGACTATTAAGGGGCATGCTCAGTTGCAGCCGGGTGAAGGTTCTTCGAGAGGAGTAAGAGGGAATGAGGAGGATGATGAGATGGAGGAACAGCAGTTCACTCCAACGGAGGCGGCCTACTATGTGGGAGGCCATGTAGATGCTCTATCCGAGGAGATCAGGCAGCTCCGGGGGCATTATGATGTGATGGATCAACGGTTGGTGGGTATGGAGGAGAGCCAGAGACACAGTGCAATCGATGGCTACTGAGGAGTTTTATGCTGCTAGTATGTGGAGGCAGCGTATGGAGGATGCGCAATCAGAGATGTTCCAGGAGATGAGGCACAGGCTTCCTCCTCCTCCACCGCCTCAGCACATTCCATACCAGCCGCCACGATACCGTACCCCGGAGCAGATGAGAGGATGGGGTTCTTGGGAGGCGCAGCAGCAAGAGCAGCAGCAACAACAACAACAGCAGCAGCACTTTGGCACTGATTCGAGCGGAAGTGGCTCGGTGGGTCCGTGGGACCAATTCTGGAGATAATTTGGTGGTTGAAGGTACCCCTATCCTTTCTTTTATTTTGTGCATTAGGGACAATGCATATTTTAAGTTTGGGGGTGTGGGGTACTTGGTTGTTTGTATATGCTTAAGTCACATGTTAGTTAGAATTTACTGTTTTGAAAGAAAAAAAAAGAAAATTTTGAAAAATGAGAAAAAAATAATTAGCTATGTCCTTTTTTGTATATAATCATTAACATTCTTGGTGTTCCCCTAATTGCATGTGATTGATTGTGACCGCTAGGAAGGATAATTTGGGTGTGAATATGTATATGCAAGTTGGTATATTTTTTGGTTAATTGTGTTATATTACTTAAGAGTTATAATTGAGTCATAAATCTCTTAGTTGTAAGTTTTGTGCACTTGTGAAAATATGCTCTTTGATGATAATTTTGATTTATTTTTATAAAGTTTAGAGTACACCATCACCTTTTGAGTTAATGAATTTGTTTATCAATGTAGCAACATTAGGCAAGTTTTGTGATGAGTATTCCTTGGTTGTGATTGGAACCCCCCTTGTGAGCTTGAAGAAAAAAAGAAGAAGAAAAAAAAAAAAAAAAAAAAAAGAAGAAAAAGAAGAAAAAAAAAATGAGAGCAATGGCAATGCAATGTATATTCGGTGAAACCTCCAGACGTGTAGATTAATTGGTTAGGGATTATTCTAGCTTAACCAGATTTCTGGGTATGCAGTAGCGTTATGGAGGAAGAGCTTTACCGCCGTGATGGTCCGTATCAAGCTCGATACCGAAATGGCTAACTCTCAAAGCCTTTAAATAAATCTCTACTTAGTATTAGGGGCATGGAGTTCGCTGCTACAGTGTTCCCTACTTGAACGGTAGTAGATTTTAAAGGGTGTTTAAATGATCAAGTGTGGGGGGGTGTAATTATTTCATGGGAATATTCATGTTTTGTGTCTAAAAAGTGTTGTTGCTTGGTAAATAGAGTCAATAAAATAAAAGATGATTGGTGTACTTAACTTTGTAAAAATGAATCGTGGTTGTGAGAAAAGAGAAAGATGTTCTTGCATAAAGAGATTTATGGTGTAATTATAATGGTTAAGTAATATTTTACAATTAATGGAATATATATTGATACTTGCATTGTAGAAAATCTTATCCTGCGGTTGATGGTATTTTGTAATTTATGCAATTGTGGAGCATGCAAGAATGGAGGGACATAGTTGATTATTTGTTAGAGTAGTTTGCTTTTAATTTTTGTTCGTTTAGTTGTTTTGTGTTTAGTTTGTTTTAGTGTTTGCTCGAGGACTAGCAAATGTCTAAGTTTGGGGGTATTTGATGAGTGAGTTTTACACTCATCCATTGACTACTTTTTGAACTTATTATTTGCTTAATCCTTGAGTTTGGTGTGTTTAATGGATGTTTTTAGTGTTTTTAGTTTCAGTGGTGCAAAGTTGGAAATTGGGAACAATTGTGAATAAATCAAGTGAAATGCAATTATGGGTTGAATTGATTTATAAGTGGGACAACAACAAGGCATTTGGCCCAACCAAATGAAGAAGTGGAAGAAGGAATGCAGGAAGGATGGGCTAAAGGAGGATTCAGTGGGCTAAGTACGCAATTGTGGGCCAAGCTGGTGCAAGGGAAGAAAGAAAATGGGCCAATCAGTCTGTCGTTGTGGGCGGTCGCTCAGGTGCTTGTGGGCGGCCGCTCAGGAGGAAAAAATGTTGAAGCTTGAACCTTCTGTTGGTGTGGGCGACCGTGCAGGACAGGTGGGCGGCTGCTCACAAGTATGAGTTGTGAAGACAATTGTTTCTGGAGCACTGGGCGACCGCCCATGGGTGAAGTGGGCGACCGCCCACGAGGCGTTTTGCAGAAGCCCAGGCGTGTCTTTGGCATTAATGGGAAATGATGATTGCTATTTAATGGTGACTGTTTTTGGTGTTAATGAAGGGTTAATTGCAGCAGTGATTTTTGGAGAACATGGTTTATTTAATTTTTATTATTATTTTTTTCAGTTTTTTTTTAGAGACCTATAAGTAGAGAGTTTTTATATTTTCTTTAGAACTTCATACAGAATTTTCTTAGAGTTTCTTGGGTGTTCTTTATTTTCCATGGATAACTAACCTTTTTTGTTCTTGGAATTGGAGGTAACAATTATGTTTTAAGTTTTATTTTTCATCTTTATCATTGTATTACTTGGGATTGTCAAGTTGCTTTTACTTGAATTTTAGAATACTTATCTTGATCACATAATTGTTCTTGAATTACTTGGGAATTTCAATTGTGAATCGCCAAATTCATAATTGAAATTAGACTTGACTTGATAGTAACAATTCATTGAATCTCCGCCAAAAGATTCATAAGAATTGTGGTTTTTCTTGTATTGTTCTTAAGTTCTCATTGGGTTCCGAATTAATCTATGAACGGGCCAAGGGAATAGATTAATTGGGAACACTTGATTGCAAATCACCCGCCAAAGTGTCCCAATCATATTTTTGTAAGAACAAAAACCCCAAGTATACTTTGATTGATGAATTGTGAAACTTGAGCATAATTTGTGAAACCAATTCCGGGAATTGTCTCCTTATTATAAAACTCGATTATAATCATTTTTATGTAATTTTTGCAACCATCTTAGTCTTAAACAAATCAACAAATCATTCACTTTACCAACTTTTTGTTACAACAATAATTCTTACACTTTAAATTCGTGTCTCTGTGGTTCGACCCGACTTACCCTATTTACAAATCACTTGTAGATAGTTGAGTTGGAAATTTATTTTTGACGTTTCGACGTTCGTCAGATACGTAGGTAGCCTATCGCTAGGTCCAGCCACTCAATCACTTGATCATCCTGTCAAATATGGATCCTTACTCTTATCGACGACCCCGCTTCCTTCGAAAGCGCCGTCGCCGAGGGGCTACTGTAAGTGCTCCAATATTAGTTGTTAGTATTTTCGTTAGAAAATTAACGAAAGTTTTAACATTTCTAACAATTCCTAACATTTCTAACCAAGCAAGAGTAGATTAGGGATTGCCATTTAAAGATAAACCAAGGAAAAGAATCAAAAAAGCAAAAGAAATGGTCAAAAACCAAAAATAGAAGCTGCTGGAACAAAAACTGGCTGCCTAATTTGAATTTTAAAAAAAATATTCCTTGTGTCCAAAGCCTGGAGCTGCATTTAATGAACAGTGCACGCTTCTGGTTTTGTCCGCGCGGATGATTATGGAACTTTCAGAGGGCTATAAATTGAGGCCTTCAGTCACAGAAATAAGGAGCCACAACACATTTCACAACTGCACCTTGGCGAAAATAGGGAGAAAACAGTGAGAATTCTCTAGAATTGTCACCTTTTTCTCTTAATTATTTTCCCAAATCCCACTCACTCTCAAATTCAAACACTCACATATTCAAGCCTCATACACAAACACAAGGAAGATAGGTATAACCTCCCTCTCCTTACCCTAAATCTCTCTCATCCATGCATGCATTTTCAAACTCCAAAATGTAGTTTGTTCATCTTCTTGCCCTAGATCCAAGAAGATCACCATGGAAGTTCATCTCCATGGTTGATCTTCTACAAGGATCAACATTCTCTCCAAAGTGTTCTTACTTACTTGCAAACATGTTTTCAAAACCCTAAAAACCATTTTCATACATCAAATCTTCATTTTCAAAGGATAAAATTCTCCTTCCCAAGCAAATGAAGTGCTTAGTCCTAATGTACCCTAAGGATGGCTTGATATAGTTGATTCACCACTAAAATGTTAAGTGATCACTAATCAAAGCCTAAGGAAATGGGGACAAGCATGAATGCCAAACCCCCTTTAAAATCATGTTTTTCTTCTTAAGAAAGTTGCTGTCCAGTAGCAATTTTCTAAGACCTCTGTCCATGGTCTAATTTTTTGGACACAGATAAACTTGGAATTTGGTGTTGACTACAAATCTTTTTTTGTAACCAACATCCAGATATTTCCATAAATATTTTTACTTTATTTTTTGCGTGAGTAAAACTCCCTTTTTCAAATTTTCTTTTAAAAGTCAGTTCCTCAGTCTCTGGAAGTCCAGATTTCATATCTGAGATTTCCAGAAGGTTTTGGTCCACCAAATCAACTCCAAATGGGAAAGTTATTTTACAGAAACCTTATTTAAGGTGTTTTGAACAACTTTCATTCTCGGACTTTCCCCAGATTCTGAGATTTTTAAGCCCTTAAACCCATTTTAAAATAAAGTGTCAACTGCCTTTTTCATTCTGGCAGAATTGATTTTCAACTTCAAAAAATATTTTGAGTCCCAAAACTCAACCCAAAAATCATACCAAAAATCATGGGATTCTTTCAAAGTCTAATAAAGAATTCCCAATTTTTACTTTTCTCAGTTTCAATTTATTTTGGCCAAAGTAATACACACACACACACACACACATAAATGGTTTCTAATGTTTGGAAGACTCGTTTTACGAGGCATTCCGGGTGAACACTAACGTTCTTCCCGGCGTGTAACGTGACCTCCGAACCCAAATCTCTTCTTTCGGGCATTTTTTAAAGTTTTGGCCCTTAAAACAAAAATGGCGTGGCGACTCCGTTTTCCGGTTTTATTTGGTTTTCAAAGAAACGAAAAATCGAATTTTTTCTGCGAAGGGTACACATCGTTAAAGCAGGCCCAATACAATTTCGTTGGATGTATCCGGTAGAGAGGTACATCCATATTAAATTTACTTTGAAAAAAGTTAAAATCCTTTTTACATCTGGTTTAGTATAAGTAAATGTTTTTGTAGGTTTCTACTTACATTAAAATTATATGTTCAAAATCGAGCCCACCCTGAGGCCTCCATAGTTAAAGAAATTGTGGCTGAAGAATGCATGACTTTTTGTACACAATATTTAGATGACATTGAGACAAAGTCCAATCGTCCTAGAAGAAAGGATGATGAAGGTGACGAGTTAGGCCTCCATAGCTAAAGCAATTGAGGCATTTTCTCTTAGCAAAGAGGGAAACATATCAATAGGGGGATGATTACGTTGCTTGCGGAAGCGTGTTTGGGAAACCTAAAGCCCGAGGTGATGAAATTAACGGGGGCACGGGCATTTATTCTTGGGATTGGCTTGTGCAATATGATAAGTTTGTGAGGGACCCTATGACGGGAGACAATAGGGCCTTATTATTTGAATACGGTGTTCCCAAAAGAACGGTCTCTTGCAAAGTAGGGGCCACCTTTTCGAGTGGTACGCAGGCCAGGCATTGGCATATGCCAGGGGTGGATGATGAAATGGATCCGGTTGATGAGGAGAAAGACGGAGAGCATGATCAGGAAAGGCAAGGAGATCAAAGTGGAGAGCAAAACCAAAACCCGCAAGGTTCTTTGGATCAATGGGCCATGATGAAGGCCTATTTGGATGAGCAGGAGAGATTAAGGATCGCTTGGGAGCAGAGTCGATAGGCTTTAGAGGATGTTAGATGGGAGGAGGTGCAGGATCGTTTTGAGGGGTTGGAGGATGAAACTGCCATTTTGGAAGCCCGATCTAGGCAGCTGGAGGCTTGGGCGATGCAGACAAAGACCCGGAGTTACGAGCCAGTTTCAGAGGATTATTTGGCTATGATGCATTCGAGAGCCACTGCTCGTGCACAGAGGCGTTCTTCCCGTCAGACCTACTATCAGGGACAAGCCTCTGGCTCTCATCAGTGATGTTATTACTTATGTTTCATGTTTTAATCAAACTTGTTATTTTGTATGGTTGAATATTAATATTGTTAATTGTAATATGTATTTGTTCTGCTTCTTTTGATTAAACTCTTAATTTTTATTTTGATACATTTGACAATTGTATAGTATTCATCTGTTGGTTATTCTTCTTGCGTATCTACTCCTGATTCATTATGCAATCCAGAGTAGTTGTACCTATGTGCGTGTTGGTGTGTGTTTTTATATGGTTTAGTTTTGAGCTTAATTCTCATTTTTAAGTTGCAATACTTGTACAGTTTGAATTGTGTAGGTGAAATGGTTGAATTTTGGTTAATGCTTGCATCTCATTTTGTTTGGGAGCTCAAAATGAAGCATGAAATTTGCTTTTACATTGGTTACTGGTACTATTTTCACTTGTTTCTTGGCTTCAAATTGATATCTTTGTAAGTTTTCTTGCAGCTCTACTAGTGAGGCGGACAACCGAAACTGATCCCTGCTACTGCTGAGTATTTGGAAAGAAGGATCTTCGTCAGAACCCCAGTTATCAAAAAGTAAGTTTTTCAAAAACCTCTTTCGTTAGCAACTGAAAAATATTTGGTTCGTAAAATTTCATAATTGAATGATTCTTGAATTTATGCTCATATCTAAGGTACATGATTCTTGAATTTATACTTTGGACTAATATCAATTCAGGCAGATTTTTTTTTAGTGGGTGGAGTGGGAGGGGATATGATGTGATCTGTTCATTGTTGTTGCTGTTGTTGTTGCTGTTGTTGTTGTTGCTGTTGTTGTTGTTGTTGTTGTTGCTGTTGTTGTTGTTGTTGTTGTTGTTGTTGTTGCTGATGTTGTTGTTCATCAGCAGTTTGAAAAACAATAATCTAAGCTAAAGTGTTGGATACTACTAAATGAAACTTAGTTTGATAAACTAAATTAGCATCTGTCTGTTTCAGTAATCTAAGTATATAGTGATTGCAATCTGTGTGGACTTCTATTTGATAGATTTCAGAATAAGCCAATAACTCGTATGCCACTTGAACCATGCTAGATAATTGAACTAATACATATGTTCTTTTCTAGCTCACACCAATGCATATTATTTTCATATTCAATAACCTCTGATAGATCTTTTGTGAAACATTATTGGGAAAATAAGTATCAATACCTCCTCCTAGATAAGGGTTTAAGCTAATTCTCCCAGAGAATTTATCAATAACTTCTATGCATGGATATATTGAAAATTTACACCCTTTGCTGTTGTTACGGTGTGGATCCAAATAACTTATATGATGCCTATGATAAGTGGGGGGTTTTAGCACCTGTACTATAATGGAAATTGAGCATAAAGAGAATGTTCTTACACTATGGAGGGAGGTTAGTTACTATGACTGGGTCACTGGGTTCCTTTATCTTTTGAAAACCCTCGAAACTGAGTCATGCATTTTCTATATTGAAATTTCTGGATTATGTTCTGGAAATTTTATTAAACTCATTAAACTCTATTTATTATTTGTTTAATTACACTCATTGTTTTATAAAGTTTTTTTTGCCAGATATGCCGCCAAGGAAGCAATTAATAGGTGAGGGCTCAACAAAGAAAGGAAGAGGGGTGGCAAAATCAACGAAAACATGGGGTAAAAAAAAACTAAATATAATATGGAATGATTTTGGACAACCCTGTGGTGGGGAAAATGCAAAACTAGCTACTCAGATAGGATATTTTGTGAGAAATGGGGAACATTTTTCATTAACTAAAGAATGGCATGAGATGGAACGTGTAGTTCTAGATCACGTAGGGAGAGACATTCAAGTTGTAATCCATATTCCTTACATAAATCTCACGTTTACTTGATTATTTTTTCTTGGCTTTAGTTTTGTATTCTAGTAAGTAGTCAAAAGTCTTATGATTCTCTAACAATTGTTCTTTTTCTTTGTTGAATTGTATATAGGATAATACCAATGCGCCTCCCGAGTATGAGCAAATTATGTATCTAGCTCTCAATAAACAATGGAGAGACTGGAAATATCAGGTGAGACAAGCATATAATAAGTATGCAACAGACGACTTTATTTACTTGTAATATGTATTTGTTTAGATCTCATTTGCTTACTATGCAATTTTACTCACATTTATGATTATGACTTTGTAATATGGAAATGTCAGGTGAAATGTATGTATAATATGTATGAATCCGACAAGGAGCGATTGGCTCACCCACCCCATGCGTGTGTTGCGAATCAATGGGTTGAACTTGTGCGTATGTGGAGTTCAGAAAAGGCTCAGGTATATTTCAAATTAATCTCAATCTATTATCGTGAATGTCTTATAAGTAGTCAAATTAATACTAATATTATCTTTTTTTTTCCAGGAATTATCACAAATAAACCAAGCGAATCGATCAAAGCAAGAGTGCCTTAACAGGACTGGAAAAAAGTCGCATTGCACTCTCATAAAAGAGGTTTGTCATCGTTCAATTTAGTTCTCAGTTGTCAATTAATGCTTCTTTTTGTATCGTATATAATTTTTTTTTTTTGTCAAATGATTCTATTATAAATGGTAGAGAGAAGACGAGGGATTACCCACTGATCGCATAAGCATGTTCATAGCTACGCGCGTGGACAAAGGTGGTCAGGCTGCAGACGAACCACCTCTCGTATGATCGTAAGTTAAAGTTTCAACCTTTTTTGTTTCAGTTTTGTTCTTGTATAGAATACTTTTTCCATTTCTAACTTCATTTTCATAATATTAATTAAAGTTAAAACAATTATATTGAACATGTTGTTTTTTGTTACAGTTAACATTAAATGATGCAATTGAAGATCTACCAGAGGAGGAACAAAACTCTCCCAGCAAGCGAGAACAGATATTCACAAATCTTATGGGAAATGATGACCATGGGAGAGTGCGCTTTATGGGACAAGGTCTTACCAAAACTAGGGTGTTTGGTAAAGCCTCAACTTCTCAAAGTGCTTCTGCAGCCCGTGTTACTGAACTTGAGCAGACGATGTCATTAATGCAAAAGCAACTTGAGGATCAACGCCAAATGATAGAAGATTTGAAACATAATTTTATGCAACAGCGTGGAAATGGCAGTAATGGATAGGCAGTGGTATGTTTTCTCAATCCTATAAATCTAATATCACTAGTTGTTGACTCATAATTTATTAGTCTAATAGTTTTGACCTAGAGAAGTTACACATATGGTTGTAATCCATTGTACCTGAGATGACTTTTATTATGATTATGGGAGGCTTTGCAGGATTCAACCCTCATTATCCTCATTATTTGTGCTGTTGGAGATGGATTCATGACTTGGTTGTTGGAGATGTTGTGCACTTATCCATTGGTGACCAAGTTCCAGCTGATGGAATATTTGTATAAGGATACATCTTGTTGATTGTAAACATTGATATTGTGTTGTATATTTTGAGTTTTGGATTCATGCTACTATGTTATGTTGATATTGTGTTGTATATACATTTACGAAGCCTAGTTATTTTATATACAGGTTGCATTTGTGTGTACAGGTTGAATTTGGTTTCTGCGGGTGTATTTTTGGTTATATACAGGTTGCATTTGTGTGTGTACAGGTTGAATTTGGTTTCTGCGGGTGTATTTTTGGGGACGAGGGTATCAGAGTGGGGTGAAAATGGGACGATTCGTGCTCTAGTGGAGGACTCGTCTCATATATATGACAGATACATGAAACCGCCGTAAATAACTAGTTATTTACAGCGGTTTCAAATATCCTCCGTATATAAGTTTAATGGACGACTCGTCCCCAAAGGGGGACGAGGGTATCAGAGTGGGGTGAAAATAGGACGATTCGTGCTCTATTGGACGACTGGTCTATTATATGCAGCGGATCTATACCGCCATATATAAATTTCATTATATACGGCGGATCTCTAACCGCCGTATAAAGCTTCCTCAAATACGCCTGTTATATACATACGGTTTATTTGTATTTCATTATATACGGCGGTCCATAAGCCACCGTATTTGTCCTTGATTATATACGGCGGTTGTATTTCCGCCGTAAATAGTATTTACGATAGAATATCCGCCGTAAATAGTATTTACGACGCGACTTTATACGGTAGGCTATATACGGCGGAAAATCCGTCGTAAATGCTATATACGGCGGCTCGCGTTACTATATACGGCGGTTAAAATCTGCCGTATATAGTGTTGTTTCCTGTAGTGATATATAACTTGATGGGTGCCAGGAGGGCATGACCTTTCAATATATATAAAGAATTAAATACAAGGTTGAAAAGTTCCCTAATGATATTCTATCAAAAGATTAGTGGAACGACTATTCTAGAACACTCTCTTCACAATCACAATCTATCTAACACTCAGCAACTCTCGAAATATGAATGTTATATATGATCACTTACTGGTGTTGAATGAAGTGTTGCCAACACTCAAATGGCAACACTAAAGAGACGAGTTCTTTTCTTGTGCAAATCTCGAGTTTTGAATTGGGTGAATGTTGATGTCGAGTCCTTGTACTATTTATAGGCTCCTAGGACTTGGAGCCTACTCCAACTGACCTAGAAAACAGCCAAGGTTTGTTTCCTTCAAAATAGCCCTCTTTCCTTGTTTGTAGAAGACTTGGTCTTCTTGACTTCTCATCATTGTACGCCAATGCTGTAGCAGCCTTGTACAGCTATCCTTAGCTCCCCCTGAATAGCTAACCCACTAACACCTTTACTTGGTCATCACTTTAACACATAAACATGTGTTTATGTGTAACTTTCTTCAATAACTTGTGAATAACGCCTGGGCAGTTTCTCTTGACCTGTTCAACCTCATCTAAAGCAAACTAACTACTGTTATCATATAAATAATTATCACGTTGTTATTTATGTAAAATACAGTAACTATTCTGGTGTTGCCAAATCTCAACTGGCAACACCTGTGGCAACACCAGTGACAACACACATGGCAACACATGTTTCTAACATTAACAATCTCCCCCTTAGTTACGTATTTCTTCACAAAATACAATGTGATGTACCTGCATAAACCGTTAGTCATGCCTACAACAAATAAATCTATATGTTAGTCAAGCAATCCAAAAATATATCTCCCCCTTAATATTATACTCCTTGTTTGTAGCTCCAAAATAGATCAACCTTTTATTTGGACCTACAATAAGACAAGGAACGCATCTCCCCTTACATAGATATTCCTCTTAACAATAAACTTTCCTTTAATGTAAGATTTTATTCAAAAATAAAATCAATGTTGTAACATTTTTCCAACATCTAACATTAATAGGATCACTATCTCAATCTCCCATTCAACACAAGTCATATTCCAGCCATATTCATAAATCACTAGTGACCACATTGGGATTTTATGAAGAAATCAGTAACTAAGGGGGAGATTGTAAATGTTAGAACATGTGTTGACATGTATGTTATTCCTAGTGTTGCAGACCAGTGTTGCCACTGGTGTTGCCACAGGTGTTGCCATTTGAATTTGGCAACACCAGAATAGTTACTGTATTTTTCATAAATAACAACGTGATAATTATTTATATGATAATAGTAGTTAGTCTGCTTTAGATGAGGTTGAACAGGTCAAGAGAAACTGCCCAGGCGTTATTTACAAGTTATTGAAGAAAGTTACACATAAACACATGTTTATGAGTGATGGCCAAGTAAAAGTGTTAGTGGGTTAGCTATTCAGGGGGAGCTAAGGATAGTTGTACAAGGCTGCTACAGCATTGGCGTACAATGAAGAGAAGCCAAGAAGACCAAGTCTTCTACAAACAAGGAAGGAGGGCTATTTTGAAGGAAACAAACCTTGGCTGTTTTCTAGGTCAGTTGGAGTAGGCTCCAAGAAATTTTATCAAGTTATATATTTATATAACTTGATAAAATTTCTTGGAGGGGAATTAACACAATCAAGTCAAGGGTTTAGTGTTGCGGATGGTGTTGCTGAAAGTGATGTCTCCATAGGAATGGCGACACTTGAGGCAACACTTGAGGGAGCTATAGGCGAGTTGTCCATGGGAGACATAATTTAGAAGGATTTTGATGGACTGGCCAATGCAGATTATAGGAAGGAGACAAAATAAACACATGGGTTTAGAGAGAGAGAGAGAGAGACGGGGAGGGTTTTAGGAAGTGAATAATTAAAGGATAGGTAAGAGTAATAATAGGGGTTGATTTGACACTTTCAAACACAATTAAAACCCTTATCCCAACAAACCACAACACTGTTATTCGGTCATTTAATTTTATTTATTTATTTATTATTTTTTTTTTAATTTTTTTTAATATATAATAACTAAAAATAATTTTAGAAATATCCATAAAATTTTGTTTTTCAAAATTCAAAAGAAAATGAACTTTAAAAAATAGATATTTCGAAATTACATTTAGTTAGAGAAAAATTAAATATTTTTGCTAAAAACCTTTTCAATTTCACAAACTCTAAATATGTAAAAATAGACTTTTGGAAATTCAAAATTTAATTAACAAAAATAAAATAAGAAATAAAAAAATTAATGTAGCATTTACTAATGTGTTGCTAGCAATGTTGTGTAACAAAAAGACAACATTTTAAATAAAATCTCCTTGATATTTTTTCAACATATATAACTTATCATTCCTTAGGCAATTTTAAGCAAACTTTACACTTTCTTTATTTACAAGGAAGCATCGTAGCGAGCTCCGTGCCCCGATTTTTTTTATTAAAGTGTAAAGTTATATGTAATAAGTTTTATACCTTTCAAGTAGGGTACACTGTAGTAGCGAGCTCCATGTCCCTAATACTAAGTATAAAACAGTTACATTATACTCCCGTTTTGGCAAGGAAGCATCGTCGCAACGAAAACCATGCCCCGAGTTACTTAGGGAGTATTTTAACAAGCTTTGCCTATTAAATATCAACAACAACATAAGTGACTTTGTCACTTTAAGCATAAAGGGGTATTTTATCAAAAATGTTAATCTTAAGTATATACACATACTAGAACAAAAAGGTCAGTAAATGCCCCTCATTGGGTTTTAAAAAATAATGAATTTTTTTTTAAATAGAATACACAGTGTTGCTGTCTGTGTTGGCAACACTTTTAGACAGCAGTTTGTACTGAGTTTTTTTTTAAGTAATAAAAGAAAAAAACAAAATTAATAAAGAAAAAATAAAGTACATCTATATTATCTTTTGACAGAATAAATGAGACAAAAATAAAGAAATTTGATAAAATTATCAAGAACTTGATATTTAATATCTATGTGTTCTATTTGAATAATTTGTTTTTCAACCAAATCTCTTAAAAAGTGATGGCAAATCCTAGCATCATTATATACAAATAGTTCAAGCTTATCAATCACAACTTGTATGCACACATCACATTTTAATGTCCCAAGAATATTCTTAAGTTCAAGAGAAAATATGAAACAAGAGTTGTTTACCATAGCATATGTGGTAGACATACCCACACATGAAACAATGTCTTGATTCTTTTGAGATCTTGTCGGTATCCCACCATTTACTCCCCCTATCACTTGGAATATATGATGATACTTTTGAAATTTAGGGGGATCTCTCTTGACTTGATCATAAACTCCCTCATTGAGGTAATCATGATTATTATTTTCTGCAGATGGATTGCATTCTGATGTCACCTCTGGTGTTGTTTCTAGTGTTGCCTTGGATTTAGTAATACAAGGGGCAAAATCTGATCCAACACTTGAGACATCAACTTCTTTTTCAGATTGTTGCTGCAATCTTAGTGAAACGTCATGAACTAATTCTCCTACAAACCTAGAGAAGTCATCAAACACAACATTTGCAGAATCTTGAATAATTCTCACTCTAAAATTTTGCACATAATAAGTATTAAAATTTTGAGAATATTCAAGAAAAATTGTCTTGTCAATTTTAGAATCAATCTTTAAAAAACTATCCCAATTGATTAAAATAAAACAACCACACCCAAAAACGTTGAAATAACGTAAATTTGGTTTATTTATTCTTAAACAATAATATGGGATCATTGTAGACTTAGGTCTCAAGTTGACTCTATTCGAAAATTAACAATTCGTACATATAGTTTTTGATTTTTCTTTTAAAAAGGATGTGCATGTAAGAATAGAAAAATCATCAACTATACCAAAATGGTATATCATAACTCTCAGATTGCCTACATTAATTTTACCTATCAAGTTCATATTCAAAAAATGAACAAAATGAGACATACCTGAGTGTTGCCAATTGTGTTGGACAACACTAAGAGCAACACGAGTTAGATTACCTTTGAGACAATCCCCACGAACAAATTTTCGTTTCTGATCAAGTTTAGGGATGCCTCTTACCGTATCAAGTTTAAGAGAATTCTCCACATTGCGGTAATTCACATGACACATAGTTGTTTCATCCTTGCTTAAATCATTCTCATCTAGACTTCCTGTATCAACATTAATTGAACCATGAAAGCAAAAAATGTCAGAAAAATTGGAAATATTATACCTGCTAAGTGTTGCCTCGGGTGTTGTCTTGTACCGAACAACACTTGACACAACACCTTCAGAATCTGACATTGCATGCTCCCAAACCGTGGCTACCATAGCCGATTGGTCAGGTTCCTCTTCCTCTTTATTACTAAGGTACACCCATAATTTTTACCAACCTTTCTCAAGGTATTAGCACAATTGTTGGCATAATGTCTCAAACCCGATTATGTATGAACGGACTCGAGTTGTTTGAGACCCAACTTGGTTAAATTTAGGGCTGACCTCAATGAAAATTCTATTGGAAGGACAATAGGAATAGACTTCAATGCCCAAACATCAATTAATTTGATGCACGGACACAAGAGAGTCTTTACATATACATAAAGAATAGAAAGTCTCCCTAGAAATGGATTAGTAAGATTCAAAATTACTTACAGAGGAAGGAGAATCGATCGAGGGGATTGGTAAGTAGGTGAGCGCGAATTGGGTTGTCGCCGTTTGGGTGGAGAGAGAAATGGAATCGATTGAGAGAGAATTAGGTGAGGTCTAGGTTGGGTAGCGATTGAGAGAGGGTTGGGTTAGGTTTCCGGTGAGGAAGGTCGCCGGCGGAATTAGGTGAGGTCTCGATTGGGTAGCGATTGAGAGAGGGTTGGGTTAGGTTTTCGCTGAGGAAGGTCGCCGGCTGATGGGTTTAGAGAGAGAGAACTGATGAAGAAGATGGTTAGGGAGAGAGCACTGGTGGTGAAGACGCCCTTTTCGTTTAGAGAGAGAGCAAGCCGTTTAGAGAGAGAATGAGAGAGCCGAAAATGCTGACGGGTGAAAAATACGTTATTTGGTAAGCTTAAAAAAAATGCGTTTTTTACAAATTTTTGGTTTTTCTGATTGTCGCAAAAAATAAAATTTGAATATTCATTTATTGACGGAAGAATATTTTTATGAGCAGTATTATAATTCATAATAAAATTATAATTATTTATAAAATATGTAAAAAATTATGAGAGCTTAAAAACATAAATAATTTAATTTTTTAAAATAAATAATTACGATTAGCATAAAATAAAGAGTATAAAAATGACAAAAGAGAGAAAAGAAGAGAGTCGCTGGTGGAGTAGATTGCCAACTGTCCACTCAAAAGTTTTGTACTCCCTCCGTCCTTAAATGTTTGTCCCATTTGACTTTTCAAACATTTTAATTTAGTGATTTTGAAGCTTTAATTTTGGTTATTTTTACGAACGCTTTGAAAATTATTGATAATATACACCGCCGTTATGTAATACTCCGTCCCTAAATGTTACAAGTTTTGAAAATTTGATGATTTTGAAGCTTTAATTATGGAAATGAGACTAACTTTTTGGGACAAAGGAAAAGGGGAAATGGGACAAACATTTAGGGACGGAGGGAGTATGTTTGTGTGAGGTGATGTAATTGTTTTGTCTTTCATATTTATTTATTTATTTATTTTTTTTTTTGATACCCAGGTTTTCAGCTTCGCCGGATTAATCCTGGATCACAGAATCTGCACAAGATCTTGAGTGGAGGTAAATCGCGGGATGTGTCCTATCTGTAGGTGGCGATGCCCTTATACTCCAGAGCCCCAAGGGAGCCCTCCTACAAGGCATTTACATCACTCTTACATCACCAATTGGCTGCTCCAGCTGCTCCTGCTGAGGCAATTACATTCTCTTACAACACCAATTGACTGCTCCAGCTGCTCCTGCCAAGATTCGAACTCCCCACACTGAGGATACAAGTTTTGTGTAAGTGGTGGGTAGATTTACCTTTTTCTTATTAAATGTACTTTTAATTAGGTCCCCATAAAGTATACTTTGGTGATTTATTACCTAACACGTGTAAATGAGTTTTCATTTACTTCAATTTTGTTTTAGATGAGTTTTTTTTTTTTTGCTAATTGTAAAGGGTAAGATTAGACGTGACCACGGTTAATTAACCGCGGTTAACCGGTTAATAACCGGCGGTTAACGAAGGTTAAAATCATTAACCGGACTTAACCGTTAACCGTTAAGTCACGGTTACGGTTAACCGGTTAACGGTTAATCCGGTTAACCCGGTTAACCCGGTTAATAAACGGTTAATTTTTTTATTTTTTTTTCAAGAATGTCGAGATTTTTATCTAAAGTTAAAAAAAATAACTTTTTAATAGTTTTTTGAATAAAAAGTTAAGTTTTTAACACTTTTTGAAAAACAGTTAAATATTTAACGGTTTGTTAAATATGTAATATATGAGCTGTTTTTTTTTTTTTTTTTTTGGATAAATAAAACTATTTTAAATAGTTGTTAAGACTAATATTTTTTGCAAAAAGTTATAGAAAAATAGGTATGAATTTTTAAAGAAATGAAAACTTAACGGATTTAAAAGAAACGGAAGTATATAAAGAGAAAACTTAACTTTTTTGAATAACCGACGGTTAATTAACGGTTAAGTTAACCGGTTAATTAACCGCCGGTTAACCGCCGGTTAACCGGAGTAAAAATTTCTTAACCTTTGTTAACCTCGGTTACACGGTTATCGGTTAGGCGGTTAAGGCGGTTAGACGGTTAACGGTTTAGGCGGTTAAAATCCGGTTATTAACCTTACGGTTAGCCGGTTAACGCTTAACCTTGGACACGTCTAGGTAAGATTATAAATTTTATTTTGATATACTCCCTCCGTCCCAGTAATTGCTTCACCCTTTTGGGATTGGCACGCAAATTAAGGAAATTGGTGAGTGGAGAAAATGTTGTGAGTGCAATAGTAAAATATGAGAGAGAATGAGTGGAGGAAATAGTAAATTTGAAAAATGTTGTGAGTGTAATAGTTAAATATGAGATAGAATTAGTGGGTGAAATAGTAAAGATTTTTTGTCATTTTAGAAAAGGTGAAGCTTTAAATGGGACACCCGTTTTAACAAAAAATAAAATTATTAATGAAACGGAGGGAGTATATTTGAACTTATACAATAGTACGTAACAAAGAGAGAGAGAGAGAGAGAGAGAGAGAGAGCGAGAGAGAGGCTCAACGATGGGCTAGAACTACTAGATCAAACCAATAGTGAATTATTTTGAAGGTTCCACCTTAATATAAACTAGTGAAACTCCCGCACGATGCACGGCGTGGTCAAGATTTTTAATTAATTAATATTTAATATTTAAAATATTATATTTTAAATCAAATAAATAATCCCTTAAATAAGTAAACGAATATGAGTATTTTTTATTTGTAAATAATAATTATTAAAATAATTAAAATAAAATGTATTCTTTCCTAGTGTAACACCCGTGCGATGCACGGGATGTTGCTCATACTAAAAAAACGAATATTAAAATAAAATAAATAAAATAAGATGTTTTTATAAACTGTGGAAACCCCCTTACCACTTACTACAGTGTCAGTACAAACATACATGATTATCATTATTATATATAAATAACCACGTAATGTCAACCTAAGAACCTTATTTTGAAATGGAGGGAGCATAATTATGGATGAAAAGGGAAAAAAATCCACATATAAAAAAATATTCATTATCACAGAAAAATAATTAATCTTTATTTTATTAATGAATGGTAAAATTTACATTTTCTTCCTAACCTACCCACCTACACATCCACCACACAAGAAAACGGGTCATACCACCCCCAAAAGTACACACCTTTTTTCCCCTACTTTAGTTATACATTATTTCATTATTTTTTATGATAAGCAGAAGCAAATTGTCATACACAAATTAAAATTTTAATTGAATTGGGCTTGATATATAAATAGCACAATTTGAATATATACAGTTAAAATAAAATTATTTGGAGAAGTCAGCTTAAAAAATAAATCATGATAAGGCCCACTCATTTTTTTAGGGTTTCAAATATATTCAATGAAAACGTTCATTGAAACGCTCCTTTTTTCTTTAAAAAAATGAAAAGCAAAAATGTTTCAATTTTTTTTCTATTTAAAATCAATATTTTCATTATCCCAAGAAAACAAAGTAAAAAACGCAATGCTAATGCGACCAAAAAGATTACAAAATAATAAATATAAAATGAGGTGACGATATTTTACTAAACATATTTTTATAACTTTATCGTTTCTCATGTAAAAATGGCAAAATAATAATAATAAACGTTCACAAATTATTTGCAATCATGAAATAATTTACAAAAATATATTACCAATTAAAAAAAATGACATGTTCCAAAAAAAAATACATTAAATGTTCGTCTATTATATATAAAAAGGGGACATAATTAATGTTGGATTACCTACTAAAAATAGAAAGGAAAATAGAAAAAAAGAAAAATATATTAAATATTTGTCTATTACTATCATATACTAAAATGGGACATAATTATTGTTAGATTAGCATATTAAAAATAAAATGGAGAATAGAAGAAAGAGAAACCTATTAAATTAACCTAAACCAATTAATTTAATCAGTACCCACCCCTTTAACAAAAATTCTAATCTCCATCTCTTATATATAAAAAAAAATACATTAAATGTTCGTCTATTATATATAAACAGTGAACATAATTAATGTTCGTTTAGCTACTAAAAATAGAAAAAAAAATCTATTAAATGTTTCTCTATTACTATCATATACTAACATGGGACATAATTATTGTTAGATTAGCAAATTAAAAATAAAATAGAAAATAGAAGAAAGAGAAACTCATTAAATTAACCTAAAACAATTAATTTAGTCAGTACTCACCCCTTCAACAAAAGTCATACTCTCCATCTCTTTATATATCATTCACTTTTTCATATCCAATTTAATAGGAACAAAAATGTTCCTATTTCTTTTTCTATTTAGAATCAACATTTTCATTATCCCAAGAAAACAAAGTAAAAAGGGCAATGCTAATGCGACAAAAAAGTTAAAAAAATAATAATAAAAATATATTACCAATTAAAAAAATGACATGTTCAAAAAAAATACATTAAATGTTCGTCTATTATATATAAAAAGGGGACATAATTAATGTTGGATTAGCTACTAAATTGTTTGATGTATCGAACTAAAATAAACCTAATAACCATAAATACCCCTTTCAACTCATCCTTCTATACCCACTACTTTTTTTATTTTATATTATTTATTTTTATAATTAGTAAAATTATTATTATTATCATTTATAATTAAAAAAAATCCTTCACACTTAATTGATTTTCACTAAAAAATATTGATTTTCACGATAACATATGAGGATTTATGTTAGCCGATCCCAAATTATTTTAGGACTTAGGCTTTGTTGTTGTTGTTGTTGTTGTTGTTGTTGTTGTAATTAATAAATTTATATTTTAAAAAAGAAGGGTTTTTTTTCTGTGTCCAAATCAAACGAAAATAGACTCTATTTATAGAGAAAAAAAATTAAGAATTTTTGTGTAAATTTTTTTATTAAAAAAATTAATTTATTATGAAATAATTGAGGTAAAAAAAAATGGTGAAATTTTCATTTAAAAAAGAGGGTTTTTTTTTTTGTATTCAAATCAAACGAAAATAGACTCTATTTATAGAGAAAAAAAATTATGAATTTTGATGTAATTTTTTTTTAAAGAAATTAATTTATTATAAAATAATTGAGGTCAAAAAAACGGGTGGAAAATAAAAAACGGAAATAAACCCAGCCAATTATAAGCCAACACGTGGCAGATTTTTTTTTTTAAAAAAAAAAAACAAATTTTTGGCTGGCGTACACGCGCCTATGTCTGCGCGTGTACCGCACGCGCCAAATTTCATCCATTCAAAACATGTCACGTGTCATTTTCGGAGAATATCTTCAAATTTGCCACCGCGTGAAATTACTAAAATGCCCCTGGTTTGGGCGGGATTTTGACAATCCTGCTTTTATATATACTAGTGTAACTCCCGTGCGATGCACGAATAGCTATTAACACATATTGACGAAGATTCATACAAAAATAAAAGGAAATAGAAATGTTTGTGTACATTGTAAAACACTTTTTTGAAAACTATATAATTAGTACAAATATCAGATTGAAGGTAACTAAAATAAATATATATTTAAGGCATAGTTAGTTTGTACGTAATTTGCCTTGATGCACTTAGTTTCGCCAACAATTGGGAAAGCGTAATCAATCTAGTTATAAGTCTCCAAATCTTTCTCTTCAACTGCAATTCGGAACTCTTGACTATAGTGATTCTCCAAACAAACAAAATACATGAAATGAAATTTTCAAGCACCATCAATTTCTATTTTTGAGAAGTTATTTTGTTCTTGAACCGTATTCAACTTCTACATCCCCGTTTGATTTTTACATATTTCTTTACTGTTATTGTTATATAATCATGTTATTTTTTACTCCCTCCGTCCCACGTCATTGCAAATCATTTTTCCGGGCACAATAATTAAGGAGTATTATTAAGATAATGAAAATGTGTGGTAGAAAATGAAGAGAGAGAATGAGTGGAGTTAATAGTAGGTTGGTTGAATAAATTGTATGGTGAAAAATGAAGAGAGAGAATGAGTGGGTGGGGTAGGGTGAATATAAAATAATAAATTTGTTTCCATTTTGGGCAGTTTGCATTCACCTGGGACGGATCAAAATGGAAATAAGTTTGCATTCACGTGGGACGGAGGGAGTATATCGCAATTAATAAAATTTAACATTAGGAAAAATTATTTCACTATCAAATAAATAAATGCTCCATTCGTCCCATTTTAAACTTCCTTTTTCTTTAATAAAAGGTGTCCCATTTTAAATTAAAAAAAAATACAACGGAAAAATTTTGATATTTTTTTATTCAATGGTCTTATAAGTCATACTCACTACAACTATTCAATAATTACTTTGTACCCAACTTTTTATACTTTATAATAAAACCAGTCATCTCTTTAATATCCTAACCAATTTTTTAACGTTTAAAATAGGACAAAAGTTGAAGAAAAAATTATTAATATTTCTATTATAAAATGCTATTTTTTTCCTTTATTTCCTTATAAATGTAGAGATTAATAATATGACATAGAAAAATAAGATAATACAATAAAGTATAAACAAATAAGTATATAATAATATACAAATATTATCAATATTTAAAATTTATTCTAAAAAAAGATGAATACTATGCGGGTTCGGGTTAAATGGGACGGTTCGAGCTAATCCCAAATCCACCCCAATCCCACCCGATTTAAAAGAAAATATTTCCAAACTCTTTTCATTAGACGCGGATCATTGCGGGATTAGGAGGGATTCAAAAATTTTATCAACCCGTTTTTTACTTACAAAATTCTTTAAATAGGGCAATATCAAGTTAAAGCACATACTAACACTGTTTTCCTAGAAGTGGGTCAAAAAAGTAATTTGATTTCGCTAATTCAAATATTTTAGTTATTTGAGATGAAAAATATAATTTTCCCTTCTAGGTAAAGCACATAATAATGCAATTTTTTGGCAAAAAAAGTAGTATTATTTTTTGGTGATTTATTTTGAGTTGAAAGTAATATTCATTTTTGAAAAGAAGAAAAAAAATTTCTTGTATAATGACATTTTTAAAAGTTGACTTGAGATGGAAAATATAATTTTCCCTTCTAGTTTAATTTATTTTAGTTTTCATTAGTAAGGCGTAATTTTTATTTTGCTAGTAATTAAATTTAACATTAGGATAAATTATTTCACTATCAAATAAATAAATGCTCCATTCGTCCAATTTTAAACTTCCTTTTTTTTTTTTAATAAAATGTGTCCCATTTTAAATTTAAAAAAATTAGAATGAAACAATTATAAAATTTCAATATTAAATGGGCTTATAAGTCATACTCACAACAACTATTCACTAATTACTTTGTACCCAACTTTTTATACTTCATAATAAAACCATTCATCTCTTTAATATCCGAACCAATTTTTTAACGTTTAGAATAGGACAAAAGTTGAAGAAAAAATTATTAATAAATATTATATAAAAAAAGGCACAAATAAATGAAACCAAGATTAATAATTCATCAAATTTTGATAAAATAAAAATTAAAACATAAATAGTTCTAATAATTTTATTTGTAGCCAATAATAAGATTTTTAATTTCACTAATATACTTCAACTACTCTTTAAATAAAAAAATGTTATAGCAAATGGCTTCCACATTTTTTTTTATCATTAATCTAAAGTTCTTTATTAATAACCCATCATTTTTTAAAAGAGATCCATAGGAATTGTTTCTTAAAAAAAAATGAGCGAGAAGAACTTAATATAAATAAAATGTGTTGTAAAAAAAAGAAACTAAATGAAAAATTATAATCATATGTTTTTCATTATTTCCAAAGTACTTTTAAGGAAAAAAATTGTGCTTCAATTCTAAAATGAATATTTATTTAATCCCATAATTAATACTACTTTCTATATCCAAAAAAAAAAAATTTGATTCCTTTGCCTAAAGGAATTTACTTGTCCAAAAAATTAATATTTATTTTATGAGACGAAGAAACTAACATTATAAAAATTAATTTTTACAAAATAATACTACTTCAGGAAAAGAAAAAAAAAATACTATTTTCGTCCCAATGAATATTTTATAAAATATTACTTAATTTGTTTATAAAATTTATGTCATATTTTGAAACAAAAGCACTAACATTACAACATTTCAAAAATGAATATTACTTTCGATTCAAAATGAATAACCCAAAGATAATACTACATTTTTTATCCAAAAAATTAGCATTATTCACTTCATCCCAATTAATATTTTAAAAACTAATACTACTTCATTCGCCTCTGCAATTAATGTTTGTAATATTCGTGCATTCGTCTCAAAGTATGACATTAATTTTTTAGGCGAATAAATAACGTAGTATTATTTTTTAAAATGTTCATTGACCCAAAGGAAGCAATGTTAATTTTTCTTGGACATATAAAAAAATTCTATTTTGTAAGGAAAAAAAATTACTTCAATTCAAAAATGAATATTACGTTCGTCCCATAATTAATACTACTTTCTATATCAAAAGAAAATTGCTTCCTTTGCCTCAAGGAATTTACTTGTCTCAGAAAATAATATTTATTTTTTGACACACGAAGACACAAACATTATAAAGATTATTTTTTACAAAAAAAATGCTACTTCGGCTAAAAAAATAAAATACCATCTTCATCCCAATGAATATTTTATAAAATATTACTTACGTTGTTTAAAAAAGTAATGTCATATTTTGAAACGAAGACACTAATATTACAATATTTAAAAAATGAATTTTACTTTCGATTCAAAATGATTAACACAAATATAATACTACATTTTTTTCCAAAAAAAATGAACATTATTTCCTTCATCCCAATAAATATTAAAAAAAATAATACTACTTCATTCGCCTCTGCAATTAATGTTTGTAATGTTAGTGTCTTCGTCTCAATATATTACATTAATTTTAAGACGAATAAAGTAGTATTATTTTTTTAAATGTTCATTGAGACGAAGGAAGCAATGTTCATTTTTTTTGTACATATAAAAAAATTCCACTTTTTAAGAAAAAAAATTCCATCAATTCAAAAATGAATATTACTTTCTTCCCATAACGAATACTACTTTCTATATCAAAAAAAAAAAAAAAATACTTCCTTTGCCTAAATGAATTTACTTGTCTCAAAAATTAATATTTATTTTCAGACACGAAGACACGAACAGTATAAACATTAATTTTTACAAAATAATATTACTTCGGGTAAAAAAATAAATTAATATATTCGTCCCAAGGAATATTTTATACAATATTACTTAATATGTTTAAAAAATTAATGTCAGATTTTGAAACGAAGGAACAAACATTACAAACAATAATGTATATTTAAAAAAGAGTATTTTTTTTGTGTCCAAATTAAATGAAATTAGTCTCTAATTAAAGAGGAAAAAAAATTATGAATTTTGGTGAAAAAAATTAAATTTTTTTTTTATAAAATAATTGAGGTCGAAAAAAGGGGAGGAAAATTAAAAATCTGAAAATGATCGGGTGAATGAGAGAGCGACACGTGGCTCGTTTAAAAAAAAAAATGAAAAATCCTTTGCATACACGCGCCTTTGTCGGCGCGTGTAACGCACGCGCCAAAAATCCATCCAATCAGCGCTAGCCACGTCTGCCAGGTTATCAAATCTACAATTTTGCCACCGCGTGAAATTACTAAAATGCCCCTGATTTGGGCGGGCTTTTGGACGATCCTGCTTTTATATATATAGAGATAGAGATTGATGATAAAGGTAGTAACTTTTCAAATTCATATATCAGTCCTTGTTTAATTCTCTTGTAGATGCGGGATATTTGTCTAACATGCCCCTCAAATGTGACACGGAAAGAAGGTTGGAAGGTCACACACGTGAAGTCATGAATCTTATAAAAGATAAGAGATAGCGGGTTTTGTATATAAGAGTTGATAGATGGCTCATATAAAAGTAACGAAAGCGATCATGGCACTATAGATCATTAACTCTGAACCATTTTATAATTATAGATGAGTTAGAGTAGAGAGATGCCCAATGATGGAAATCGGACCGGACAAGTAGTAGATTATATTGGAATTTCTAAATTAAAATTAATTGGTGATAATAATAGTAGATTGTCAAATCTATACTCCTATATCAAACCATATTTAATTTTCTAGGAGATGCGGATATTGGTCTAACACTAACATGTGTATATGTGTAACATAATGAGTTTTCATTTACTTCAATTTTGTTTTAGATGAGTTTTGCGCTAATTGTAAACAATATGATTATAAATTTTATTTATTTTGATATATATTTGAACTTGTATAAGACGGATATTAAAATGTTTATTGCAAACTAAAAAGGAGTATATATATATATATACACACAAAATCTGGGGAGAAACGCGTTTCTCCGTCGCGTATGGAGAAACGGGGCAACGTTTGTCGCGCGCCATACTTAGCCACAACAACTGGATATCACTTTCATCAGTTTCTGGATATCCAGAACATTGAATATGGATATCCAGAAGCTTTGGAAAGGATATCCAGAAAAAATATTTGGTTTCTGGATATCACTTTCATCAGTTTCTGGATATCCATATTCAATGTTCTGGATATCCAGAAGCTTTGAAAAGGATATCCAGAAAAAAATATTTGATTTCTGGATATCACTTTCATCAGTTTCTGGATATCCATATTCAATGTTCTGAATATCCAGAAACTGATGAAAGTGATATCCAGTTGTGGCTAAGTATGTCGCGCGACAAACGTTGCCCCGTTTCTCCATATGCGACGGAGAAATGCGTTTCTCCGTAGACCGACTCATATATATATATATATATATATATATATATATATATATATATATATATATATATATATATATATATATATATATATATATATATATATATATATATATATATACATATATATACATACACACGTAACAATCAACTTTTTCTCAAAACATATAAAAAGGCCTTAATTTAAAAATAATTTGGGATTGATCGACATGAATCTATCATCCGAAGAAAAAAAGAAGCTAAAAGCTATCTTAAAAGAAAAAGAAAAGAAGAAATAGCTGGAAAGATAATTTTGCGAAGAAGTAGAGGAAATTAATCTCTTTTGCTTTACAAAGCTGATGCGGTAGTCAAATGGTCGGTATTTAAAACTCTTAACAAATTCATTCCACTTTCACGAACTGTATCTCCTAATCCGTCTGTTCAAAAATTACAAATAATATATCATTGAAAAGGCCTTGGAGTGTAGTTTCTACAAAACTTTTCGGATCATAAATTGGAGTTTCTAGAGGAAGTTATGACTATTTTACTAGAAGCTGCACACATGGACATATTCATCCGAGTTTTACAAAGTCTTTTGATCTTTCATATTTCTAATTAATCTTATCATGTAATAATTAAGTGTTTGGTTCTTTTGTTATTCCTAGGCTTGGAGGGATGCTCCAAGTATCTATAAATAGGCTAAGCATATCAATGTAATAGTCAGAGTTGAATTTTGAGTTGATTATAATATAATGATAGTGCTTTGTGCCTTCTTTCATTGTTCTTGTCTATTCGGTGGATTCCGTTTAGTGACGAACATCCTTACTCTGTATCTCTTCGGTGGATTCTGTCGAGTGGTGAGTACTTATATGCCATGTATCTTCAAGGTGAATTCCTTGGAGTGGTGAGCATACCTATCCGTTACTATTATTTTTTTTCTTTATTTTGCTTCCGCTACGTTTTTTCGACATCAGATTGGTATCAGAGCCGAAACCAGGAATTTTTCAATTTCGGTTGAGGTACTCTTTTATCATTTTTTCATCCATTTCTCCTCTCTCGTTCATCAACGTTACTTCTTTTCTCATTTTGTTATCTTCTTAAAAAAAATAAAAAATCTTCTTTCTTGATTTACCATGGTTGATCTTTGTTGGCCGTTCACCGATTCGGTTACTCCGCAACAGACTATTGATTGGTCTAAACCTCCTGTATTTGATGAATATTCTATAAAATTTTCATTTGGTCAACTTGAAAATTGGTCCTTTCCTTATTTTGACAAATGTATGGATAATTGTCAAATTTGTGGATCTCTTATACTTGGACAAAATTCAAAAGTTTTCAATAAACTTTCATTGTGTCGGCTAAGTGATAGTATTCAAAATCTTAAATTTTACTATTGCTCCAAAGATCCTTTTGATTTTAATGATTCAAGGATTTCTATTTCTTGTTTCATGAACAAGATCATTATTGATTATTTTCTCAAAACTTGTTGGAGTGATTGGATGGATCCTGTAAGAAAAGCCATAAAATTTAATGTTCGTCAAGTCTATAACGGAAAATTTCAAGTAATCACATTTTGTCTCAAATGGAGAATTGTTACATATATTTTTGAGATACTTACCAAAATTCGAGGGCGAATTTTCTTCAAGTGGGGGAGTATGATGCGGGAGTCAAATGGTCGGTATTTAAAACTCTTAACAGATTCAGTCCACTTTTACGGAGTGTATCTCCCAATCCGTCTGTTCAAAAATTACAAATAATATATCATTGGAAAGGCCTTGGAGTGTAGTTTCTAAAGAACTTTTCGGATCATAAATTGGAGTTTCTAGAGGAAGTTATGACTATTTTACTAGAAGCTGCACACATGGACATATTCATCCGAATTTTACAAAGTCTTTTGATCTTTCATATTTCTAATTAATCTTATCATGTAATAATTAAGTGTTTGGTTCTTTTGTTATTCCTAGGCTTAGAGGGATGTTCCAAGTGTCTATAAATAGGCTAAGCATATCAATGTAATAGACAGAGTTGAATTTTGAGTTGATTATAATATAAAGATAGTGCTTTGTGCCTTCTTTCATTGTTCTTGTCTATTCGGTGGATTCCGTTTAGTGGCGAACATTCTTACTCTGTATATCTTCGGTGGATTCTGTCGAGTGGTGAGTACTTATATTCCCTGTATCTTCAAGGTGAATTCCTTGGAGTGGTGAGCATACCTATCCGTTACTATTCTTTTTTTCTTTCTTTTGCTTCCGCTACGTTTTTCCAGCATCAAAAGCAGTTTTGGTAAGGTGATATTTATTAGGGGTGAGCTTGGTCCGGGTTGATCCATTTTTTTTAAAGAAAAGAGAAAATCGGAACCAGACCAATAGTCTGGTTCTCAAAAAAATTAGAACCGGAACCAACCCAATAGGTGTGAGAACCAATACATTTGTACGATCCAGAACCAATCGAAGATGTACCAGAACCAGGACCAAACCAATACTATGATTTTTTTTTTTTACTTTTGACTATTTAATACAAATATATAGTGAAATTTTAAATAGTACTCCCTCTGCTTCTGCATTTATTTTTCTACTACTCCCTCCATCTCAAAATGAGTATCCAAAAAAAATAAAATAAAATTTGCTCCGAATTTAGGGGCGGAGGGAGAAGAAGTACACTATTTTGGGTACAATTGTTTTTATACTAGTACATGTGATAGTAAAAACCAGCTTTGAGATATTTCTATTGCTCTAATGCTATTGTTAATGTTAGAAACATGTGTTGTCATGTGTGTTGTCCCTTGAGTCACATACCAGTGTTGCCACTGGTGTTGCCACAGGTGTTGCCATTTGAGATTTGGCAACACCAGAATAGTTACTGTATTTTTTATAAATAACAACGTGATAATATTTATTTGATAACAGTAGTTAATCTGCTTTAGATGAGGTTGAACAGGTCAAGAGAAACTACCCAGGCATTATTTACAAGTTATTGAAGAAAGTTACACATAAACACATGTTTATGTGTAAAAGTGATGACCAAGTAAAAGTATTAGTGGGTTAGCTATTCAGGGGGAGCTAAGGATAGCTGTACAAGGCTGCTACAGCATTGGCGTACAATGAAGAGAAGCCAAGAAGACCAAGTCTTATACAAACAAGGAATGAGGGCTATTTTGAAGGAAACAAACCTTGGCTGTTTTCTAGGTCAGTTGGAGTAGGCTCCAAGTCCTAAGAGCCTATAAATAGTGCAAGGACTCGACATCAACATTCACCCAATTAAGAAATCGAGATTTGCACAAGAAAGGAACTCGTCTCTTCACTGTTGCCATTTGAGTGTTGGCAACACTTCATTCAACACCAGTGAGTGATCATATATAACATTCATATTTCGAGAGTTGCTGAGTGTTAGATAGATTGTGATTGTGAAGAGAGTGTTCTAGAATAGTCGTTTCACTAATCTTTTGATAGAATATCATTAGGGAACTTTTCGACCTTGTATTTAATTCTTTATATATATTGAAAGGTCTTGCCCTCTTGGCACCCATCAAGTTATATATTTATTTATATATATAACTTAATAAAAATTATATTTCTTGTGTATCTTTATTTAACCTTTCCAAAAATGCTTCCATTTTTTTTTATATTTTTTCACATTATAAGACTACTTTGTCTTTTATAATACAAAATTTTCAACTAAAAAAAAATCAAAACTTCCATTTTTTTTTATATTTCTACATTATAAGACTACTTTGACTTATAAGACAAAATTTTCAACCAAAAAAAATTTAAAATTTTCAATAATAATAACGTATTGCTCTCATAATTTACACATTTACAACTCTTATAAGTTAATTATAAGACTACTTTGTCTCTTATAATTGACTTATAAGACAAAATTTTCAACAAAAAAATCAAAAATTTTAATAATAACGAATTGCTCTCATAATTTACACATTTTTAACTCTTATAAGTCAATTATAAGTTACAAAGTAACTTATAATTGACTTATAAGATAAATTTTTCAACAAAAAAAAAATTAAAAATTTCAATAATAACAACGAATTGCTCTCATAATTTACACATTTACAACTCTTATATAAGTTAATTATAAGATTACTTTGTCTCTTATAATTGACTTATAAGACAAATGTTTCAACCAAAAAAATCAAAAATTTCAATAATAACAACGAATTGCTCTCATAATTTACACATTTAAAACTCTTATAAGTTAATTATAAGACTACTATGTCTTTTATAATTGACTTATAAGACAAAATTTTCAACCAAAAGTCTTATAAGACTTATAAAAGTCTTATTAATAAGTCTTATAAGTCACTTATACGACTTTTTAACAAGTCTTATGAGTAACTTATAAGACTTTTTAATAAGTCTTATAAAAGTTACTTATAAGACTTTTTTTAATAAGTATTTTTACTTATAAGACTTATTAAAAAAGTCTTATAAGTTACTTATAAGACTTACTAAAAAGTCTTATATGTAACATATATAAGACTTATTAAAAAGTCTTTATATAAGTAAAAGACTTATAAAAAACTCTTATAAGTTACTTCTAAGACTTTTATGAAGTCTTATAAGTTACATGTAAGACTTTTAAAAAAGTCTTATAAGTAACATAAAAGACTTTTAAAAAGTCTTATAAGTAACATATAAGACTTTTTTAGTAAGTCTTTTACTTATATAAAGACTTTTTAATAAGTCTTATATATGTTACATATAAGACTTTTTAAAAAGTCTTATAAGTTACTCGTAAGACTTTTTAAAAAAGTCTTATAAGTTACTCATAAGACTTTTTAAAAAAGTCTTATATGTTACTCATAAGACTTTTTTAAAAAGTCTTATATGTACTTATAAGACTTTCTCCGAACCAAGCTCCTTGTAATCAAATTCATCAGAAGCTTCCCAATACTTATCTTCACACAACATACTTCTCCTTGCAGCTACTAAGCTAGACATTGATGATAGATCAGCTGCCCCGCTAGAGTATTTTGGAGCATCTTCCATTTTTTTTCCAACCTTGGCCCATGCTGCCCTAGCCAAAGGTCCGGAATGCGAAGCTGCTCTTTTGTGAAGTTGTCCCTGAGGTCATTGGTAGTTGTTTCTTCTAGAGCTTGGGACGGTCTAGGAGGATCAATTGGGATGCCTGAAGCTGATTCTTCTTGATGAGGGTTGAACTTCTCACTTCGAGAATTGGATTGACCTTTTCTTTTCTGCATTAACATAGCCAAAAATCACCAAAATAATGAGATGATCATACTTTGGAAATTATACTAGATTGCAAAGAACGGACAGCAAAAGCGAGAGGGGAATAGTTAATTGACAAAAAAGTTGCTTGTATTGAAGATACAATTTCAGCATTAGCTTCAGGAGCTGGCATCGCCTGAGACTCCCTTGTCGCTCTTCTTTCTGGGTCACGTCTGTCACCTTTCCCTCCATTTGCCGCTTGTCTGAGAGCACAGAATAACTAGGCTATCAGTAAATAAAGCACCTTTACTAGAAAGGTTGTACTAATTCATGAGTGGTGTATGTCTGTGTGTGTGTGTGTGAGAGAGAGAGAGAGAGAGAGAGAGAGACTCACTATATTTACAAAATGTAAATTCAACATACTCAAATGGAAATCATGATATTATAAGTCACCAGATTAGGTACACAACCCTGATTAACTATCTCACATAATAGCTTGTGGGTGCAGCCAAATGTCCGGCTTTCCCAAGACAATTGATAATGACAATGTATGTGAATGTATCGGGAGAAAACCAAGCTCCTTGCATCCTCTCATACATGTCCATGACAACATCAATATACCCAGATTTCGCATGGATGTCAATGAGTTTCCACAACCCCCTTTTCAATATCCCAAATCATATTACTGAATATTTGTTCGATTAGAGTCAAATGATTACACATACAACACAGAGAACAGTGGACTTAATTTGTAAATCTACAATCAATTAACAGCACAATCAAACCTCAATGCATCAATATAACGACATTAATCGACGCGCTTTGACAACGAAACAAAGTTCTGTCCAGAATCCCGTTCCAATTGCCGCAAAAACCTGCAACACCACATTTTCATTGTATAATGCTTGTAACATAAAATGCGGAGATGAAAATTTGATGGAATTGCAAAATTTAGAGTGAGAAACCCTAGAAATGGAGGGGATTGAGAGGGACTGGAACCTTGGAGGATCCGTCAACGAAATTAGACGCCGGAGATGAGCTTGGAAGGGGATTCAAAAGCTGCACGTGCAGTGGCGGATCCAGGGGTGTTGAGGGGGGTTCATCGACCCCCCTGACTTTTGTTATTTTTACAAAATGACCCTTTGTATTTTTCAAATTTACTATTTTGACCCCCCTGAAACGAAAAATCCAGGGGGGTCTAGATTCGCCACTGTGCACGTGTAGCCTTGCTTCTTCCTCGCCAGAGACGTTAACAACTACCGTAACACCGCCGGCGAAACCTTAAAACCACGAGAGAGATTTCTTGAGATGTTATTCCAGGTCGAAGGACAAGGGACACGCCCCACCTTCTTCGAGATGGCGGCGGCTTAGCAGCTCCCTTCCAGTCTCCGCGCTGCTCTCACATACTCGGAGCGCCAGCGACGGAGGTGAAAGGGGAAAGGAGTATGAGGAAAGAGAGAGAGAGAGAGAGAGAGAGAGAGAGAGAGAGAGAGAGAGAGCGTGTGTGTGTCGTGAATGAGGGGAGGGGAGAGGAGGTTATTGTTTTGTTTGAGGGCGGGGGTAGTTTCGATATTTAGGAATTTATTTGACTGGTCAACAGAGGTGAGGGGTGTATGTGAAATTATAATCTCAGAAGAACTCCCTATTTATGTTTTACAAAAGAGCACTCTTTAAAATGGAAAAAAATCTGGGCGTGGGGGCCCTAGAGGAATTATTCCTTTTGAAAACCCGTTTTTGCTAATCTCTAAAAATAACACGTTTTACTAGAATTTTAGTCTTTATAGCGTACTTTCTCTGTCCCACTCGAAATTTCAAAAAAAAAATTATTGTCCCACTTGAAAGTTTAAAATATTAAAATTAATTTTTTTTATTATTTATTTATTTGTGGACCTCACATGTAATACTTATAAAATTTATTCACTAACCAATCCATATCTTACTTTATCTCTCCTATCAAATTATCTACACTTACAACATATCACCTTTTTCATCATTTTCTTATTTTTTGAACACACATCATTCATTTTTGAACTTCCGTATGAGACTAAAGGAGTATTGAAAAAGTACTCCCTTCGTCTTCAAAAGTTTGTTCCATTTGACTTTTTTGTTGAACTTTGACCACAAATTTATGAGAAATTAATCATGTTCATGAAATTCTAAAAGTTGTTGTTGATAATATTATTAATTATTAATGGTAAATCAATAGAAATTTTTAGAATTTCATGAACATAATTAAATTGTCATATATTTGTGATTAAAGTTCAACTAAAAAGTCAAATGAGACAAACTTTTAGAAACGGAGGGAGTGTATTACAAGTTGGAAAATTTCTTTGCACTACTGATATGATATATCTGAATCCTGCTATTCCCTATTACAAAAAGAAAATTTAATTTACTTTTAATTAAGATAAATTTGAATTTTTTTAGATTTGTTTATCATTTGTTTTGGAACTTAAGCAGTACTATCATTTATTTATGAAATAATAAAAAAAAAAAACAATTGCAAAAGGTGGAGAATAAGAAAAAGAAAGAAAAGGGGGGATGGAGTTAAAATTAAGGCTCCGTTTGTTTCGACGTAAAATGTTTTCCGGAAAACGTTTTCTGGAAAATGTTTTCCTGTAAAATGTTTTCCTGTAAAATGTTTTACGGAGGTAGAGCGTAAAATATTTTACGGAGGAAAATATTTTACGGAGGAAGGGTGTAAAATGTTTTCGGGTGTTTGGTAAAACGACTCATATTTCACAAGGTGACCTACCCCACCCCCCCCACCCACCCCCCAAAAATTTTTTTTTTTTTTTTTTTTTTTTTGTAATCGCCCCCTACCCCCCACCTACCCCCACCCCCACCCCCCACCCCCAAAAAAATTTTTTTTTTTTTTTTTTGTAATCGCCCTACCCCCCCCCTACCCCACCCCCCAAAATTTTTTTTTTTTTTTTTTTTTTTTTTTTTTGTAATCGCCCAAATTATTTTCCGGAAAACATTTTCCGGAAAATGTTTTACGGTGAAACAAACGGAGCCTAATTTTTCCAAATTCCAACTAAAGATATTCCAGGCTTCTGAGCAAAACTATCTCACCACCACACCCCGACAGTTAATCAACTGCCATTTTTTTTTTTTTTTTTTTTTTTTTTAAATTTCTTGGTTCAAACTCCAACTTTAAAAGACTCAATTTTTGGATACGATAGAAAACGACAGGTGATAAAGTGAAGAAGAAGAAGAAGAAGAAGAAGAAGAAGAAGAAGAAGAAGAAGAAGAAGAAGAAGAGTGTTTGGCAGAGAAGAAAGTTGAGAAATTTTTCAAGAAATTGAAGGAATTTTGGCTGATTCCTGAGATGAGTTTTCCGGCGAAACAGATCTGAAGTTGTGGATTTCCGGCGAGACTGATTAGCAAAGCTATGGAGCCACCAAGAGGGTTTTTGGCTTCTCTGTGGAACTTCATCTGTTTCTTGCCTTATTTTCTTGCCCTTCTAATTCTTGGATTTATTAAAGGTCAGTCAGTGTTTCTTGTTTCTAGTTTTTTTATTCTTGTTGTACCCTGCTGGTTTTTTTTTTTTTTTTCCGACTGTTCTTCCCCAAACTGGATATAAATGTGCTGTCACTTTATAATTACATTCGATTTTGGGTGCAATTTCAAGATTTCATGTTGAATTCACCATCAGAATAGTACACCCCCACTGTGTGTGTGAGAGAGAGAGAGAGAGAGAGAGAGAGAGAGAGAGAGAGAGAGAGCAATTTCAGTTATTTTTTGCACAGTTACTATCACTATATACCTCTGCAATGAAAATCTGTGTGTGGGTATGTCACAGCAATTGTGTGTGTAACATTCAATTTGCTACCATTTCAAACCCTTTTTTTAGGTACTCCCTCCATCCCAAAATGAATGTCTAAATTTGCTCTCAAAAGTTCACTTGAAAAGGTAATCTTTGTATGTGGTTAATCATGAAATTCTGCGATGTTGAGATTGCATTTCCGTGCGTAAATTAGAAGGTAGCAGCTACCCGTTAGCCAAGATGTTCAGAACTTTAAAACCAGCAAATGGAGAACGTTGAATCACTGACAGATAACGATTTCATTCTTGCTTTATATTTTTATCATGAACTTCTGTGCTTCGGGCATCATTTTTGGTCCATTGATATGCTTTTTACATGGATTTTGCTACCATAACGTGTAAAGTTACTCCAAGACACATGTTAAGTAATATCCCCACGTGACAAATCAATGTAATCAGCATGAAGATTAACCACCAATTACCGAAATCAGCTATAAAGTAGGGAAAAAATCACCGGCTCACTGGAAAGATCCAAAAAATACGTGTCGTATTGGAAACTAATAAAGCGGAGTTTAATGTTTCTGACAAAGCTCATCCGTTTCTTTATTATCTCACTTTGCGAGTGGGGTTGAGGATTCTTTTTGTGGTATTAAAGTGTAAAGTAGGTTTAACATCGTTAAAGGTGGTGAATAAAGAAAGGAGGAATAGACGGGATGGACTTAAATATTATTGGCTTCTAAATAAAAATTAGGCTCTCTACTTGAGAAGTTGAGACTATAAACTGCAATAAACAAATAATGGGCAATACCGACAGTTAATCAATTGTTTAGTGAGTCTAATCCAAATATTAGTAAAAATTGTCTTTTTAGATTTAAGTGTTTTTCAGTTCAAACTCCAATGTCTAGAAGACCAAATTCTTGGAGAAGATAGAAAATGACAGGCTGATAGAGAAGGGAAAAAAGAGGCATTAGTGAATATCCCATCCTCTCCCACTCCACCTCCCCACCCACTAAGTAAACACACACTCACACACACACAGAGAGAGAGAGAGAGAGAGAGAGAGAGAGAGAGAGAGAGAGAGAGGCTGGTTAACTTGCTTGTTTGTGGGAATCTTGCACCAGAAGTGAAGGACTATTGGCATGAGAGTGAAGGAATTTGGTGGGGTTTTGGAGATAGTTTTCGCATGAGGTAGAGTCGAAGTGTGTTTAGGCACCAAATAATGGAGTTTTCGAGGGGGTTTTCAGCTCCTCTATTGAACTTCATTTGCTTCCTGCCTTATTTTCTTGGCCTTCTCATTCTTGGCTTCATAAAAGGTCTGTCTAACTTGGTTCCGAATCTTGATTTTATTAGTCTCTTACATTCTTACTCTTTTCTTAAGTTCTATCACTATAGAACTTGCAAAGTAGCAATGTTAGCCTGTTCATGTTTTCCGTTCTTATGTTTCAGGTATCATTTTCTGCCCATTGATATGTCTTATCATGACCTTTGGCAACTCTGCCATAATATTGGGTCTTTGGCCAGCACACTGTTTGTGGACTTTCTTCTGCATCTTGAGGTGTTCTTTTTAACCATTTACTTTCTGATATCCTCTTTCTGCCTCAAAAACTCGTATTGATTCCATGTTCTTTCCCTAATTGCAGTGCAAAACAATTAGGGCCGGTTCTGAAGCTGCTTCTTTGTCTGTGCATACCTCCGTTCTTGATTTTGTGGCCTGTTTTTGGTATTACAGCTAGTGTTCTTGGTGGCTTAGCTTATGGATTTCTCGGGCCAATTTTTGGCACATTTAAAGCTGTTGGTGAAGGGAAGACAGATGAATTTATCCACACTATCATAGTATGTACTACCTCTCTCCCAAAATGAATGTCCAAATTTACTCTTGATCAAGAGCAAAATTGAAAATTCTTTGGACATTCATTTTGGGACGGAGGGGGCATGAAAGATCAGATCTATCTTTTAGATTTATACTTTTAGAATCCCCAAACTATCTCAGTTTTTTCAGTTGCATACTGAAAAATGACACATTTTTAATTGTTCTTGCAGGATGGAACTTGGGACACACTCCAGTGGACCTTTACCTTCATTCGTGATTTCGGGGATGTATGTTTCCATTCATACTTCTCAATCATGGATGACCTACGTCAACAAGCCCCTGCAGAGCACAAATATTATGAGATTAGGTTCGTTAGTTGCATTTCGTTTTGGTTGGAAAATGACCCATTTACCCTTCATACTTTCATGCTTCTTACAAATATCCAAAAAAATTTAACGGACTTTTATGCAGATTGTTATATCTTCCTGGTGCTATTTTAGCCGGGGTGCTGGGACTCATGGTTGACACGCTTGTGATCTCAATTGTTGCCATTGTCAAAAGCCCTTACATGCTCTTCAAGGGTTGGCACCGCTTGTTTCACGACTGTATAGGCCGGGAAGGCCCTTTCTTGGAGACAATATGTGTTCCATTTGCAGGTCTAGCTATCTTACTTTGGCCATTAGCTGTTGTTGGTGCCTTGTTAGGGTCCATGGTATCAAGTATCGGTCTTGGTCTTTATGCAGCCGTTGTTGTATATCAGGTCATATTTTCTTTTCCTGGACTGCTTTTTTTTTTTTTTACTATTATTTTTATTATTATTATATTATCAGCTAACTCGGGTAAATTTGGCCTTATATAAGCAAACTTGAGTAAATTTTGATCTAGGCTTTTGGCTACAGGAGTCCTCTTTTTGGTTTGGGCTTTGCTATATTATTGCTGCCTTGTCCATATACGATGAATACAGCAATGATATTCTTGACATGCCAGAAGGGTCCTGCTTTCCCCGGTTCTAATCCTAACCCCCACTCTTTCAATTCATGCGGTTACTACTATATATGCCAGATTTTAATGAATATATGCCTATTTTTATTTTTATTTTTATTTAAACAGGCCCAGATACCGAAAGAGGGATGAAGCTTTAGAATCTAGCTCTGGTGGACCTTCTGTCTCAAGGCCTAGCTCGTTCAAAAAGCCACCCTCTCGAACGGACTCGCTCAATGCCCCTATGATTGAGTTGAAACCATTAGAGGTTCGTAAGTACTACTCGTACTTAATATCAAACCATGATTCTTTTTTATATATATATAAATTCTCTCCATCCCAAATAAACAGTCCCTCTTTTCCTTTTTGGCATGTCCCCGAAAATAGTCTCATTTCTAAAATAAAATTAAAAAGGCAATAGTTTTTAGTACATTTGTAAGAAGGTAGAAACAGAAAGCTATATTCTTGAAAAGTTTTGACTTGTAAATGGGACTACCTTTTTCTTGGGACGGAGGGAGTATTTTAAGTAGTTGGATTATATTTGATTGACCATTTTGAGGACTTGGGTGCTAATATAAAACTCGATATTATGACTTTGTAGTTGCTCGATGGCTTATTTGAGGAGTGTAAACGCCATGGAGAACTCATGGTTTCAGAAGGATTAATCACTCTAAAAGACATTGCAGATGCCAAGTCTGATAAGGACATTGGCAGAGTCATAAGCATTGGTTTGCCAGCTTATTGCGTCCTTCAAGCACTTCTACGATCAGGAAAAGCAAACTGCACCGGTATATTGTTATGTAAGTGCTGGAAATAGTCTCTTATTTTTTTACAAGATTGGATTATGATGAACCCGACTTTTATATATATTTATACAAACACATATACACCGTCCCATACAGTCAAATATATCACATATACACATATACCAAATATATACGGTGGGACCCGTATAAATTGCCACCTATACACTTTATCCCTATAAATACTATAACCCTCTCCAAAGGCAAGAGGTAAGCTCTCATTCACACAAACACACTCTCTCTCTACAATACTCTCTCTAAGACCTCTCATATACAGTTTATACACATATGCAGATTCTGATCCTTATGCCCGAGGGTTATAGCGGGGCAACCCTCCGCACCCCTAACGGCACTGTTTTGCAGATTCTTGCCCGAGGTGCCGACGCGTGTTCCGCAACCTTTGCCACCCCGGGTCATGGCGTCATCAGATTACATGAGTGTTTTTATTTATTTATTTATTTACTTTTTTTTTTTTTTTTTTTCAGTGGACAATGTTACGGAGATAACTAGCACAAACAGACCCAAAGACACTTTCTTTGATTGGTTTTTGAATCCACTATTGATCATTAAAGACCAAATAAAAGCTGAAAACCTCTCTGATGCTGAAGAGGAATATTTAGGTAAATTAGTTTTGTTGAGTGGTGATCCTCAGAGGTTAAAAGATTCAAACTTTGGATCCCCACCTGAATCAGAGCGAAAACAAGCCGAGCTTGATGCATTAGCCCGAAGGTAGATTTTTTTTTATAGCTATTATTATCCTTGTTCTTATTTTCTTTTTGTTTCTAATTATCCATATTTCATGGTTTATTGCTATTATGAAGGCTTCGGGGAATCACCAAATCTGTATCCAGGTATCCAACATATAGGCGTCGTTTCGATAGTAGCATCAAGGCCATATCTGAGGACCTTGAAAAGAAGAACGGTACTTCACCTCGAACTATTCCCAAATCGAAAGGTACTTTTGCTCGAATATTTAGCCAAAAATCTTTCAAAACGAAAACAAGCAACCACGGGGCGGATCGTGAGGATCAGCCGTGTGTTGAAAGAGATGTTGATATTGTATAACCGTAATCTTGCATGTAACCCTCTCTATCGTAGTAGTCGCAGCTCTAGATACACTCTATTTCTAGATAGTGTTGTATAAGTTTAAGGCATAACTAATTTTGTTAGAAAAAATTTACTACTGTAAGAGTTTTAATTATAAAGTAGTCTTTTTGTTTTTGATGATATTATTTCAATTCCTGATCTTCTTCACTGTGTTCACAGTAATAACACAGCAAAGAAGTTGCTTAAGGGGAACCTCAAAGTTAAAGCATACAAAAAATAAAATATTGTGTTTTTAGCCGAATAATTGAGGGTAGTCAATTTCATAGACACATATCATATACACATAGTTATTAAACATGAAATATCACCTGCGTACTTTACTTTCATTTTCAATTTTACCACACATGCGTACTTTACTTTCATTTTCAATTTTACCACCTTTTTTAACTCTCGTTATAAGTAACGTATTAGTCCATGAATGTTAACAATTTAATTTAACATGTGCAACAATTGGTGTTAATGGAAGTAACCCAGGATCTTTATATATTATAAGCAAGGTTTGTCAATTCCTGATGTGCGATAATATCTCTAACACGCCCCCTCACGTGTAGCGGGCTTTGCTATGGCTTACAACGTGGACTTATCAATCGGATGGCGCGTAGTAACATCGCGGGTCGATGGGCCTTCACGTGTAATGGACATGCTCTGATATCATATTAAAGTCTAAGGTTACACCTTAAAATCAATTGATGATAAGGGGAGTGACCCAAAATTTTTATATATTATAAGCAAGGTTTGTCAATTCTCGATATTTGATAATAACTCTAACAAAATTGTTCAAATTTAACCCCCATAAGTTTAAGGGGGTTAATTGACAATTTTTTTAAAATAAGGGGAAAGATAAACAAAAGAATAAAAATTAATACTCTCCTTCGGCTCCCTCTCGTCATACAACTGTGGCATCCCCATAAAGGGCCTGTCATATCCTTCCTCCATCGCCGACGATGAAGCCACCTCCTCCGCCGCCTCATCCCTCCCCTTCCCATCACTCTTCCGTTGTACGACCCCGCCATCCCTGCTCCCAGCTCCGTCGAGCTCTATAATTTGATGACATCATCAAATCCGTGACTCGTCAGATTCCGATGACGACGAGGATGACGATTCTCTCGAGATGGATTCTGATTTCGGATCTGGTAGGTTTCCTGTCAGTTGTTCGGGGAAGTGTTGAGGAGGTTGTTGCGGCCTTCTTCGTTGGCTTTTTAAGGGGTGGTGGGATACTACTCGCAAGCTTTGGAAGGCGGCTGAAGAGCTGAGACATAGGATTTTGTAAGTACCCCAATCTGGATCACCCTCTTCCAAACGCACGGGAAACACCGCAGACTCACACAAACGCAGTCTCGAATACTCGTAACCTTCAAAAATCCAAAAACCACCAACCAAACCAAGGGGGGCCATTCTGGGATTAAAAAGTACAAAAGGACTTTTAAGAAATTTTGTAAAATATGAAATTGGCTGCTTTTGCCGTGCGACACATCTTGCCAAGAGACATCATAATTACAAAATCCCCTTAAAGTGCACAATATTCCCTTAAATCCAGGAAAATCAAAAAACTGGTAATGGCTGACAGTGCCGTGCGACACAACTAGCCAAGGGACATCATAATTACAAAATTCCCTTAAAGTCCACGATATTCCCTTAAATCCAGGAAAACCAAAAATCTGGTAATGGCTGACAGTGTTGTGCGACACAACTAGCCAGAATCTGAACCCTATAAATAGAGGCCTCCCCCTCTCATTTTACTGACTCCTCCCTCTTCTCTCCTCTCTCCCAGCCTTCAGACAGCCCCTCTAAGACACTTCAGGGCAATCCCGGTCCCTTTTGGTTCCCTTCGGAGCATTTCGAGGCCCCTCGTGGTACTCCGAAGCTCTGCCGAGCACTGTCGAGCGCTCCCGAGACGCTCCCGAGCTGCCCCGAGGCACTCCCGAGGCATTTCAAAGCCTTGCCGATCCATCCCGAAGCCCTGTCAAGCCATCCCGAGGCGTCCCGGCCCTTTTCGAGTACAACCGACGATCCCGAAGCAAGCCGGAACTCTGCCCGAGCACAACCGACGATCCCAACGCACGACGAACCTCTGCCCGAGTCCAGTCAACGATCCCTGCGATCCCAACGCACGACGAAACTCTGCCCGAGTACACACTTAACAATCCCGAGGCACGCCGAAGCTCTGTCCGCAGACACCAACACTTCCCGACGCCACCCCGGTTCGTCCCGGAACACTATTCAACACTCAAATACAATTCCCCAGCGGAAGACAGACACGAACCAACATTGGTAAGGCTTCCTTCCTACACTATTTCAATACATTTCAATACGTAGTGTACAATGTAGACATCAGATACCACATGCATTTTTAAAAGCACATACACACACACACACACACCTTTTAAAGAAAGAAGGGGTACCGAAAGACTCATTTTTACAAGGCAACTCGGGTGAGCTCTAACATTCTCTTCCCGAGGCGTAACCTGGCCTCCGAACTAAAAAATATCATCACACAACAACAGTTTTTTTTTTAAAACTGATGCATTTTCTCAATGTTTTGGGCTAAATCAAAACGGCGTGGCGACTCTACAAGCAAAAATGCAGCGAGACACCTCCCGACCAACCGCGAGATGCCGGGGCCCGCGCGCGAGCCGGATCCGGGTAATTTCAGTTGGCGACTTTGCTGGGGAGCGTTTTGTTTTAAAAACTTTTAAACAAAAAAACAAAAGATTTTTAAAACGATGATGAGGGTCAAACTTTCATTTTACAGCTTTCTTTAACTATTGTGTGTGTGTGCATGTGCTTTACTTTTTATTTTACAAAAAAAAAATAAAAATACAAAAAAATGCATCAATATACATTTGTGTACATACATTTAAAATTATTCAAAAACTTCTGTTTTACTCAGAAAAAAGAATTTTAGTGATCGCACACTACTCGCACTGCTGCCTCGGTACACCGCATGCTACGTGCACTTGCTGCCTCGGATACACTGCACACTACAACCCTTAACCCGGAGTGGTCTCAGTTGCAGTCCGATTGGTCTTCCTGACGCCTTTCGGATGCGCACGGGATCAGTCTAAACACCCATCCTAGCCAGTGTCAACCATGCACGCTTGCGTCACACTCTGTCCAGACTCGGTTGGTTTTTACCCAGTCCGTGTCATAAAGCCTGGATACATATCCCATGCCGGCCATTTTCTGAGTCGAAGCTCAGAACTCAAGATCCCTTGCGCAAGCAAAGCGATGAAAGGTCATGCTAAAATCTTGACCTGATCTTGATTTCCGAAGCTACACCCAGACGATGTTCCGTCCCGGATATACATCCATGCCCACATGACACCACGTCATCAAGCCTTTAATACGTCAGCCATGACGATATGACCTAGCCAACGCCTAACGTCACAGATCCCTTGTGCAAGTAAGGTAAAGAGAGGTCATGCCGAACTCTCGACCAGATCTTGACTCAGGTGCAGGCTCGGCTCACTATTCACATGGCCGACGTATTAAAATGAACATGATAGTCTCGGCCCTTAGGTTCGATTTTTCTTTTAGGCCGGTGGACACCGCTTGCCCTATAGGACCCTCGCTCGGGGCTGTCCACCCCGGGATGTCGAAATACAGGTGCAAAACGAGGGGCTTATAGCCGCACAGATAGTCTCCACTGACCCAGGATCTAGCATAGTTGCGAAAAAAGAAGAGCAATTTTTTCCAACCAACTTAGGATTCTGAAAAAACACTGTTTTAAGTAAATTTAAACAACAAAAAATACATAAATATAGAAAAGCGGAAACTACATGTTACATGAGCTTTCCCCCTTTATCCAAAAAAAGGCCTTCCCATGTCTAAACCTTACCCATTACCCCCTCCAGCGAACCGAGAGTGGTTGAGAGTACCCGGGAGCCGCCTTTTCAGTATCGAGGTCACAAGGTCCGGCAGCCCTTCCGGTTCAGCGGTCCGAACAGTCCGCTATTCCCCCATGGCGGGATCAACAGATAACAGTGAGGGAAACGGAACCCCGCCACTGAGAAACCTCCAGATAATGGAGGAGGTGCTGCAAGCCTTCGAAACCCACAAGAAGTGCCAAGAAGAGCAGCAAGCCTGGATCGTAGACACCATGCACCGCCGCGGAGCCCTAGCCGTTCCCCAAACAGATGGGACCTTCATTCTCATAGAAGACGAAGAAATACCGGCTCCCCCGGTCTCTCAAAGCTATCAGCAGGTCCCACCTCCGCCAAGCTACAAGATCCCAGCAACGCAAAGCAGCTCTCGCTCAAAGCTCCACTCAGGCATCAATCAAGCAGCTCCGATATGCCCGCCTCAACACAGTCAATTTCCAGGCTCTGCCCCCCAAGCTCAGTATCAACAGCACACATACGTGCATGCTCCGCCAGATCCCAATGCATCTCGGTATCCCCCAGGATTCAATCCTCTGCCTCTATACGAGCCTTGCAACCATAACCAAAAATCCCAATGTTTCCCCGGGACAGGCATCCCAAGCGGATATCCCGACATCTCAAACCTACCACCCGCTGGTCTGCCACTTGGGGATAATGAAACATTTCCTCAATTCCCAAACATAACCCTTAGCGCCCCGGACAATCACGCCCTTAATTTCAACAATCCGGGATACGGGATGGTATACACTCAACTACCTCCCCCAGACTCCCGAATGGCCATCCCATCAGCCAATCCACCTCCATCTTCGGTTTCCATCCCCAAAAATGGCAAACCGCCTCAACCTACCGATCCCCACATGGCTTGGTTTATCGAACAGATGAAGGACATGCAAGGAAAACTAGCCAACTCTCGGAAGGACTCCCTCATGTCCACTGATCCGAACAAGGTGGTCCCGTTTCCTTCGAAATTCAGAATACCGGAAATGGAAAAGTTTGACGGTACAGAATGCCCAAAACCTCACATCGATACCTATGTCTTGGGTATGATAGCCAAAGGGGCAACCCCTCAACAAATGGCGGATCACTTCCAGCATTCCCTCAAATCCACAACGTTAAGGTGGTTCCTCAACGTAAAGGCAAAAAACCGCTCCACGTGGGACCAAATCAGCAAAATCTTCCTGGAGAAGTACTGCACCAACCTTGAGTGGGAAACAAACTGCCATGATTTGCAAGCCACCGAGCAAAAGGATGATGAACCGGTGGGTGAGTTCTACAAAAGATGGAACTGGAAGCTAAGCGAGATAATGGATCCGCTTTCCAAAGAAGAGCAAATGGACATCTTCCATTCCTGCCTCAAACCATCTCTGAGGACCTTGATCAGGCATCACTTCTATCCAGATCTCCGTGCCAAGGTCAACGTCGGAACCAAGTTCGAAAAGACCCTGAGCCTCCAGAAAACAACAGCGACCCCTGCTTCGTCTTACCGCTATCGGAGAAACCTGTCAAATCCAGCACCTGTCCCGAACAAAGGAAAAGAAGCAGCCGGAGTGGTCCAGTACATCCAGAACGGAGCTCTAGTAAACCGCGATCAAGCACCCACAAGGAACAACAATCCCCCTCGCATACCACAGTTCCAGCATTTCGACAACCTCAAAATACCTCTGGGCCAAGTATTCGAAGTATTGGTAAAGCGAAATCTTCTCAAGCCTCTCGAGAATTTCCAACCAAAGACTCTCAAGCCCAACATGGATATGAGCAAGCACTACGCCTTCCACAACTACCCCGGTCACACCACCGACAATTGCTTCGTGCTGAAGCAAGTGGTCCAGGGGCTAATCGAAGAGGGAAAGTTGGAACGCCCCCGTGGCCCCAACACCATTGGAAATCCATTCCCCCGAAATGACAGGGTGAACATGATAGCCTTCAGCGAGACTCCATGCTAGAGTAGGCCTCCTGCAATCTCCGAAACCGTCAACATGCTATCCCGCTACGACTGGGAATGTAAAACCAGAGTCAAACGCTCCCGTGACCGAGAATCCCGATAGGAAAACCCAAGGATGAGTGTCTCCCTACGATCTCTGCCATGATCAAGACACACCAATGGATAGATCGAACGCTCCCCGAAGGAGACTGAATCAAACGGCAGCACCGGAAGCGGTCTAGCCTTCACAGACGCAACTTGCCGATATGTTAAAACAGACACAACGAGGCCCTACTCATCCTCATAAAGATAGAGAGGTTCTACCTCCCGAACGTCTTGATCGATAATGGCTCCGCGGTCAGCATCATTGCCTTGCGCACATTGAAACGACTCCGTGTCGACCGCTCCCTGATGAGACCTTCGCCTCGGATAATCAGAGCTTACGACTCCACTCCACACACTATCGTGGGAGTAATCAATCTGAGGATCCAATTCAACGAACAATTGGAGTTGGTAGAGTTCCAAGTTGTGGAAATCAACTCAACCTTCTCCGCCCTGATGGGACGACCTTGGCTGCATCAGATGAAAGAAGTATCATCTACTCTTCACCAATGTGTGAAATTCATCAACGCCAATGGAAACCTCGAGGTGATCCGCGGAAGCAGCACGATGGCAAGCGCTTGGCCAGCAAGCTATGACCCAGAAAAAGGTCCTGACATGACCGAATACTCCTCTGCAGGCGAGTCTCCAGTCCTATCCCGCTACGAAATAGATCCCTACATCCACGCTCTAAGCCATGATGAGCTAGAGATCGAAGAACTCATGGGCCAAGATGACAACGCTGAAATATGCGTCTGCGAAGAATGCTTGAAAAAAGATCAAGAGATGGACGCCCAGATGGAGCTTGACCGAGAAGTAGACTCATACTTCGCCGAAAACCCTCATGAGGAAAGCTGGCTCATCACCGACCCGCTAGTGCAGGACAACCCTCTTGCCGACACGCTCGGATCTCACGGGGACAGCCATCACAACATAGTCCAATTCAACATCCCGGTATCTAACTTGGAAGAACAATGGCGCAACCTGTTAGTACCCGGTCCTAAAAAAGGTATTTTAAATATTTTGGACCGGTTTGGTTGACAAAACCCTAAATTAATCTTTTCATTCTTATTCCTCCGCCGTCAGCAGTTTGCGTGGAAAGTACGCCTGAGGAAGTGCCGATCGACTCTTCTCTATTTAGTTCGATCGACCCTTCATCATAGTGCCGATCGACCCTTTTATTTAAGATAGACTTTACTTAAAATAAGTGTCGATCGACCTTTATCCAAAAGAGGGCCGATTGACCCTTTCTTTAGGTCCAGCCCATTCTCCGAAGCACTATAAATACGTGCATTCAGTTCACTCTTCAACACACACGTTCCCAATAGAAAACACACAATTTCCACGGAGAGAATCAAGACTATACTTGATTTTCCTTCCGTACCTCTCCCATACTCTTCGAATCTTGCTAAAGATTCGACCTCCGAAGCCTTGCCACAATTGGTAAGTCTTTTATTAATATTCCGTTCTTTATTATTATTATTGTTATGCTTGCATATGTTTTAATTGTGCCTATATGCTAGATTAGGACTATTTTAATGTATTAAAGTATGCATAGCCGAGGATGATCTAAGGTTTCCCCGAGAAACCCAATGGATCTAGGAACTATTTCTTTCTTTCCTCCTTAAATAATAATCATCCCATGATCAACAATTCCCCGAGGATGAATGTTGATTAGTGCACCTTCCGAGGGCCTAAATCAAAGGTTCTAGGGTGTGATCATCAATTAATTCTTTCTCTCCCCTCCTCCTTATGCATGATCCCATTTCTTCTATCTATTCCTGTAAACACCGCACACAACCAACACCCCACATGCTAGAAAGACCGATCCGTCGGGCAATAGGAGTGATAACGTTTCTTCTTCTGTTGTAACTTGACCCCTGAACCCAATCACATGTTTAGCCTTTTTTCAATGCTTTGGGCTATATCAAAGCGGCGTGGCGACTCTCAAAAGTTAAACTAATATTTTTTTAATATGGTTTAAATCGAGTGTCACTACCCCGTCCCGATGCAACGCGCATTCGGAAGTTTAAAGTAAATAATCATGGAAGTCGGACCGAAATGGGATATTCATTAAGTGACACTCGATTTAAACCATATTAAAAAATATTAGTTTGACTTTTGAGAGTCGCCACGCCGCTTTGATATAGCCCAAAGCATTGAAAAAAGGCTAAACATGTGATTGGGTTCGGGGGTCAAGTTACAACAGAAGAAGAAACGTTATCACTCCTATTGCCCAACGGATCGGACTTTCTAGCATGTGTGGTGTTGGTTGTGTGCGGTGTTTACAGGAATAGATAGAAGAAACCGGATCATGCATAAGGAGGAGGGGAGAGAAAGAATTAATTGATGATCACACCCTAGAACCTTTGATTTAGGCCCTCGGAAGGTGCACTAATCAACGTTCATCCTCGGGGAATTGTTGATCATGGGATGATTATTATTTAAGGAGGAAAGAGAGAAATAGTTCCTAGATCCATTGGGTTTCTCGGGGAAACCTTAGATCATCCTCGGCTATGCATACTTTAATACATTAAAATAGTCCTAATCTAGCATATAGGCACAATTAAAACATATGCAAGCATAACAATAATAATAATAAAGAACGGAATATTAATAAAAGACTTACCAATTGTGGCAAGGCTTCGGAGGTCGAATCTTTAGCAAGATTTGAAGAGTATGGGAGAGGTACGGAAGGAAAATCAAGTATAGTCTTGATTCTCTCCGTGGAAATTGTGTGTTTTCTATTGGGAACGTGTGTGTTGAAGAGTGAACCGAATGCACGTATTTATAGTGCTTCGGGGAATGGGCTGGACCTAAAGAAAGGGTCGATCGGCCCTCTTTTAGATAAGGGTCGATCGGCACTTATTTTAAGTAAAGTCTATCTTAAATAAAAGGGTCGATCGGCACTATGATGAAGGGTCGATCAAACTAAATAGAGAAGAGTCGATCGGCACTTCCTCAGGCGTACTTTCCACGCAAACTGCTGACGGCGGAGGAATAAGAATGAAAAGATTAATTTAGGGTTTTGTCAACCAAACCGGTCCAAAATATTTAAAATACCTTTTTTAGGACCGGGTACTAACAGTAGCCCCTCGGCGACGCTTCTTGTAAGACAAGTGGGGTCGACGATAAAAATAGGATCCGTCCTGAAAAAAGGGATTTCAGGAGGTGAAACGATGAGCTTGCGGATGTGAGGTTTGGACTCGAGCTGAGTCGCAAATGAAAGGTGACCAGGTAGGTCGAGCGGATGAACCCTTTTCGGGCCACCTACGTATCCCGAGAGGAATCAAGCCAAATCGTAGTTCAAAAAAGTGAGCATTTAGTACCCGAGAATGGCGGACGTGTGGTGTCAAGGATACGTGACTGCACGGGAGTCACCAAAGGATTTGACTGTTCGGGGGGTCACCCAAAGATTTGACTGTCCGGGGAGTCACCCAAAGATTTGAATGTCCGGGGAGTCACCCAAAGATTTGACTGTACGGGGAGTCACCCAAAGATTCACCCAAAGATTTGACTGTACGGGGAGTCACCCAAAGATTTGACTGTACGGGGAGTCACCCAAAGATTTGACTGTACGGGGAGTCACCCAAAGATTTGACTGTCCGGGGAGTCACCAAAAGATTTAACTGTCCGGGGAGTCACCCAAAGATTTGACTGTACGGGGAGTCACCCAAAGATTTGACTGTCCGGGGAGTCACCCAAAGATTTCCGATCGTCCGGAGTCACCCAAAGATTTGACTGTCCGGGGAGTCACCCAAAGATTTGACTGTACGGGGAGTCACCCAAAGATTATGAGAGTATGACTATGTGGGATTCACCGGAAGTTGACAAAAAGTAATAAAAAGGGGAAAATTGAACAAAACTGATATTAAGAAAAGTGGCGATTGGCATTTTAATTGTCTAGTCAAGGACTTTGACCGAGATGACGTTATCGAGGCGGGGAGAAGGAAGGGTCGATCGGCCCTTTCTTCTGATTGGCTATTGACGTTTTGACGAGGATCAGTGCATTTGAGATGAGATCTTGGCCGTTGAGAGATAACACAAAATAAGGTCCGATCGGCCCTTCTGTTAATAAGGGTCGATCGACCCTTTCCTAGGCCAAACAGTTTCTTTCGATCGGCTCTTTATCTGCGCACGTCTTCTCCTTCTTCCTCCATTTTCTTCTCTACCGAGCAAGTTTTCTGAAAGCTTCGAGTGTCTTGAGTGATTCTTTGTTAATTTTGCACAAGATTTGCAATGGATAATACTGATTGGGCCGAATTTGAATCTTTGCTTAATCGCCCGGATGATCATCCTTTGGGTTCTTACACCGGTGACATGGGTGATGGTTTCTTTGGCTATGGAGGTGGTTATGACGGCAGTAGTGGGGGCGTTGGTGGCCATGGTGCTGGTGGCAGCGGAGGTTTTGGTGGTTTTGGCAGTGGTTATGGAGGTGGTTATGACGGCAGTGGTGGGGGCGTTGGTGGCCATGGTGCTGGTGGCAGCGGAGGTTTTGGTGGTGATGGTGGCGGCCAAGGTGGTAACGGTGGCGGCCAAGGTGGTAGCGATGATGACGAGGGTGGTGACCATGATGCCGGGGAGAGTGACAGGAGTGATGCCGGTGGGGAAGCGGATGCGAGGAGGCGACGGGCTTCTCGTAATTACCGCTCTTCGAGGTTGCATTTTCCGTTGCGGAACCAGTCTGATTTTTACGCGGGCCAGGAGCATCATGGCTCCACGGGGCTTCGCTCCCGTGTTTGGATAAAGGTACGGGAATTTTTATTTAACAACAAAATAATACATGCATGTACAAAATGTTATTATTTAAATGCGAGTAATGATACATACTTGTGCTGTGTTTACCTGTAGGGGAAGAAGATGAAAGGGCGTAGCTCCCTTAAGGCGGTAGGAGAGTTATGGGCGTCCTTTCCGACTGGTGAGGGTAGTCCTCGTGAGCAGGTGGAGAGCTTGGGACTGGCTCCTTTTTTTGATATGGTCCTACAGATGGGCCAGACCAGACGGTGCACTGCTGTAGTGAAGGTGTGTCGGGAGTTCTGGTGGGACACGACACATACCTTCCACTTGAGTTGGGGTGAGGCCACGGTTACTCCTACAGATTTTGCTGCTCTCACCGGGTTGAGGTTTACTGACATAGCGCTCCCGTATGATGAGACCCTCCATGCTGACTCGGCACGTCAGACCCAGCTGTTCGGTGCAAGTTTGGGTTCGAGCAGGACTTTTGGCATTGATGCGGGAAAGTTGTATAAGCTCGTTAGGACTGCTATTGGTCAGTATACACGTGGCCTGTATGGGCTTGATGCACTTGTCCGAGGGTTCCTTTGGTATGGCTTCTCAGTGGCCCTTTTTCCCAACTCGGGCCCAGTATGCCGATTTTCTTCGTTGGGTGCTTTGGCGGACTTGGATTTGGTGCGTGACATCTCGTGGGGAGGGGCCAGCTTGGCTGAGCTGTATCGGGCTCTGGACACTGTCTCGAGGTCTAATACCTCCTCCTTTGACGCATTTCAGCTTGTTCTGGAGGTATATCGTCTTATTGCCTTCTTACTTGTTGTTCGTCCTTTATATCCTTACGAATATCTGCTTTCTGTATCTTTTGCAGGCGTGGGTCTACGAGGTATTCAATGTTGCCCCGTTTACCTTGCGTGATCAGACCCGGGACGTGCCTGTTTTATACTATTGGAGGAAGGAGAACAGGGTAGAGGGGGCCCAAAAGACGGTCCGGACGTCCGAGTTGAGGGCTGTTCTAGGTGGTCCATGGAGAATTGAGTTCCTGCTTTATCCTTGGACTGTCGAGGCTTCAGAGACAGTTGGTGGTGTTCGGGATGTTACTGCCTCCCGTAGGTTGTTGGTTGGCTTGTCTGGTGATGAGATGCACTTGGGAGAGCGGGTGGCTAGACAGCACTATGCGTGGGCTCCACTTTATGCGCCCCAACACCCTCCTAGGAACATGTGGTATCCCAACCGTCTGGCGAGGAGGGAGGATTATCTTCATGGGATTCCTGTTGCTGAGTTTCGATCTGACATGGATTACCAGGCCTTCGTGGAGCTTTTTCTGAGGTCCCCACAGGTGGTGAGGCGGGCTGGTGAGGTTGCCGGTGTAGGGGGTCAAGGCTTAGTTGTCCCTGGGCTAATGGGTGTTGGGCATCCTGAGATTGTAGACATGCCCCCGTTTCCTGACCACTTCTTTGTGCCGGCTGATGACGGGCAGGTAAGGGTAGATTTGACGCCTACTGAGGCTGACGAGGTCGAGGCTGCTCAGCTTCCTCCAGACAGTGCCGGCGGGGTATACCTCTTACTTCTCTTTTTATACACCGATCTTTATGTTTTAGCCATGGTGTGACCCTCGTTTCTGATTTTGCAGGTTACCCGTGATTCTTATGTGCGGTCTGTGAGGCAGACTAATATATTGAGTCGTCTGTTGAGGAGTGCAGTGCAGACACTTTCTTGCCAGTCTCGGAGGTCAGTAGACGCGGATCCAGCTCAACGCAGACAACGATCCCATGACGAGGGCAGTTCAGCCTCTAGATTTTCCCGTGGTCGCAGTTCGACTTCCCGTCGGGGTCATTAGGACTTTTTATTTTGTAGATTTTATTTGTAACTCCTGTAATAAATAAAAGAAAAGGCTATATGCAGACTCTTATTTTCATGCTGACCCGTTAGTATGATGCAAATATTTTATGTACAGATTTTGACAAGTTAATTTCTATTTATGGGCATTTTTCTATTTTTATACACTGCAATGAAAAGTCACCCTAGAAATTGACGTATAAGGAAGTCACCCTAGAAATTGACGTATAAGGAAGTCACCCTAGAAATTGAATTGGGATTGAAGCTAGGGTTTAGAGAGGAGCTTTGTCTCCTAGGCTCGAGGCTAGGGTTTTAGAAAGGTATTTGTCACCTAGGCTTGAGGCTAGGGTTTAGAGAGGTATTTGTCACCTAGGCTTGAGGCTAGGGTTTTGAGAGGTAATTCTGAATAAGGCAATTTGAGCGGAAAGATTATGGTTTAAGCAAGGCGAGGCTGAGTAGGTGTCTATGATAGAAGATGGGATTGGTTAAGTTTGCTGTCCAGAGATGAGAGGTAGGACCGAGTCATCTTGAGAGTCACAGAGATACATCTTTGATAGATTTGAAGGGTTTGAAAATTTGTGGAGACCAAAGAGTGATTTTTGTAAACCAGGTGCCAAGGAGGATGGCATTTTGAAAGCATGTTAATCTGATAAGGAGGCCTTATGATTGATTATGTTTCTAACTAACTCAAAGAGTTTGCCACATGCTGATCTTGATGACAAGGGATGCCCTTCTTGCTAGATATGACTTCGCTGGAGCCCTGATTTTTGTTTAAAGCCCCTGGCCACATAGTCGACCCATTTCCGTGGAGCCTCAATGTTTGATGAAGTGACCATGGCAAAGCCCCAGTCGATGATGCAAAGCAAACCCGAAAGGGAATCTGGTAAAAAGAGCCTGAGAGAACAGCTTAACAAAAGCCCCAGTTTGGAGAGATTCAATGTATCCCTATTGCAGACAGAGTCATCTTGTGGCCACGGAGGCGACCCATCGTTTTGAACAATCAGTCAATCAGTCGCTGGATAAGACTCGAAAATGTATATGTGCAGGGGCACATTTTTCGAAGGTGGGAATGGATCCCGAATTCGTGTATGACACTCTCGCTTTTGGGTTTGACTCTTTTGGGAGAGTATAAGCATCACAAGGTGTGGAAAAGTGTATGGAAGCCCCTGCTCGGCAGAAAGTAAGTGTTTGGCTCTTCCTAGATTGTAGAAAAGAAGACTTGTCGAGACATTTGAGGAATTGTTTTATTCAGAATTATATTTTGGTTGCTCGAGAATGGACCTCACTGATTGGTTTATCAAATTCCAATTATATAAGTAAACAAATAATGACTGCTTTGATTTGAAGTTGGAATAGGAAAAATTGATGGTGGAATCGGGCTTGACTTTAGATGTTCCGTTGTTGCTTGCTGCTCTAGACTGTTCTGTGATAATTGTCGTGTGGGATGCCGCTGCATTGATGGTGGAATCGGGCTTGACTTTAGATGTTCCGTTGTTGCTTGCTGCTCTGGACTGTTCTGTGATAATTGTCGTGCGGGATGCCGCTGCATTGATCTTCTTCATGAGAAAGAGTGAAAAATAGAAAAAAGATTGGGGTGGAAGAAAAGGTGGGAATTTGACTAATTATAGCCCCTTCTATTTTTTCATTCTTTCAAGTTAAGATTCGCTGTTCCTTTGTTCTCACAAGCCGAGGGGAGTAGTCCCTGGCGTGCGTCTCCTTGCTTTTACCGGAGTGCCGCTGAGAGGCACGGATGCGAAGCCCCAGTGAGACTTTTGCAGACAGTGTTTGAGGAGTTGAATGAACGAATTTCAAGAATAGGACGAGTTCCCAAACTTGGGGAGAGTGTGTAATATGCTCACGTGGGATAACAAGTGACTCAAAAATGAGAATGCCACCCGGTAGCGGTTGTAGCTGGGCTTTGGGTTACGATCGATCATTAGGTGATGCTTAATATGGCCTCTTAAAGTGAGAGGTCGGCTGGGCCTTTAGCTGAGAGGTTGGTTTGAGGGATGTGTTTGGGATCTCTAGGGTGAAGGGATTTTCTTGTTGTCGCTTCTTCAGAACCTCTAAGAGCGAGGTTAACTTTGATTTTGACGCGGTCAAGGGTGGTGATGGAATCCTCTAAAAGTGAGAGGATGGACTTTGGAATTGGTTTATGGGATTTGTCCAAGAGGGAATCTTTGTTGCTTCTTGTCGTGAGTTTGTTGTGATTTCAGCAAGTAATTTGATCACGATAGTACCTTCACTTGATGTCTCTTTTTCACAACCTTTGGGATGGGAGGTTCACTTTGGGGGTTATGAAGGTTTTTTTTTTTTTTGACACCCTCTTCTCGAGGAAAACCTTTGGATTTGTTTGCTCGCGATAGCCCCTAGCGTATGCCTTAGGATGCGTTTACCTTTTCCCTCTTGGGCTTGGAGGTGGTCCCTTCGAGGGAGCCCCTTGTATGAGTTTCTTTTGCATTCCGCCTTTCTTGAGCTTTGTGAGTCAGGGGAGCCCCTAGTATGGGCTTCTTCCTTAGGGTTTCAAAACTTGTCGATCTTGAAATGAAAGGGTATTATTTAGTGAGGATAAGGTTATGGCTTCCTATGGTGAGAGGTTCAAGCTTCAATCGCTACTGGATAGCATTCTCAAAAAAATAAACGCAAACTCATTTAACCAACTCATTAAGTAAGGCAAAATATATTCGGACCATGAGAAAGACATGTGAGCATATTCAACGAAAGCTTATCTATCAAATGGAAAATCAGAGGAGACGCGAGATTGGTGAGCCCCAAGTTGATATTCATGTAGCACTTGTGAAGGATAAGAACAGCCCCTTGCGCTTTCTTTGAATGGTAGTGGCGTGAGCATCTATTCTCTGATGATGAGCAACAACGGTCTTTGTGCTTGTCTTGACCATATGGAAAGGAGGTCAAGTGGGGGAGAGTGTATTTGGGGAAGTGTATGCTTGAGAAAGTATAAAGGGCATGTACAAGGAGAGGGTCTGGAGGTAGTGTACGAAAAGTATATGGTGGAGTATGGAGAGAGTGTATGAGAGAAGGGTATATAGGGATGGTGTATATGAGGAAGGGACAGTGAGTTATTTACTCCAATCAAAGCATTCATTCATTGTTTACTTTATTAGCCGGTGAGTTTATCAGTGAGATTAGCAACCAAGTGATAATTATAAATAAAACAATCTTCTTGAAAGTAATGCGAGATTATGTCTCAAGTCTAGAGAGAAAGGAAAGAAAGACTCTTTTATTATTGAAGTAACTAGTCTAAAGTGGACATTACATAGCCATGCCCAAAGTGGACGTAAGAAAGACACACTAGAACCTACAAGACTGAATGAATCTAAATCTTTCCTCGAAGTGCGGGGACTTCTTCATCAATGAGGCCTTGGATTTTCCCTTGGTTGATCAATCTTTGAATTAAGTGCTTCAGTTGCACACATCTGTCAGTGGTATGCCCAGCGTACTTGTGGTATTTGCAAAACATGGATGTATCCAAGTTAGCTCTCTTATTAACAGGCTTGTAATTCTCGAGCGGCTTGATCAAATTCTTTCTCACCAAAACTTCGAAGAACTCACCTACAGGCATTCCCAAGTCATCAAAATGCTCCTTGTTAATCTTCTTCTCTTGGATTGAATTTGGGGGTGACTCGGGTATTGGTGCCCTTCGTTGGTTGGTGGCCACAGCAGGCATCTTGAATGAGAAATTTTGATGTGTAGGACCGTAAGGGGGACCACAAGCATGTGAATGGTAGGGACTCTGGATTTGAACAGGAGGAGGAACTCTTCTCAAGTATTCGTGAATGTAAGACAAATGGTGCTGCTCAATTTCATGTATGTCTTTGAGGAGGTTGAGCACTCTCAACTTCATGTCTGAGACTTCTTTAAGGGCTTCAATGGTTTTCTCCAGAGACATGATGTAGAATTCTGTAAGAACATATGGCATAGTCAAACCAATGAGTTGAATTAGGCTCATAATTAATCCTAAGGTATCCTTGAGAAAATAGTTGATCTCCACAATTTGAGAGTTTGACCGGGCTGAAGTTGCCTACGTAACCCTTACCATTTAAGGTACGAGTCTCAGGTCACCGTAGTTCGAGGGGGGCCCTGATTGATGATACAACCAGGGTTAAGTTAAGAGAAAGAGAGAGGATGAATGTAAAAGAGTCCGTTTGATGAAAAAGGAAGAGGACGATGACTCGATCCTTGGTCAGATATAAGTGAGGGTGATCTAGGCGAGTTAATTGGACTTGGACGAGTGTTGGACTTGGTTTGGCTTAGATAGGCCCTAGATGGTGGTTTGATCTAGATGGGTCGAGAGAGATTTGATCTAGGTGGATTTTTGGCTGAAGGGTGCTAGAGATAAGGGATCTAAACTATGGATGGTTTTAAGACTAAGGGGACAGACTATGGATGGTTCAAGAGATTGAAGGATAGTTAAGCATTTTATTTACAAAAAAGCCCTCTATTTTTTATAGAACCTACTCTTGGTTGGAAGGGATACCCCTTTTTCGCAACTAACTAAAGGTCCTAAAGTGGTGGATCCTAATGACTAACTGTCTCATATAGACATTTAAGATGATATTTATGGGAAGTACTACAGACCTATGATAAGACAAGATCTTTTAACAAGCACTCAACCTTACATGGTACGTCCTTTAAAAGGAAATCAATTTTTTAGTGCTCTTTTCTCTCTATAGATCTTGACTTATCACTGATTCGTAGTGACTTATCATAAAGACCTTATTAATTGTCTATATGAAAAAGCTAGTCAAACCAACCGGTCACAGGGAGTGTACTCCTAACAAAGTGGGTGACACGAGGGTTAGGTTTTAGGCTCCCACCGTGCAGCCGAAGCGCACTGATGAGTGGATGACCAAGTGAGACTCGAAAGGGAGGCGACATGATCACAACACTTCCCGCACTTTGGCTTCTCCGATGGTTTAAGGGTGTCTGTGCAGTGTGACATGGACTTTAGTGGTAGTGTGAGGCAAAAAAGTCTAATTCTTTTTTAAGGAAAAAAAAGAGAAAGATTTTATTTTAGGAGATGCATGCATGCAATGCAACAGTTAAGAATAAAGAAAATAAAAAGAAAGCAAAATATAACACCACAAAGGAAAACGAAAGTCTGACCCACTAAGTTTGAAAAAGTTTCAAAACATTCCCCAGCAGAGTCGCCACTGTGAATACCCCGTCCCGATGCAACGCGCATTCGGAAGTTTAAAGTAAATAATCATGGAAGTCGGACCGAAATGGGATATTCATTAAGCGACTCTCAAAAGTTAAACTAATATTTTTTTTAATATGGTTTAAATCGAGTGTCACTTAATGAATATTCCAATTCGGTATGACTTCCATGATTATTTACTTTAAACTTCCGAATGCGTGTTGCATCGGGACGGGGTATTCACACAACCTCCTTCAAAGCCTAATCAGAGAAGGAGAGATAGCATGCCCCCTCGATTCAGACATCGTAAATGTCATCCAAGCAAAGAGCCCAGCTAAGGAAGCAGATTCTATGAAGATAATCAACATCAGCAAGAATCAACTCCGAATCAACGAATGCTTCGCCCTCCTGGAAAAGGCTCTCCATGACTTCTATCATCAAGGCCCCCCAAGATCTGGCAGCAACAGCAATGGAGGGACACCATCAAAGGAGCAACCTAAAACCTCCACGATCTGGTTTGAAGTCGAACCGCAGGCAAGCCATCCTCCGGGAACGGCATCAACTGAAGAATGGCCACCAAATCCATCGCCACCCTCTCTAGACCTACAGCCCGCAAAGAGCAATGAAGCCTGGTCCAATCCTTCGTCGCCTAGAGTCTAGCTTCGAGTCATGTTGTCTGTGAATTCAAGTCTTTCGAGTCATCTGATTGCCCTATGCCGGAAGATTGTGAGTCCATAATCAACAATGTATCTTCTCTACGCTTTCAATAAAAGGTCCGACCTTTCTAAATATCCTTTCATTGCATCTTTAACTAATGATGAGTTAACTAAAATCGCAAAAAGTTAATAATAATTCATCTAACAAAGAACCAGACACATTAATTGAACAATGCATTAAACACATCTTTAAGCATGTTGTCAAACGAGAGAAAAACCTGGCCCAAGCTGCCGAGAAGGTTTTAATCATGATAGATTTGGGGAACTGCTGAAGAGCCAAAGAGACGCAAATCAAAAACCTCTTCACCAGCACAGTGCGTCTGTAGACACCCCATTCTGAACCCATCGGATTACATTTATACCGCTCTAAGTCTCGCCTTGAGTCAAGAAGTAGGAATCCACCACTTCGTCATGTTTCGTTATGTTTTGGCTAACGACCATTAGTTTGGGACTAAACTGCATACGAGATAACGAGGGAAGGGCAGAATTGTCCACAGACTATCTTATCTCGCGCGGAATAGCGTGTCTCGCGTGAGATAAAGGAGTTCTACAGATTGCAGATAACAGTTTCCTCGTCGATTTCAACCTCTTTTCGGGATAAAACTTTATCCATCCGGCCAACCAATGAGGTTTGGGTTCTGGAACCTTCCCAAGGTGTTTGATCTCATCTTCAACACCTATCCAACACCTCTAAATACCTGAAGACTTTCAGTATTTGAGATCCTGAAATCCCAAGTAAAAAACCCCCACATTTACTGGTTTCTCTCCCTGAAAGATTCCTATAAATCACCCCTAAAATCACCAAAAAGTTTATTTTGTCAACCTTGTTGATAAACAAACATCGTATCTCGAATCAAAGGATTGAGGCAAAGCTCTGTCCGTGTCAAGGTTCGACTCTAAACTTGAGTCGAAACTCCGCCCGAATTACCTCACGCAAGGTAATCTTTCTTTCCTTTCTAATTGATTGTTAGAGTGGTATAAATACATCGAATCTAGGATTTGCCTAGAGCCTCCCGAAATCATGGGAATGGTCTCGAAGCAAACGATCCTATATTCCGTTTAACCTAGTTAAATGGATATTTATTTTATTTATTGTTTGAAATCTTTTCCTTCTTTGAAAACCTCTCTTTTCTTTAACAAGACTGATCTCCGGATTGGGTGGAATGGGTGCTCCTTGACCTTCCTATTTCATAACCTAAGCCCCGAACCCAAAATCTATTTCAAAATGGTTTTTATATGTTTCTAAACGAATAATATAGGTGGCGACTCACAAAAAAGATGTTAAAAAGAGGAAAAATCACGCATCGCTACAGTGGCGACTCCGCTGGGGACTGTAAATATAAAGAGGCTTAAACTTGCGTCAAAAATAAAAGAGAGGTTTACAAAAAAATAATAAATTTGATTTTTTTCCTCCAGATCAGGAATATCTCGCACGAGATATCCTATCCCGCGCGAGATATTGCTTCGGCAATCTGGTGTCTTCTGGTTTTCCCTGTTCATCTCAAGGTCCAAGACAAGAGTCGAACACGCAAGGGGGATCCCAGAATTCATTATCTGCAGAGTTCCCTCGTCTTAAGACCTCCCTTAAGATGTAGAACTCGAATTCGTATTTTAGTTTAAATAATTGATTGTTATTTATAAACTGCATGTGATTGGGTTTTATTGTATTAAAGTCCGGTCCATTGGGGATTCGGAAGTTGTAATTAATTTATTCATCTCTCTCTCTCATTATGTGGAACTACGATGGCCTGAGTCTCTCTAATTTGGGAGAAACGTAGGCAACCATTTGGTGCGGCCACTATTTGTTTTTCTTTTATTTTTCAAAAGAAAATCTCTATTTTTTTATCTATCACCTAGATTGACTATCACACACGCGCACTCTTGTTATATATGTCATTTGCACTACATACCCTCTATAAACCCGGGACCCACACTAAGGACGGATGACGGTAACCACCTAGTCGCCGGTCTCTCCGAAGTTGGATCATCCCACTCCGCGTATTCAATCCATTTAGATTGTCATATCGCGGGGAGCCTAGCCTTCCAGCCCTGCACGCCACATTTCATATAGATTGTCTTTTTAGGATCACTCCGTGACCGATCGGTTTGACTAGGTGATCTTTTCTTGTTTTTGACCAAAATAAAGCCATGTAAAATTGACAATAAAGAAGGACTCGGAATAGTCCCTTCGGAAAATGTCCCTTCGGAATGACCCTTTCGGAAGTCCCTTTAAAAAGAAAAAATATATCCTTCAAAAACAATCTTACATGGCTTTGTTTTACAAAAATCGGACTGATTACTTAGTCATTAGGTTCTGATAAAGGCCTTAGAAACCCCTCAAAACGGATTCTCCGTTCCGACCAAAATTAGGTCTAATAAAAATCGACTTTTCGTGTGATTATCTCGTGCGTGACTACATGTCTCGCGCGAGATAATGTCTCTGTTTGCTGTGTTTGAGCCTGAACCGTTTAAGCCTGCTTCCGACTCGTTGGGGCTAGATTTGATCCTGACACCAACTCTGCGTCTCTTCTGTCAGTTTTTCGAAGCTACTTAACCTCAAGACTCCCAACACAATGTCCGGCATCGACGAAATTCCGGGTGAAGAAACTTTGTCCGAAAACAACCACAAACTTCTGGAAGAAGCCAGTGATCGCCTAGAGGTACAAGCTACCCAAATCCACACTCTCGTGGAAGAAATCCAAGAGCTTAGGGTAGCACTAGCCAACAAAGAAAAGAAGAAGAAAAATGATTCTTCCTCCGAAGAAGAGGAATCATACACCAAAAAGGCCAAGGGTCGTCGCCAAAGCAAGAACAAGAAAAAGAAATATGAGTCTGGCTCATCATCTTCCTCCTCCGACAACGAGAGTTACACATCCAAGAAAGAAAGTAAAGGGGAAAGCAAGAACGAACCCCTTACCATGGCAATGTTAGAAAATAAGCTTGCATCCCTCGATGTAAGTAAGGGAGCCTCGCTCTCTATTGATTATGACACCCTTCGTCAATCCATGTCCAAGCTTCCTAGAAAGTACAAAACACCCGACATTGCAAAATTCAATGGCACCACCTGTCCCAAATCACATTTGGAGACCTACTCTTGGGCCATGCTACCTATGGGTGTTGATGACAACCTGTTAGCTCAATGCTTTCCACAGACTCTCGACGGTGCCGCTAGAGATTGGTACATGACTCTTCCACTCCCTACAAGACTCAATTGGCCACTCGCTAGTCGTACCTTCCAAAAGCAATATGAGGACAACTCACTTACCGCACCACTAGAAGGGGTCTCAAACAAACCAAGCAGCTTCCAAACGAATCCTTCACAGACTTCGTCAAAAGATGGAGGACCAAACTGACTGAAATCGTCGATAGGCCAAGCCTAGACGAACAAATCCACATCCTCATACAATGTCTTAGTGAAGAATATCAAGACAAACTTGCAGGCAACTACTTTCCTAGCTTCGCCGAACTTCACAAATCCGGTATACGGTTAGATGACCTTATCAAACAGAAAAGGGAAGCCAAGAAAGAAAGTGGGTTCCGTTACAACAAAAGTTTCTCTTCCTCTTCCAACCCCAAGGACACTTCTGTCAATGCTATTGTCTTCAATCATCCCGGAAATGGTAAGTACTCTGCGGTACCTCCACCACAAAAGAAGAAAAGGGATAGACATTACGACAAGCTTGAAGGTATGACTCAAGAAGAACTCCTCGAGGTGCTCAAATCAAACCAAGAGAAGGTGGACCTCCAAAGAAAGATCTTCCTGCTAATCATGCTCATCATCTCTTCTGCAAGTACCACAACTTCACCGGCCACGACACCAACTCATGTTTCCACTTGAAAGACGTCATCCAAGATTTGTTCGATGACAAAGAGATAGGGCTACCTAATGTTGTTACTAATCCTTTACCAAACAACGAAGTCAATTTGATAGAAGTAGAAAGCAGCTTCAAGGACCCTACTCGTCTAGCCACAACTGTGGATGAGAGCCCTTTTGAATTTAATAAATCTTCTTTCTGTTATATGATGTCTTGGGATGAAATCTTAGAACAAAAGGAAAAAGGGTCTAAAACAGTTAATCTCCTCACACGATCCGGTCGTGTGATCATCAACAAAGATCCAAGGGACGAGAATCCCCCTAAACAAGCAAAAGCTCCATCGTCAAGCGAACCAGACGATCCTCTCTTAGCCCAGCTAAAGAAGACACAAGAAAACATCTCAGTTTGGGACCTTATAGGAGCATCTCACAAGCATCGTGAAATGTTGAAAAAGGCCTTGGCTCAAATGACCATTTCCTCAGAAGCAACTCCCGAGGAGCTTACTCAAATGATCGACCAAGTACAATTTGGCAACGTCATAACTTTCACTGACTTGGACCTCCCATCCTATGGAAACAATCATCATGAGGCCCTCTACATAACTGCTAAGGTGAATGGATATCGAATGCCACGCATTTTGGTCGACAATGGTTCTGCAATCAATGTCCTTCCAAAGAAAGCCTTATCATCATTAGGCCTCACCCACAAAGACCTTAAGCCGTCAGGGCATACCGTACGAGGGTACAATTGTACTGCTAGAACTGCTTTGGGATCAGTCGTGATACCTATATAAATGGGGCAAGTCACCATGAGCATCGAATTTCAAGTCATCGACATTCCGGCATCCTTCAACTTGCTGCTTGGCCGCCCTTGGCTACACGACATAGGGGGTGTACCTTCCTCCCTACACCAGTGTATCAAGTTCAGGCACAATGATACCATAGTCACCATACACGGAGAAATGGTTACTGCTAGCCCTATCCTTGAGGTACAACACAACACTTCCGATTACCTATTCAGCGGCTTTGAGATCGAGAAAGAAAGCACCGGTAATGTCATAGAAACTTGCAACGAAAACGATTATTCCAAAGCACTTCGGTTTTCTGGAAACCTTCCTGTTTGGAGAATGATGCAAGCAAAAGGATACTTTCCCGGCTTGGGACTTGGAAAACACTTACAAGGGATAACAGAACCACCACCGGTTCCCCCACCACACACAAAGCATGGCCTAGGTTACATCATTTCCATCCACGATGGAGGTGACGAAGAAGAGTGGGACTTCACTCAAGTCAAGTGGGAAGGAACCGCGTACAAAGGTCACAATGACCCAAAGGCCAAAAATTGCAACCTCGAGACATATCGAAAGACACTAAATGGCTACTTCGTCCGGGAAGGGGAAAACATCCCATACTTTATCTTTTCAGAACCATGGACTGACGATAAAGGAAAACGCCAACCGGGCTTTGAAATTTTCAGTGACTGCGATGCTTCACCAAATGAAACAGAACCCGTCCCACTAATCCCTAAAGATCTGTGGGGCATGAAGGCAGAAATGACCAGCAAATGGGACTTTGTGTTGGGAGAAGACATGCTATGACAGTTTGAAGACCTGTGCCGGTTAGAAGATAGCCAGATCCATGCAATCTCCAAGGGGGACACTCCAACTATTGATTACACAAAGCTAATACAGAGATGTGATGAGCCAATTCTAAACTGGCACGTCATCGGAGGACCAGTTATTGACGAAGACTTCATGATCAAAGAGCTTGGTTGTACTCCCCATCCCCGCAGGAAGATAGGCCCTGTAACTTTCACATTAGAAGCAGGCTCCACCTCTGATGAACTCACTCAAGAGGAAATCGAGGCGGTGGCCGAACATGTATTCACTTACTTCCTTAATGAAAACTTTGATCTTTCCGAGTACCCTGAGATTGCTAACATAGTGAATGATGAATTAACTAATAATAATCAATATAATGAACAAGTTAATAATGAATCATACGATGAGATAGATCAAGAAAATGAACAAATTTTAAAAGAATTAGCAAAGCAAGTAGGTCGTTGTGGAAAGAATGGCCCCGTTGACAATGAGGAAATGCAAACGGTTAATCTTAGGACAACAGAAGACCCCAGAGAAACAAAGATCGACAGCTTCTTCAAGGGGGAAGACAGAGAAACCTTGACGCAGCTCCTCCGAGAATATGTCGACGTCTTCGCTTGGTCCTACAAAGATATGCTTGGGTTAAATCAGTCGATTGTAGAACACAAAATACCATTGCTACCTAACGCTAAGCCACCAAACAAACCGCGTAATCAAGCCGGAATGGTCAATGCAAGTGAAAGAAGAGATCATGAAACTCTTGAACGTAGGGTTTATCAAAGTGATCGAGTATCCGGAATGGCTAGCAAACACGGTACAAGTAGCCAAGTCGAATGGGAAAATACGAGTCTGTGTAGATTTCAGAGACTTGAACAAGGCATCCCCTAAAGAAGACTTTCCACTACCGAACATAGACATGTTGGTCGACACCACAACAGCATACGAAGTCCGCTCATTCGTCGATGGCTTCTCAGGGTACAACCAAATCCTCATGGCCAAGGAAGATCAGCACAAAATGGCATTCACCACACCTTGGGGGAAGTTCTGTTATACGGTCATGCCGTTTGGTCTCAAGAATGCTGGGGCTACTTACCAAAGGGCAGTCACGACACTATTCCATGACATGATCCACAAGGAAATAGAGGTATACGTGGACGATATGATTATCCACTCAAAAGAGACAGATGGTCAGCACTTCAGAGACCTCAGAAAATTCTTCAATCGACTGAGACAACACAAGATGAGGATCAACCCCGCAAAATGCTCATTCGGAGTGGTCAAAGGGAAAGTCTTAGGGTACATGGTCACCGAGCGTGGCATAGAAGCAGACCCCGCCAAGATAAAGGCCATCATAGATATGCCTCCACCCAGAACACAGAAAGAAGTAAAGGGATTCATGGGCATACTCCAATACATCAGTCAATTCATCAATCAACTGACTATAATGTGCGATCCCATCTTCAAGCTACTTAAGAAAAACGCACCTCAAGAGTGGACCGAGGAATGTCAAGAAGCATTCGAGGAAGTTAAGCATTACTTAACTTCCCCATCCATCCTGGTTCCACCGTACAAGGAAAATCCCTTAAAACTATACCTCATGGTTACTGACAATGCGCTAGGGGCTATGCTCGCTCAAGAACAGCCTGCTTCACACACAGAGAATGCCATCTACTTTGTCAGCCGCAGATTCCAAGGCAGCGAAATCAACTACTCTCCACTTGACAAATCTTGCGCTGCTCTTGTGTGGGTATCACAAAGACTAAAGCACTATATGGAAGCCTTCCCGGTTCGTCTCATTGTAAGAATGGATCCTTTAAAGTACATCCTAGACAAATCAAATTTGTCTTCGAGATTGGCTAAATGGTATTTCATGCTCGCGAGATATGATAGATCACTTATGTCACTCAGAAATCCGTCAGGGGGAGTGTATTCGCAGACCAGTTGGCCGAATTTCCTTGCGACGAAGTGAAGGGGGAAGACCCGTGATTCCCTGACGAAGACATCATGAGTAGAGAAGACGAAAATAAGTGGCAATTATTTTTCAATGGCGCAGCCAACAAGAAAGGATTCGACATCGGAATGTTGTTAGTAGATCCCGACGACATCTGTGCTCCACTAGCAATACATCTTGACTTTGACGCCACCAACAACACCACAGAATATGAGGCTTGCATAGCGGGGCTTGAGGCAGTCCTAGAGCGCAACGTAATTGAACTTGAGGTATTTGGGGACTCCCAGTTAATCATCAAGCAGACACTGAAGAAGTGGAGGATCCAAGATCCAACCCTTCAAAGATACAATGCCCACCTCCAAGAGTTGGTGCAACAATTTCAGGATATCTCGTTCCACTATCTTCCTAGAGACAAAAACCGGTTTGCCGATGCATTAGCTACACTTGCCTCCTTGATTGAAATCCCCACAGGAAAGGCAGTCAAATCCTTCAAAATAACCCAGCGCCCAACTCCTGCCTACTGCGCCGTTATAGATCTCCATGACTGCAAAGACAAATGGTCATCCGAATGTGCCACCGTTGAGGACTCCGAAAAGAAACCATGGTACCATGACATTTGGCATTTCATCCTAGATGGAACCATTCCGCCTGAGACCGACCAGAAGACTCAGATCGCCCTTAAAAGACTGGCAGCTAACTACGTCATTATTGATGGCCGTCTATTCAAGAAACACTCTCAAGGAAACCTCCTTTGTGCCACCGAAGAAGAAGCCCAAGAAATAATGGACCATGTTCATCAAGGCATATGTGGAACCCACATGAGCGGAAATATGCTCGCCAAAAAGATCATCAGACAAGGGTACTTTTGGTTAACCATGGAAGCCGACTGTACCAGAATGGTCAAGAAATGCCATAAGGGTCAGATACACGCCAACCTTCAACATGCGCCACCTTCCTTACTGTACCCTATGACTTATCCTTGGCCGTTCTCGATATGGGGGATAGATGTGATTGGAAAGGTCACACCCACAGGAGCCAATGGACACTGCTTCATCCTAGTAGCCATCGACTATTTCACTAAATGGGTCGAGGCTGCCTCCTACAAAGTTTTGAATGCCAGAAAGGTTGCAGAATTAATCAAACATAACATCATCTGCCGATACGGGGTCCCGCAAGAGATGATATCCGATAATGGCTCGCACTTTGAGAAAGAAACCGATCGCCTCCTAACAGAATACAAAATCATAAGGCACAAGTCATCTCCTTACAGGCCTCAGACGAATGGAGCAGTTGAAGCCGCAAACAAGACAATCGAAACCATCATCAGAGAAATGGCAATCACTGGGAAAGACTGGCCCGACAAGCTACCCTTCGCACTTTGGGGATACCGCAGCTCAGTCCAGATAGCCACAGGGGAGACCCCCTACGCCCTCACATTCGGAATGGAGGCTGTCTTGCCAATAGAATTGGAAATACCATCACTACAGGTTCTCCTAGAAAACCAAGTGAATGAAGTCGACTGGCTAGAAAGCAAATACGAAGAGTTAGCCCTGCTAGATGAAAGGAGGCTGAAAGCAGCCGAGCACACTCAAGCCTACCAAAGAAGAATGGCAAGAGCTTTCAACAAAAAGGTCAAGACAAGGAATATCAAAGTAGGCGACCTGGTTCTCCGTGAACATCATCCTAGACCTTTCAACCCGCTAGGCAAGTGGGGACCAAGATGGATAGGACCCTACATTGTGAAGAAGATATTCTCTAGGGGAGCCCTTCAGCTGGTGGACTTAGACGGAGATCAGCTATCGAAGCCAGTCAACATGGACAAACTCAAGAAATACTTCGCGTGACTTGGCCCCTTAAAAAGAAAAAATGCTCACTAGGTTGAAAATCCCGAAGGGGACGGCTTAGGCAAAAATTAGAGCTTGCACAAGAAAAGAAGCCCGCTAGATTGAAAACCTGAAAGGGCGGTCTAGGCAAAATCAAGGGTGTTCATAAAAAAAAGGGGGGGGGAGGCCTTGTCTCGCGCGAGATTTCCCCTCGGCCTGAAACCATATTTTGTCCTTTTTTTCTCTCAAAATGAACTACGTTAGACCTGAGCCTCTTATTTAATGGCTGTAAAAGAGGAACGTAGGCAGCCTTCGGGTTCGGTCTAATCAAATAAATAAATCAAATCTTGTCCTTTTATTAATCAAATGCATTTTATTAAATGACAAAAGGGAAATCCTAACCACAACGACTAATTTGCTAAGCTAACAATCTTGAAAAAACATACTAATAAAATAAAACTATTGATCTATCAAAGCAATCTCTTGGTACTCCTTAATATCTAGCCTTTCATTGACTTGGTAGGCCGGCGGACATGATCACCACCGTCATCGCGATCTCTCTTGCGCTTCGGGCCCTTCGAAGCAGAACATCCCTCGAGGCGAGTAAAAAGGGACTCCGGAAGCCTCTTGAAGACATTGGGCCTATCTAAAGCTTGCGTCTTTCCAGGCATACCCTTGCCTCACCTCTCATACCAATCCCCATCAAGAAAATCATGGGTTGGATTGGTCCGTACATTAGCAGGATCAGACTGAGCCTCGCTCCTTCGCAAAATACTGCTAGCTATGAAAGAATCCCCTAACAGTGAAAGCCGCAGATCATCAATCTTCTCCACAATAGGGTGACCGGTATGAAGGAACCAATCCAAATACTTGTCAGATAAGAAGATGCTTGCATCAAAAGTTCGTAGGTTCGACCAGCGGTCCCGACTAGTTCCTTCACCCCATGCTTGAGCTAGCCGCTTCGCAAACTCTACACCGATATAAAATACCTCACGAGGGGCCCCTTCGAAAAGATAAGTATCCTGCTGCTGACCAAACTGACGGAGCACCCGCTTGGGAAAATAAAATGAGGAATCTCGCAAACCCGGGAAAACGACCATGTCAAACCCCTTGGTATTGGCAATATACTTGTTCAATCTCCAATAAGGTGGACACCAAATGATATCGGCAGTCGCAGTCTTCGCAATCAGTTTGGCCCACTCATCCACCGAAAGATCCTTGATCAATAACTTCCTCGTATGGTATGTGAATGGGGAATATTCCAACGGGGGACCTACCAACTTGAGATGTTTCCTAAGCCAAATAGTCAACAAAATAGGACTCACTTGAGTCATGGCACCAGTCTTATGCAACTCATCAAGACCATGCAAGGTTTCACCCAAGATTAGCGGAATAATATTCCTAGAACGTTTCCTAGCCTGTAGAACAATAACAATTTCCACCAATTGGGAATCAACCAAGCCATCCCTACATGTGAACAAAACATCTCCGAAAAGAGAAAGGGACAGAAAGTTCCGTTTGTAAACATGGAAAACATCATCATCTGAATCTCCGCTAAAGCGCTCAGGAAAAGAAGAACAATCTACCCACCTGCGGCGAACCAGCTCATAGCAAGTATCAAGGGGGATCCCTAGCAATTCATTCAAAGCCTCTGAATGATTCCTATTGTATTTAGGAACAGCAATCTCACCGGTCTACGACATATCCAAGATAATGGCAAATTCCTCAACAATAGGCACCATCTCATTAAGAGAAAAATTAAAGAGATGGACAGAAGAATCCCAAAATTGAGCAGCACCCTGCAAAAGATTCCAATCCGGTTGGAGGTTCTTCAAGGTGAAAAGGATTCTAAATTTGAATTCTGCTATAAACTTATTGCGATATCGATTGCGAAACGACCTCAAAAAATCTCTTGATGCTTGTTTGAATGCCTCAACTACATCAGACGGCAAAGAAAAATCATCAACAATCATGGACGTTGGGACGATCTCCTTGGAAGACATGGATCACAGGGTTGAAAAAGAAGACAAGAATTCGACCCTAACAGAATATCTCTGGAGTTTGAAGGGCTGGGATGAGTTATCTGGCTGGACTATGGGGTGTTTTTATAGGAAAAACTGACAAAATCCTATTCGGAGAAGGAAAAAAGTTCTGCCTGGGTAGCGTGTCTCGCGCGAGATGCCTTGTCCCGCGCGACACATCGCTTCGGCAAATTCAGCAGCAGTCCTGCACCAACCAAATGATCTAGCCCCGACTTGACGAAGCAAGTCTCGAAAACCTGCAAGTACAGTTCCTAACATGCAGTGCAACATCAAAATCAAGATCAAAACTGTGACCCAAATGGTCATTTCATTCCAATCACGGAAGTCGAGAAAGTTAAAAAATTAATTAATTTGACCTAGGACTAGGAATTAAGAAAACTTTGTTTTTGTGCCACCTACGTGCTAACAGGTACCAAAAGAAAGAAAAAAAAATTGTCTGGGCACACATGGCTAATATTTACAAGATTCTCAAGAAGTAAACGGGGAGAAAAAGGGGGATCACACCATTAAATCGCTCGAGCCGCCGGCACCTCGGCCTTCACCACCATGGGAGCTACCATCCCTCCTCGACCGCTTGGCTCCACAAGTCGGGGTCACCGCAGAGGCTACCGTCGAAGCTGCCAAAGTAGCTTTCTGAAAAAGCCGCTCAGACAGGTCCGACACCAAGGACATCAACCCCGCCATCCTGCTCGCCCCACGGTTGTAATCAGCCGCGGACATGGTGATCTAACAACAAAAAATGCCCAGATGAAGTCGACATATACACATATATGGACGAATACGGGAAATAGTATGAACAGAAATGTACCGAAGAGACATTGGATGTAAGGCGGTAAACCTCAGGAATATGGTCCGGGATCAGGATGTGGCCCATCATCGGCATGCTCCCCATCATATAGGTGTAACTCAGAGGACCATAATCTGATGCAAAAGGCAGAGGACTGGCATACTGGGAAGAAGTGCTAGGGGCTGATGAACCTGAGGCAGAGGCCGAAGTAGAAGCTCGGGCACGGGGCTGCCTATCGCCTACCAAGAGGGGACCCATCAAGCGAGGCAAGAACTCCGCATATGAAGCTCCCCGGACAACACAATCCGTCGCCGCACAACCCTCCACAAGATCAGCATAATCATCATCAGGAATAAAGTGGGTAGGGTACATCGCCCTCGGAGGATCCGCTGGCACCACATATGGCAGTGAATCCCGGCCATGCTGAGGGAAGACTCGCTCGCCCAGATACATGATATCCCCCTCCAGAGATACCAAGATCCTCTGCATCGCAGTAGCATCCCAAGCACGGTGAACCTCCCTTTCCACCAAGGTCCACGGATAAAGGCCCAGCCGCTCAAACTCGAAGGCGTCCAACATGGCCCGCGCCTCTGCAACCGTCAGGGTCCAGTCCTGATCTTCCTCCTCATCCACAGTCCGATTGGGGTGGTTCCACCTCCTGATATTTGGAAATAAAGGGGTCCGGCTATCCAGCTCAAACTTATACAGTCCGAAGACAACATATCCCCATATTTGCACAAGAAAGCAGAGCAGATTTAGTACAAAACACAGACAAGTGGTACAGATAAAAGACAGAGACAGGATCAAGAGCATACCTTCCAAGCATAAGAATACCCTGACAGAGTATCCTTGGTATGCCTACACGCCTCATCCATGGCATGATAACAGAAGGCCAGCCCGGCTGTGCCCCAATCATACGTCCTCACATCATCCAAATCAACCAACAAACCCAAGAGGGAGAGACAGGCCATAGAAGAATGATTCGCAAAAATGGTCTCTGACAGAATATACCAGAGGGCACCCCGCACCAACCGATCAGTATCCGCATTCGGCTTAAGCGCATAAGCCTCAAGCTGAGACCGGAGAGGTGACAACTCAGCAGCAAACCCCTTAACCTTGTTTGGGGCAAAACCAATCAGATGCCTCCATACAGCCTGACTCGCAGGCTTATAACCCGTAGTCTTCAGGAGGGGCTCACTGGTGAACTCCAACCCCGCGATAGCCAGAAAATCTTTCGGGGTCATGGTAACTTCCCCGAAGCGAAGATGCACGGTGTGGGTAGTATCCCACCACCTCTCTCGGATTGCCTGAAGAACTTGGGGAGTCCGTCTCATCCCCTGAATGTTGTCGACGAAGGTCAAAAGCCCCGTTTGAGCCATCCTAGCTCGAACCCCATTGAGGCCCTTAATTTTATCCCACAAAGCTTTAGCAAGCTTTGGGCTCCTGCGACAGTTTTTGGTTGTCCTGTACACCTGCAAAACAGAGGAGAAGCAAAAGAGCAATGTTAGGCATCATCCCATGGCAAAATTTCAAAGAAATAGAAGAAAATTCTCATTGAGGCATTTCATCGAACACTTGGCGTGCGCACAAGAAAAGCATGCCCAAAGATGCATTTGACTACCCGAATCAACCTCTCCTACAATCCATGATATGTAGGGGACTCATACGCACACAATGCAACGTCAAACAAGCAATAAATTCAACAAAATTGAAGCATGCAAGATAGAACCAAGTTCTAGACAAAAACAAGAAAAGCTGCCATTGATGAAATTGGGATTCAAAAATGGGATTCAAATGCAATGCAATGCATAAAACGAGAGTTGAGGAAGAGGCTCTTACCAAACCTTCACAAACGGCGTGAGAAATGTGCATGCTCCTATCGAAAGTGAGGTCGTCACGGGGGTAATCCTTGCCAAGCAAATGACTCCCCAAAATTGGATTCTTCCTTTCTTGTGCCATTGATATTGGAAGGAGAAGGGATTGAAAGTTGATTGAGGAGAGGAATCAATGAGCAACACGCAAGAAATCACAGAGAAAAATCGCCTTGGCTCGAGCTAGGGAGGGAAATTTGAAAAGAGGTGTTTTCAAAATAAAACAACAACTGCTGTTATATTGCCCCGACAGACGATGTATCGCACGAGACATGATATCTCGCACGAGATATACCTTCGGGAAATGTACGAAATTGTCCTCGATAATAAGCGTCTACGCAACGTTAAAATTCAAAATTTTGACACATTTACCCTTGGAAGTAACACACTAGCAAGGAAACGTGGAAAAATTGGCACCGCAAGTCACGGAACGAGCCGAACGTGACACCCGCACAATCGCCCAATACGAAACCAGTCGCCCGAAAATGATTGATCCAGAGATCAACTCATTCCACACGATTCAACGCCCAGACAGGTGGATCGTCAAAAGAAAAGCCCGATCCAACGCCCAGACAGGTGGATCGTCAAAACAAAAGCTCGGTTCAACGCCCAGACAGGTGGTTCGTCAAAAGAAAAGCCCGATCCAACGCCCATACAGGTGGATCGTCAAACAAAAGCCCGGTTCAACGCCCAGACAGGTGAACCGTCATAATAAAAGCTCGATTCAATGCCCAAACAGGTGAATCGCCATCCTCAACAAGCAAAATCCTGATTCGGAGCCCAGACAGGCGAATCGTCACAAAACCGAGAGGACTCAAAGGACCAGAAAGGTAAGCCTTCGCTTTCTAACATATTTCCCCGCAGGTTCGGAGCCCAGACAGGCGAATCTTCAGACAGACAGGTATATTCAGAATTGGGTCTTGATTTGATTCCTCGGTATGAATTTACCTTTTCAAAACAAAATCTCCTCGATTTTCAAAAATGATTTTCAAAATACCTAAAGCAGCCTTTTCGTGTTTTGGAGTCGAACTACGTTGTGGTCTGATTCTCCGACCATCCCGATGTTCAGAATGATGTCTTTTCTATCATCGACATGACTTCTTCCATAAGAATTATCGATGAGGGGCTCTGTAGACACCCCATTCTGAACCCATCGGATTACATTTATACCGCTCTAAGTCTCGCCTTGAGTCAAGAAGTAGGAATCCACCATTTCGTCATGTTTCGTTAAGTTTTGGCTAACGACCGTTAGTTTGGGACTAAACTGCATACGAGATAACGAGGGAAGGGCAGAATTGTCCACAGACTGCCTTATCTCGCGCGGAATAGCGTGTCTCGCGCGAGATAAAGGAGTTCTGCAGATTGCAGATAACAGTTTCCTCGTCGATTTCAACCTCTTTTCGGGATAAAACTTTATCCATCCGGCCAACCAATGAGGTTTGGGTTCTGGAACCTTCCCAAGGTGTTTGATCTCATCTTCAACACCTCTCCAACACCTATAAATACCTGAAGACTTTCAGTATTTGAGATCCTGAAATCCCAAGTAAAAAACCCCCACATTTACTGGTTTCTCTCCCTGAAAGATTCCTGTAAATCACCCCTAAAATCACCAAAAAGTTTGTTTGTCAACCTTGTTGATAAACAAACATCGTAGCTCAAATCCAAGGATTGAGGCGAAGCTCTGTCCGTGTCAAGGTTCGACTCTAAACTTGAGTCGAAACTCTGCCCGAATTACCTCACGCAAGGTAATCTTTCTTTCCTTTCTAATTGATTGTTAGAGTGGTATAAATACATCGAATCTAGGATCCGCCTAGAGCCTCCCCAAATCATGGGTATGGTCTCGAAGCAAATGATCCTATATTCCGTTTAACCTCGTTAAATGGATCTTTATTTTATTTATTGTTTGAAATCTTTTCCTTCTTTGAAAACCTCTCTTTACTTTAGCAAGACTGATCTCCAGATTGGGTGAAATGGGTGCTCCTTGACCTTCCTATTCCATAACCTAAGCCCAGAACCCAAAATCTATTTCAAAATGGTTTTTCTATGTTTCCAAACGAATAATATAGGTGGCGACTCACAAAAAAAGATGTTAAAAAGAGGAAAAATCACGCATCGCTACAGCGTCCGCCAGATCTTCCAATACCTAAAAAATGGGGAAACCGCCTTCATGAACGAGGAAGGCCAGCGCAAGGAAGGAGTCAAAGCCAAGAGCATCATGGCCATAAAATGCCTCGCCTCTCACTTTGTCATCCTTGGAGACATGCTATATAAAAAACGCTACCAGGGACCGCTCCTACGCTGCATCAGCCAGGAAAAAGCAAACGAGCTCATGAACAAAGTCCACAATGGGCCTTACGGCCCCCACATAAACGCCAGAGCCCTGATGCAAATCATTCTTCGGATGGGCTACTACTGGATCTCCATGGAGGCAGACTGCATCCACTTTGTTCAAAGCTGCGACAAGTGTCAACGGTTCTCCAACCTCAATCATCTACCTCCTCACGATCTCTACTGCATGACTACTCCCTGGCCCTTCGCCACTTGGGGAATCGAAGTTATCGGGAAGATTGCTCCGCCAGGAAACAATTGCCACGAATTCATCTTGGTGGCCATCGACTACTTCACAAAATGGGTCGAAGCCAAGTCATACATGGTGCTAACTTCCAGGAAGGTTGCCCATTTCCTCAAGGAAAACATCATATGCCGATACGGCATCCCGAATGAGGTCATATCAGACAACGGCTCCCACTTCGAAGGAGAATGCGACAGACTGCTGGCCGAATTCAAGACCACACGCCACAAGTCTTCTCCCTAAAGGCCACAAACAAATGGCGCGGTAGAGGCAGCAAACAAGACCCTCGAAAGGATCATCCGAAAAATGACCACCCAAGGACGTGATTGGCCCGAGAAGCTGCTGTGAGTACCCCGACCCGAACTCGTGTTTTTGGGTCCACTTTCCTTGATTTTTGGGCTCATTTATTTGCTAAAACGCAATTTGAGCCCAATTATCCATTTAATTACTTAACCCATTGGGCCTGCCATCCATTCGGCCCAACTGTGCCATAAAGTTGACCGGTGTCAGATGACACCGGTTATCCAAAGGCGGTTTAACTCCCTCTGTCGTCCGACATGGAGCCTCCTATCAGCATGCCTATAAATAAAGGGCATGGCTGATAATTTAAGGGAACTTTTTGGGAGGATTTTGGCAAGAGGGGAAACTCTGCAGAAATATACACTCACTCTCTCTCTCTCATATACACACACTCACCTCCCTCCTCACACACACACACACCCCCAAGCTAAGATCCAAAGAAAGGCTTCCTTTCTTGGTGCTTTGAAGGGGTAAACACCATACTATTGGTGCTTTTACCTTGTGGACTACAATAGGTAGCCACTAAACCCTCTCTCTCTCTCTCCGAATAACTCTTGCATACTCATCTACATCATCTTGCATGTTTATATGTCTTGATATTATGTGAAATATTTGGGATTTTGCATGATAAAGGAAGTGGAGAGGTGAATCTTCCATATTCACTTCTCCCCACCTCAGATCTGAACATTTGGTGGCCTTAGCACCATTAAAGTTTGAATCTTGGTTGTCTTCCTTTGAGTTAGGAGGAGATGGCTACATGATAATGGCCATATATATGTGATTTATCAAATTTTGCAATTAAAGCCATGTGATCCTCCCATAATACTCACGTAGTGTTACTATTTTACTGCTTTCAATTAATAAATATAGCTTAGTTTGATTTGGGAACAAGGTGGTATCAATCTGACTGAAGGGCAATGAAACAGGCCGCCTATGTCGGACGACATGGGACTCTCAATAGGTCCTGTGTCATACGACATAGGGTTCCCAGAGGGCTGTACAGCTTTCATGGACTTTAGATCTGTCAAGATTGATCCCCCTTTGTGACTCAAAGCTTGCTCAAGTAGTTTTAAGTTCAGTTACCACTACTTAGGGAGCCTAAGGTTTGTTTGGGTGCAATAAATTGATGGAGGCGATTTGCCATATGACATGGACATTCTCGGGTGTCCTACGTCATATGACATCCATATCATTAAAAGTCGATCTCGACTTTACTTACTCCAATCAACCCCAAACTGATCATATGCCTTTAAATAGTGTCTCTTCCTAGTTAAAAATAATATTGTTCCAATTCCAGAGCATCCTTGGTGTTGTAAGGGACAATCTTACCAAGAGGCCTTATGTCGTCCGACATCCCTCTCTGAGGAAGACCTGTGTCGGACGACATCAGAGCTTCCTGAGCAGACTGTCTCAGCCTTCTGCCTTGTAATGAAAATCTCCGTTTGTAAGGGAGTGGCCCCCTGTCATGGCTCACAAGTTGTATCCAGTCCCTATACCATCAATAAAAATCCAAGTTTGCATGCCTTGCTTGTTGACACATATCGCACACACATTTTGAATGATTATAATTGTCCAATGTTTGATTGAAAGTCTCGAAAGAGGCGTGTTGGGTGAACTCTCAAGTTCTTCCCAACACGTAACCAGACCCCCGAACCCAAATTCTCTTTAAAAAAGGTTTTTCAATGTTTTCCTTTAAAAACGGCGTGGCAACTCCCAAAACTCAAAAATTCAAAAGATAAACAACAACCAAAAACCGATTTACATCAAAACACAAAAACAGTTGTTGTGTTTTCGGAGGTCGTTCATTCAGTGGCGACTCCGATGGGGACTAACATTGAAAAACTTTTGTTTTTGAAAAAATGAATGAAAATGATACTTGGTATATAGGTGGAAACCATTAACCTTCCTGTATCGCTCCCTAACCCGGGGCTTGGGATAAATTGTGGTCTAACAATCCCGCGTACCGGTATCATTCTTCTTTTTTTTTTTTGAAAAAGGAAAAAGTTTTTCTTAAAAGGGTCTAACTTTCTTTAAATCTATTTGGACAATTTCTTCATTCTCCTTGTGTGTGAATTGTGTCATTTTGTGTGCTCTTGTGTGCCTTGGGATGCTTCTGTGCCTATATGTTTTGAATAGCCTTGGTGTGCGAGCATTTTGGATGATGGGGCTCTTCCCCCTTGCTATTTGCTTGGTTCTGCTGGTAAGAGCTCCTGTGTCGGACGACATGGGAGGGAAGTATAGGAGCAGTTCCATTTGATCAGAATGAAACAAGGCAGAGCAATTCCACGATACAGCTGCTGGTGATCTATTGGCATTCGGGGCAGTCCCCTTTTGTCGTGCTTTTGGATTCACTCTCTTGTTTTTTCCTTTTTGCATATTTAAATTTGCATTCAAAAAAAAAATTCTTTTACAAAATTCTTTTACAAAAAAAACAAAAAAAACATTTTTCTAGAAGATACCTTCACACTACTCGCACGCTACCTGCACATAGAGTTAGAACCCGGGAGTGTACAGACGGCATCGCGGACAGTGACGTGTTTCGCTTACGCTTGAGCGCCTAAAGTCCTCCTAGCCTGTGGAGTCAGCCAACACTTGTCCGTGACACACTTTCTACCGTGACCGGTTGGTTTTTGGCCAAATACTTTTCAAAACACTTTTCAAACTCCGTCTTCAAAATTTTCTCACAAAGTCCGAGTCATATTCCATCTACAAAATCTTGGCATACTCTCCCTCTTTATGTCGGAATTACGAGATAACTCAACGTAAGTACACGTCAAAATCTTGACATGCCTCGACGCAGGTACATATCAATTTCTCGATTTGACTTCGCAAGAGGTCATGACGCGTTTTCGACATGTACTAACGCGAGATCATGTCGAATTTTTGACACATACTAACGGGAGGTTATGCCGAAATTTCGTCAAGAAGCGTCGAGGGGCCATGCCGGATTTTCGACTCGAAGAGAGGAGAGGTCATGCCGAATTTTTTTCCAGGATTTTACCTGTAAAATGCGGTCTCGTACATTCAAACGTACTTTCGACCCTCTCTCTTCCCGAGTCTAGACGTTGACTTGGACTTGGTTTTGAAAATCTCGAGTTTGACTTGTTTTGACTTGTATGCCCATAGGTGCGTTCTCCCTTTTGATTGGTGGGTTCCACGTGCCCTATAGGACCTCTACCGGGATTGTCCGTCCCGGAGGTGCAATACAGGTGGAATACAGGGGGTCTATAGACGTAGTGATGGAACCCACTGATCCAGGAATAGTGTAGACTGCGAAAAAGAAGGTGTCCCCCTTTTCCAACCATTCTTAGGATTAATAAGAATCATTTTATTTAAATCTTTAAATATATATATATATATATATATATATATATATATATATATATATATATATATATATATATATATATATATATATATATATATATATATATATATATATATAACAAAAAGAGCATATGCATGAGTCCGTCCTAAGCCTATCTTCTCCCCTACCTAAAACTGTTCTCTCCCCCTTTCAGCAAGCAAGTATTGGGTCAGAGTTCCGGGTGGTCGGTTAATCAGTTTCTCTCCGGTCAGGGATTCGTTTCCAGCAGTCTCAGAGATGGCAGATTCACAAGTTTCAACGGGTTTGGGTCTGAATACGGGTGTTGATCCAGCTCAGAGTCAGAATGTCAGTCAAGATGTAGGGCTAGATCAAGGTCAGAATATAGGGCCGAACGTAGCTTTGAATGCCTCTCCTAGCAGTGGTTATGGCATGGGTCCTCATATGACACCCCCGGGAAGTCCGTTTGTTAACCCTCACCCAGGTTTCAACTTCTCTCAGGAAGCTTCTCTCCGTGCTGCTCTCGAAGCCTCTCGTGCCCATGAGGAGGCCAATTGGGCTCGCTATGTTGAAGTAATGCGCATGCAAGGCGTCACCATAATCTGTCGCCCTGATGGGTCGTATGAAAAAATCAGGGAAGAGCCCGATGTTACTATCACCGGCACTGGTTTTATTCCCCCGTCCTCACCTAGGGAAGGCTTTCACAATGTGCCCCCACCAATCTCCTATGGTGTGCCTAGCTCTTTTCCGATGCCGACTCATGGGAGTATGTCAAGACCTCCCCCCATCCCAGTATCTACTTATGGTGGGCAATACGGGCTGAGAGGCGAATCGAGCTCCTTCTCGAAAGTCAGTGCTCAGGACCAGTTTGTGTTTTATCCCCAGAATCAGTTTGGGCAGAGTCAGTAACCTAGTGATGTCAACCAAGAGCAGTTTGGGTATGTTCAGAATCAGTTTGGGGCTCAAGGTCAAAGTCCGTATAGCAGCGCGGGTCAGCCTTCCAACCCAGCCTTTGGTGGTCAGTTTGTTGCTCCTCATGATCAGTCCAATCAGCAGCAGAGCGGGTATCATATGTCAGGAAGCCAAATTTGCCAGGATCAGCTCCTGCAGTATCCACAACCCCAATTCCAAAGCAACTTCCCTCAGCCTGCAGTTTGTTCTCCTCTCACCCAGCATCTGTATGGTTCCACCCCATACTCAGCTCCGTTCATCAGTATCAGGTCTCCTGCCCATGGTCAGGTTGAAAGTCAATCAGTGCAGTTTGGGCCCCGGAATCCCGACGTTCAATTTAATGGTTACAACATGTACGGGAACAGAATCCCCAGCTCGGTTGGCTTAGTGGACAACAATGTTAGTGTGCCTAGCACTTTTGGTCTTCCTCCGGCTGCCTTGCCTATCAGATCCACGCCAGAATTTCCAGTGCCATCCTCGACAGTAGCTCCAACTGTAGGACAACCCCCATATTTCGAGGTTTCAAGTTTGAAAGAAGAGCTGAAATATGTGAAAGAGCAATTGCACAAGATGACTTTTGGGTCCAGCATGGTCAACTCCGTAGAGCTCAAGGACTCCAAGGCCCTCCCGAAGAACTTCAAAATGCCCCCCATAACTAAGTTTGAAGGCTCCACATGCCCTAAAACTCACATGAACAGCTACATCATGTCTATGGGTGCCAAAGGGGCCACCGAGGAGATGCTAGCCCTTTACTTTCACTTGTCCCTCGATGACTCTCCTTTGAGGTGGTTTCTAGGCCTTAAACCGGAAGTGAGGGCTACGTGGTCCCAGATCAGTGATGCCTTTTTGGACAAATACAAAGGAAGTGTCGAGTGATACACCACTCGTAGTGACTTGATCGGCACCATCCAGAGGCACAATGAGTCCGTAACAGACTTTTATAAGAGGTGGAACAAGAAGCTTAATGAGTTGGTTCACCCAATTCCCCTCTCTGATGAGAAGTCCATCTTCCTTTCATGTGTCAAGCCATCTATCAGGGAAGCCATTGGCCAGGGATACTACCCGAATCTGCGAGAAATGGTGAGTGCAGGGGCCGAAAGCGAGAATGCTACCTACTCTATCGTTCCAACTCCTGTTCCTGGTAATGCTCCAGCTCCCCGCTATCGAGTTCCAAGCTCTGCCCCTGTTGCTTCAAAAGGTAAGGAAACTGCGGTCTCTAACACCGTCAACTACATTCAAGGGGAGAAGAACAAGTCACCCGGCCGCGGTGGAGGAAGGCCTCAAAGGCCAAAATTTGATGATTTGGGGATGCCGCTCGAAGAAGTATTTGACGGTTTGATGAGGACAGGAATGATCAAGCCTTTCGAAAACTACCCTACCCCTAACACTCCGGGGGTGGATCATAACTTGAAGTGCCGTTACCACCAGAATTCGGGCCATACCACCAACAATTGTTTTGCACTTAAGAGAATCGTTCAGGGTCTGATCGACCAGCGCAAGATTGAGAAGCCGAACGTCGTCACCAATCCCCTTCCCAACAACAACAACAGGGTCAACATGATCAAGTTTGTCAATGTCATAGAGTTTGGTAAGGCTAGTCTCAACGAGGGTGTGAGTGAATTTAAGGCAATTGTACCCGCGAACAATGATGTAATCAATGTTGATGATGAAATGAATTCTCGTTTCTGCTATATGTTGTCTTGCGATGATATTCGAGTTGCAGCAAAACTAGCAAATGATGTCCAGCAGGATAGTATTTCACCTGATCCTCGATCTACTCCCCTCACTTGGGAAGAAATTATGCGCGCCGCTAATTCAAGCTCGACAATCACTGTTAATCAATTGCGACAGGCGGCTTGGCCATACGCCACGCAGGGACCTCCGTTGAGTTGGTCAGAATTAAAAGCGACTGGTGCGGATCACGACAAGGACCAAGAAGCTGAGGTAAATTTGCTTACCAGGTCAGGTAAAATGTTGGGAACTGATGTTGCCGGATCATCAGGGAAAGACAAAGAAGCAGTTGTTCCGGGAGTTGGAGCTAGTAAAAGTCCGTACGCCAAGGGGGTAGTCGAAGAGGATTTAACGGGGAACGACCCAATCCTCGCACAGTTGAAGCGAACCCAGGCCAACATTTCTCTCTGGTCTCTCTTGACTTCTTCTTATCCTCACAAGTTGAAGTTGGAGGAAGCCCTATCTAAGACGATGGTGTCCGTAAATTCCACCCCTGACGAAGCATGCCAATTGATAGGTACCGCCCAGTACGGAAATATCATCACCTTTACGGAGTTGGATTTGCCAAAGTATGGAACTAATCACAACGAGTCTCTGCACATCACTGTTCAGTTAGATGGACATCGGCTTCCCCACGTAATGGTGGACAATGGCTCGGCTATGAACGTATTGCCTGCCAGAATGATGAGTCTGTTGGATATTAAGGCCACTGATTTGAAGCCCTCCGACCAGACCACAAAGGCGTATGACTCCACATCTAGGAAGGTTTTGGGTGTGATACCGTTAACTATGTGGTTCGGCAAGAAACCCCTGGTAGTTGAGTTTCAGGTAATAGACATTTCGGTCAGTTTCTCTGCTTTTCTAGGAAGGCTGTGGCTGCACCAAATCAATGGGGTCGCTTCAACCTTGCATCAGTGTGTCATTTTCGTCCAAGACGGCGAGCTGACCATCATTTATGGAGATAGTGTTACCATCTAGGGCACCGATGATGAGGGAAGGCCGGTAATGGAAATTAAGCACGATGAAGCCAACTTGATGTTGAGCGGTTTCAGGGTCGAGAGCTCAAAAGCCCAGATCTGCATGATTGACCTAACAACTTCCTTTGATAAGATCCCTCCAGTTATGGTGATGATGAGGCATATGAACTACATTCCGGGGCTTGGTCTGGGTAGACGTCAGCAATGTACCCACAAGTTTAAGGAGTTAAAGCCGAAGAAAGACAGGGAAGGTCTGGGATATGTTGAGAAGACCCCCAAGGACAAAGATGTCGACAGGATTGAAGCCGTAGAAAAGAGAAAGGCTAGTGCTGCTGGAAAGCCATATGTCAAACCTAATCTCCGTCCTTACCACCCCTCCTTGGAAAAGTACTTCGTTAAAGAAAAGGCTGATGGTTTTGTGTGCCCCGAGGGCCAGCTCGAGAAGATGAAAGGTCTTACTTTGAAGAACAACCCTGTCAAGGAGTTTATCATCAACAAGCCTAACATTCCAAGGGATGTGACTACTTTCGAGAGCCAATACCACTTCTGGGGAAGTCCTGATTTCACTGACCAGTTCAGGAGGTTGTCTATGGTCGAGCCTATAATTGGGGAAGTTGATGAAACCACCGAGCTTGATATGGGTAAAGATGTAGCAGCTTTGTTCGAAGAGGCAGATTTATCAGAAACCACCGGGGCTGATTCGCTGATTGAAGCACCGTTGATTGATTTATGTGAAGAGGCACCGCTAATGGCCGGGGTTGTTGCTAAAAATCCTTTTGGTATGGTTGACCTTCTGATCGGGGATGATTATGTACCTGTGATTGATCTGCTGACTGGGAATGATTACATATCAGTAATCGAGTTTGGTGGAGACAAAGAGATTGATCCGCGCACCTTCGTCAGCACTTCAGAAATGCCGCTCCGGAATTGGATTTCCTTCAAGGGATCGATCGCCAGCCGGGAAGTTATGATGGAAAAGCTCGGGCTTACCCCTCGTCCTGGTATGTCTGAGTCTAAGTATGTCCCTGTAATCTTGAGTCAGTCCTCAGAGTCTCTTGTTATCGAGTTCGAGTCTCTAGATAGGTCTGATACTCTCACGGCTGATGATCATCGCCGTGTCCTTGACTCTGTCTTCCCTTTTGTGTTGAATGAAATGGTTGACCTTTCTGCGTATCCCTTAATTGCCACCTTAACAAATGATAAGTTAACTAAAACAAATATTAATGACTTAAAAGTGGTTAATAATGATTCATTTGAAGAGGACACAGACTTTTTAGACGAAAACTTTTTAAATGATAATATAAAGCAGGTTTTTGAACGAGACGACAATCAGGCCCAAGCTGCCGATGAAATATTGACTACAGTGAATTTGGGAACTACTGAAGAGCCCAAAGAGACACAGATTGGCAGTTTCTTCACCGGGACGAACAGGAGGCCCTCATTGATTTGCTCAAGGAATACGTGGACGTGTTTGCCTGGTCCTACAAGGACATGCCCGGGTTGGATACTTCAACTGTTGAGCACCGAATACCCTTGGACCTAGAAGCCAGGCCAGTCAAGCAGAAGCTTCGCCGAATTATGCCAGAATGGTCTCTCCAAGTCAAAGAAGAGATAGAGAAACTGCTCAGAGTGGGTTTCATTAGAGTGGTTGAATACCCGAAGTGGTTGGCCAACATAGTGACGGTAACCAAGTCGAATGGCGAAGTCAGGGTTTGTGTGGACTTCAGGGACCTAAACAAGGCTAGCCTGAAGGATGACTTTCCCTTGCCCAATATCGATCTGTTGGTGGATACTACTGCCAGTTACGAAGTCAAGTCATTTGTGGATGGCTTTGCGGGTTACAATCAGATCAAAGTCGCCGAAGAAGATCAGGAAAAGACTGCCTTTACCAGCCCTTGGGGAACCTTTTGTTATACGGTTATGCCCTTTGGTCTGAAGAATGCCGGCGCCACTTATCAGCGGGCAGTCACTGCGCTCTTTCATGACATGATCCATAAGGAGATCGAGGTCTATGTTGATGATATGATTATCCATTCCAAGGGATCAGATGGTCAACACTTGGTCGACTTGAGGAAATTCTTTAACCGGCTGCGAGAGCACGACATGAGGTTGAACCCGGCAAAATGCACTTTCGGCGTAGTACGAGGAAAAGTTCTGGGATATATGGTCACGGAACGGGGAATCGAAGCCGATCTGAGAAAGATTAAAGCCATCATGGAGATGAAGCCACCGACTACAGTCACAGAGGTGAAGGCTTTCATGGGCCGTCTCCAATATATCAACCGATTCATCCACCAGCTAACCTCTGTTTGTGAGCCGATCTTTAAGCTACTCAAGAAGAATCAGGAGGTTGAATGGAACGAGCAATGTCAGGTCGCCTTCGAGAAAATCAAGGCCTACTTGGTCCATCCCCCAATCCTGTGTCCTCCACATATGGACAAGCCCTTGTTGCTATATTTGACAGTTACAGATACGGCTGTCGAAGACATGCTTGTGCAAGAAAAGCCAGATTCAAAAGTGGAAAATGTCATCTACTTCGTCAGCCAAAAGCTTCAGGGCAGCGAACTGAATTATTGAGCTTTAGAGAAAACCTGTGCAGCTTTGGTATGGGTGGTCAGCAAATTGAGGCATTACATGTTGGCGCATACAGTACACCTGGTGTCGAAGATGGACCCCATCAAGTGCCTATTCGATAAGTCTTCTTTGTCATCAAGACTTGCGAAGTGGTCATTCTTCTTAGCTGAGTTTGATATCAAGTTTGTGACCCGCAAGGCAATCAAAGGCCAAGCTCTGTCAGATCATTTGGCAGATTTCCCGAGCTCAGAGGCATGTGGACTCGACCCCCAGTTTCCAGACAATGGAATTTTCATGGTAGAAGGTTCAGACCGTTGGCAGTTGTTCTTTGATGGTGTCGCCAACAAGAGGGGTAATGGTATCGGCATGGTGTTGGTTGATCCGAAGGATGTGCACACCCCCATCGCTATCAAGTTGAACTTCCCGGCTACTAACAATGCCGCGGAATATGAAGCTTGTATAGCCGGCCTCGAGGCAGCTTTAGAGCGAAATGTCGAAAAGTTGGAGGTGTACGGAGACTCTCAGCTAATCATCAATCAGGTGTCCAATAAGTGGAGAACTGTGGACCAGTACTTGCAAATGTATTATGCCTATATGGAGGATCTGATCAACCAATTTAAGGAGGTCACGTTCCATTATTTACCTCGGGATAAGAACAGGTTCGCGGATGCCCTGGCCACATTAGCCTCTTTGGTAGAGATTCCGGAGGGAAAGTCAGTAAGACCATTCAGGGTTGGGAGGCGTGAGAACCCTTCCTACTGTTGTCAGATTGAACTAGAAAAGGTCGATGACTTGTGGTATAGCCAGATCTTTCAGTACCTTAAGCATGGCGAAGCCTAGTTCCTGACTTAGGAGGATGGTAAGCTGAAAGAAGGTCTTCGCGCCAAAAGCTTGCAAGCTTTAAAGAGGTTGTCTGCACAGTATGTCATTATGGGAGATGACTTATGGAAGAAAAGACACCGAGGGCCACTTCTACTCTGTATCAGCAAGTCTAAGGCCAGAAAAGTCATGGAAGAAGTCCATGGTGGTGCATGTGGGCCACACATGAACGCCCGAGCTTTGATGTTCATAATACTCAGGATGGGCTATTATTGGATCTCCATGGAGACTGACTGTATACAGTTTGTGCGGACCTGCGATAAATGTCAGTGGTTCTCCAATCTCAACCATATACCTCCCCATGATCTCTACTGTATGAGCACTCATTGGCCATTCGCAACTTGGGGGATTGATGTTATTGGAAAGATAACTCCTGCCGGCAGTAATTGGCACGAATTTGTGTTGGTTGCTGTCGATTATTTCACCAAGTGGGTCGAAGCAGCTTCCTACAAGGTCCTAAACTCCAAAAAGGTAGCCCGTTTTATAAAGGAAAACATCCTATGCCGATACGGAGTTCCAAATGAGATTATTTTCGACAACGGGCCACACTTCGAGGGACATACCGACGAACTGCTTGCAGAGTTCAGGATCAAGAGACATAAATCGTCCCCTTATCGCCCTCAAACCAATGGTGCTGTCGAGGCCGCGAACAAGAACCTAGAGAGGATCATCCGGAAGATGGCCGGGAGGAGCCGGGATTGGCCTGAGAAGCTTCACTTAGCACTATGGGGCTATCGTACTTCAGTGAGAACAGCCACCGGTGAAACTCCGTTCGCTTTGACATATGGTATGGAGGACGTTTTGCCCATGGAGTTAGAGATACCCTCTCTTCGGGTTCTGCTTGAAAACGAAGTCAACGAGATAGACTGGCTTCAGAGTCGACATGACAAGTTAGCTCTCTTAGATGAGCAAAGGCTTAAAGCGATGGAGCACATCCGGGCTTATCAGAAGCGTATGGCTAGAGCCTTTGACAAGAAGGTACATCCCCATGACATTAAAGTGGGTGATTTGGTCTTAAAAGAGAAACCACTGAGCCAATATAGTCCGTTGGGCAAATGGGCGCCAGTTTGGGTTGGCCCGTATTTGGTGAAGGAGATCTTCTCTGGTGGGGCAATGAAGTTGACAGATTTGGATGGTAACCCCTTCATGCACCCGGTGAACGGCGACAAACTACGCCGCTATTACGTCTAAATCGAGTCTCCCCCTCTCTAAAAAAAAAGAGAAAAATAAAAAAAAAAAAGAAGAAAAAAAACAAAAGCGCGAAAATAATGTACCCGGGCAGGAGCGAAAACCTCTCAAAAGGCAGTCCGTGCAGAACAAAGGGCGCGCTAGGTGCTAAAGAATATACCCAACTAGACTGAAAACCCTAAAAACGGGCGGTCTAGGTAAAAAACAGGGTTGTACCACTTGTCCCCCTTCTATATATCCATTTCTTTAAACACAAGTTAATTGGGTCGAACTACGGAGACCTGATGAGTTCAAGCACGGTTTACTCTCGACTCATTAACATTAGCAACAGTGGTATTTTGTGACTGCCAAGATGTGTCTTGATTAAGTTCTAAAGTAGTTTCAACTTTCATCACATTAATACATTCATTGATGAGTTCAAGCACGGTTTACTCTCGACTCATTAACATTAGCAAAGATAATATCTTTTAAAAGTACGTCTAGACTATCTGTGTCGGCAATAATGGATACAATGACCGGTCACCTAATCCTAGTCACTCGTTCCCACTCCCGAACTAGCACTCTTCTTCTTCCTCTGTCCTCGAGAGGTCTTTGGCTTGCTATCCCAAACAGTTCTGTCTCCCGTCGTCCTGGCTCAGGAATAATATGAGTCGGTGAGTCAACCAATCCGACAGCTCTCAGTGCCGCCTGGGCAGCCCTCTCCTCTCTCAAAGCTGTCCTCCGGGCCATAACCTCAGGGTCATCCCTCATCTTGGCCCGCCTCTCTACGAGTCTCTCAAAATCTGCTGCCGGATCGTCAGTCACGTTGTTTGGGTCAGTCAGCGCCTCAGCATCACGTAGCTCCCGGCTAGTTCGATCCCCTCCTCGGATCCCTTGGCAATATGCCTCAATGGTGTGCTGAACCGGCCCCATCTGCTCCCCATACCAAGTGAGATACAAGGTGGACAGATATGTGATCCCCCGGGTCTTCCGTATCAATGTGTGAGCGGGAAAAGCTGCTCCCGAAAAGGCCCTGGCAAAGAATCTGAGAGTTCGGACATCAGTCATGTCAAGAGGAACGGTATCCCGGGTCATATGCTCTCTGAACCCGCCAATAACCTACTGAGGGTACCCATACTTCCTAAGAACAAGTAAGGGGATGCTAAATGATGAAAAGTGCAATCTCGGCAGCCTCACGACAATAGAATCATCCTGTCTGCCGCTCATGATCTCGAGCCCCCATCCGGGAACCCAATACTGAATATCCGTGGTGGTATACCTGGTCAATCGCCTCTGCCAGCTCTCCTGTGAGGCCTCCGGAGCTACTCGCCTCTGCTGTGTAACCCAAGGTGCTGCAGTCTGCCCTGCGGGTAATGGGGATATAAGTCCCAACCGCTCAAAGAGCCACAGCGATAAGAGACTGGGGCTGCCACGTCCCATATGTAATGACCCTCCAGCCAGTCGCTCCATCCCATGATAGGTCTGCCAGCAAAATGGGAAATATGTCTCTCTCTCTCCCTGCCCGGGCCGAATCTCAGTCAGAGTGGTACCTCGGTAACCCCGCATCTGCCTAACAACTCCTAGCAGTAAACCGGAGCATACCCCATCATACTCACAAAAGCAGTATAGGGAGATCATAATCAGCATAAAAATGTCCATGGCCGTAGATAGGTCAAACAGCTCCGGACATGATACAGCCAATCGGGCTATCTGGGCCAGGTCAATAAAGGACAGGTCAAGAATCAGATCGGATACCTGCTCTGTGTGAAATCCCAAGAAATCGGCCAACTGTTCAGTCAAAGGTCGTGAATCTCGTGGTAAGACCGCATCTCTGAGCTCAGCTCCCCCAGTCAGTGCACAGAACTCTTCAATGGTGGGTGTAAAGTCATTGTAAGAAAGGGTAAAGACATGCCTCTCGCAATCCCAATATCTGGATGCAGCCCGGAGAAGATTCCAATCTACCGCCCACTCCTTTAATGCCCAGATGCATCTCAACCCATACCGTTGATCGATAACCCTCCTATTGGTGCTATGATGGTGGCGGGTTAGATTGACGAGATCGGAGTGAAATTGACGTTCTTTGATCTTGGATCTGTCGTTGTAATGCTCCATTTCAAGTCAAAGGTCGAATCTTGGGGCTAATTTCGGGGTGGAAAATCAATTTGGTTTCTGCTATGACTGCTGGAATGTGTTTTTTACGAGTCTGCCTCCTTTTAAATGCTGGGGCTTGCTGATCAAGAAACCTGTCCCTCAGACTCTCCATGTCGGACGACAGGGACATCCCATGAAGTCCTGTGTCGGACGACATGGGATGTCCCATCAGACACCGCAAAGGGCACAGAATCGCAAAGAACCCCTTGGAAATCCAATGCTTGCTCAAAGCCTACCCAAACCTGTCCAAAACATCTAAAAACCATACATATACACTCCCCTTCACTCATCAAGCCCATGGGAGAGGATCCGGCATACCCAACACATCCGCAGATACATAAACATAACCCAATACACGCAAAATCACAAAAATACCCAATCACATCAAAAGCCACCATTTTTGTGCCTTTCTTGGGACGGACTTGTGCATATGAACAAGCAAATATACAATAAAGCAAATACTTTAGTTGTTAAGTTACAAAATGCAATAAAATACTTGTTTTACAACCCAAAAAGCAAAAAAATAGTGCATGCATTTTCTCCCTCTCTATTCCTAACGGATCCTAAAAGCACGGCAAAAGGGGACCGCCATGATCACTCCGACTCAGAGTCGTCGTCTGAATCCTCCTTGTCCTCCTCAGAGCTGTTGTCGTCCTGGACGCTGCCTACCTCCTCCTCAAAGCCGCTCTGCTCCTGGCCATCGCCGTCACCCTCCTGCACCTCGTGAATCTCGCCATCAGAGTCATCATCATCCTCATATAAGGTCCAAGGCAGGGGCTCGCCATAATATCCGTGCCACTCGGGCACTGTGGAGAAAGGGGGCTGATAAGGATCGTCCTCGCCAACATCATCATCGGGCAGGGGCTGCTGACTCGACCCACCCGCCTGTGAGCTAGAAGGAGCCAAAGTCGGCCTATGCCTCTTCTTCGGAGGCACGACGTCACCAGGCTGGGAGCTGCATCTCCCCTTCCAATGCTCTGCGCTCTTCTGAAACTGGCGCAGCATCTTCACAGCCCCGGTGAGCGCCTTGGCCACCACCCTATAAGTCTTAGCTGGAACCTGTTAAATGAACACAAAAGAGGCAGTCATAAGCAATCAATACATGCAGTAAAGCAGTAAAAGGCTCAAACGAAGCAGAAAAGAAAAGAATGCTCATAGAGGTAGTCCCGCGAGGAAGCCGTTGGTGGGGATGAGTCTCAGACATATCAAACGAGGAACAACGGATGGCACCCTCGGCCTCATACTCAAAGAAACGGGGAGGCATCGGTATATGCATCCCCGCTTCCCTCCTAGCAGCCATGACCTGAGGGGTCACTTGCCGAGTAAAGACGAACTAGCCATAATCCCCATCATCAGACAACTCTGCAGCGTCAATACCAGTCCGCAACCGCTCCAGGTCAGGCAGGGCCTGGGTATACCAAATCCCCTCAGGAGGATCGTGAGGAACGCGAGCGGCGGCACCATATCCATGCTGCCTACAGACCCTCTCCCCCAAGTACAGGGCATCTCCCTCCAGGCCGATCAAAAGCCTCCTCGTCCTGGTCACCAAAGCGGCATCACCAACCACATCCTCACCATACCTGCCATGCCAGGGAAACAACATCAATCTAGCCGGGGTGCCCCTAAGGGGAATCATCGTATCATGATAACAAGCAGTCTTCCAGGGCTTCACCCCGTCCACTCTCCTGCTCTCCCTAGCCCCGAAAGTCCACCGGTGAATGGCAGGGAACAAATCTGCACTAATCCTATCGGCCACAGCCCAAGCATAACATCCAAACACCTCATATGCCCACACCTGAAAATCAAAAGACAAGAATCTTTCAGTGTGCAGCAGCTGTGATAAATGATGACAGAAAAGGCAGTACAATAGTCAATGTGCAAAAAGTAAAAAGGCATACCTCCAGAACAGTCTGATAGCAATCTAGAGAGGTCACCGTGCCTCTGCTCACCTCATCCAGGGCTCTATACACCTGAGCCAAGCCAGCCTCACCCCACAAAAAGGTGGAGACCTGGCTCAAGTCTCGAAGAGGCTCCAGCAGAAGAGTCAGTGCCGTGGTAGAGGCATTACAGAACAGGGTGTCGAAGAATCCAGCCCAAGCAAACGCTCTCGCCAACTGCTCAGCCGTGACTGTAGAAACACCCTCAGAGAAGAGACGGCACTGCTGCGTCAGAGCCAAATGCAGGTCCGCCAGTGGAACCCCATTACCCTTCGGGCGAAGGGTCAGTCAAGTCAGTGCTCTAATGGCGTCCGGCTCAGGACAACAGGATCTTCAGAAAAGATAGGTCTGCCCGTGAACCGCAGACCAGTGATGGCAGTGAAATCATAGGGAGTGATGGTGGACTCACCCCAAGACAGATGAAAAGTGTGGGTAGAGTCCCACCAGTACTGCCTAAAGGCCCTGACCAGCTCCACGCTCCTAGGCGTGTCCCCAAACTCTCCGACAGCAGTAAAGAATGGGCCGAGGCCAGCTACAAATATCAAGCCCTTGGGACTGTCGGGCAAATCAGAAGAACCGGGAAGAATACCCCAAATCGTGGCAATCACCTCAGGGGACACCTTGGTCCGCAAAGCCTGCAGGTAAGCACAACACAGGTATCAGAACATACTCATAATAATGTGTGCATTCTTTTACTTGTGTGCATTTTCAATCTCTAAAATCACATAATTCTTTCAAAAGAACAAAAAAAAAATCTTTTCAAGATAATGCATTTCATTCCAAGCATGCAACATCCTTTGGGTGCGATTTTCCCCAAATTCTATCTCGAGCCCTAGAAATCCAACTTCGGAAAAGAAAAGGGAAGGGTTGATGGTTTAGAATACTTATCCCCATTCGCTCCGCGGTGGAAGTATGTAAATCAAGGCTCGGATAGAGCCCATTCCCCTCCGGAAATTTCTTCTGTTTGTTCCGATCAACAAGTTTCCTCCTCTCGGACAACGATCGTTGCACTTGCCTTCTTGATTCCGCTCTCGGAGGCATTATCAATTTGGTTTGAATCAAAATCGAAGGGAGGAAATTTCAAATTTTCTTCTCTTCTCTCTCAGAAAACTCGGCTGCTGTTGTTTGAGTTTAAACCCTCTATCTTACGCCTGGAGGGTTTTAATTAAAACATCCTGGGGAAGGCCCCATGTCGTACGACATCCACGTTCCAGAAGGGGTAATCTTCATCTTTTGCCCCTGGTCAATTTTGCCAGTCCCTCGTGACTGCCTATCATCAAATTCACCATTTCATTCGGGTCTAAACGCCCACCTCTCAGTCTTTCTCAAATCATTATCCGTAGCCCGGAAGGCTATAAATTACCCGGTCCGGAAGACCGTATAAATTTCCCAAAATCATTATCCGTAGCCCGGAAGGCTATAAATTACCCGGTTCGGAAGACCGTATAAATTTCTCAAATCATTATCCGTAGCCCGGAAGGCTATAAATTACCCTGTCCGGAAGACTGTATAAATTTCTCAAATCATTATCCGTAGCCCGAAAGGCTATAAATTACCCGGTCCGGAAGACCGTATAAATTTTCCAAAATCATTATCCGTAGCCCGGAAGGCTATAAATTATCCGGTCCGAAAGACCGTATAAATTTCTCAAATCATTATCCGTAGCCCGGAAGGCTATAAATTACCCGGTCCGGAAGACCGTATACATTTTCCAAAATCATTATTCGTAGCCCGAAATGCTATAAATTACCCGGTCCGGAAGACCGTATAAATTTCTCAAATCATTATCCATAGCCCGGAAGGCTATAAATTACCCGGTCCGGAAGACCGTATAAATTTCTCAAATCATTATCCGTAGCCCGGAAGGCTATAAATTACCCGGTCCGGAAGACCGTATAAATTTCCCAAAATCATTATCCGTAGCCCGGAAGGCTATAAATTATCCGGTTCGGAAGACCGTATAAATTTCTCAAATCATTATCCGTAGCCCGGAAGGCTATAAATTACCCGGTCCGGAAGACCGTATAAATTTCCCAAAATCATTATCCATAGCCCGGAAGGCTATAAATTATCCGGTCCAGAATACCTTATAAATTTCCCAAAATCATTATCCGTAGCCCGGAAGGCTATAAATTACCCGGTCCGGAAGATCGTATAAATTTCTCAAATCATTATCCGTAGCCCGGAAGGCTATAAATTACCTGGTCCGAAAGACCGTATAAATTTTCCAAAATCATTATCCGTAGCCCGAAAGGCTATAAATTACCCGATCTGAAAGACCGTATAAATTTCCCAGACACAGTCAAATTGCCGGGGTGACTCCCCTTGGAACAGTCAATCTTCAGGGTGACTCCCCTTGGAACAGTCAATCTCCGGGGTGACTCCCCTTGGAACAGTTAATCGCCGGGGTGACACCCCTTGGAACAGTCAATCGCCGGGTGACTCCCCTTGGAACAGTCAATCTTCGGGGTGACTCCCCTTGGAACAGTCAATCGCCGGGGTGACTCCCCTTGGAACAGTCAATCTCCGGGGTGACTCTCCTTGGAAAAGTCAATCTCCGGGGTGACTTCCCTTGGAACAGTCAAATCTCCGGGGTGACTCCCCTTGGAACAGTCAAATCTCCGGGGTGACTCCCCTTGGAACTGTCAATCTTAGGGGTGACTCCCCTTGGAACAGTCACTCTTTGGTACAAATCTCGTGGCCTTTCATTGGCGCCACCACTTTGTTGTACTACGATTCGGCTTGATTCCCCCACGGGATACCTAGGAATCCTTTTCATAAAAGGTCCAGCCGCATGACCATTATGGTCGATTTCCCCGGGACGCAAACGTCCATCTTGTTGAACTACGATTCGGCTTGATTCCCCCACGGGATACGTAGGAATCCTTTCCACAAAAGGTCCAGCCACTCGACCATCTTGGTCATCTTTTTCCCCCGCCATTCGTGTTCGGCTCGGGATTCTCATTCTGTCGACGACCCCACTTCCCGTGAAAGTGACGTCGCCGAGGGGCTCTGTGAGTACCCCGACCCGAACTCGTGTTTTTGGGTCCACTTTCCTTGATTTTTGGGCTCATTTATTTGCTAAAATGCAATTTGAGCCCAATTATCCATTTAATTACTCAACCCATTGGGCCTGCCATCCATTCGGCCCAACTGTGCCATAAAGTTGACCAGTGTCAGACGACACCGGTTATCCAAAGGCGGTTTAACTCCCTCTGTCGTCTGACATGGAGCCTCCTATCAGCATGCCTATAAATAAAGGGCATGGCTAATCATTTTAGGGAACTTTTTGGGAGGATTTTGGCAAGAGGGGAAACTCTGCAGAAATATACACTCACTCTCTCTCTCTAATATACATACACTCACCTCCCTCCTCACACACACACACACCCCCAAGCTAAGATCCAAAGAAAGGCTTCCTTTGTTGGTGCTTTGAAGGGGTAAACACCATACTATTGGTGCTTTTACCTTATGGACTACAATAGGTAGCCACTAAACCCTCTCTCTCTCTCTCTCTGAATAACTCTTGCATACTCATCTACATCATCTTGCATGTTTATATGTCTTGATATTATGTGAAATATTTGGGATTTTGCATGATAAAGGTGGTGGAGAGGTGAATCTTCCATATTCACTTCTCCCCACCTCAGATCTGAACATTTGGTGGCCTTAGCACCATTAAAGTTTGAATCTTGGTTGTCTTCCTTTGAGTTAGGAGGAGATGGCTACATGATAATGGCCATAGATATGTGATTTATCACATTTGGCCATTAAAGCCATGTGATCCTCCCATAATACTCACGTAGTGTTACTATTTTACTGCTTTCAGTTAATAAATATAGCTTAGTTTGCTTTGGGAACAAGGTGGGATCAATCTGACTGAAGGGCACTGAAACAGGCCGCCTATGTTGGGCGACATGGGACTCTCAAGAGGTCCTGTGTCATATGGCATAGGGTTCCCAGAGGGCTGTACAGCTTTCATGGACTTCAGATCTATCAAGATTGATCCCCCTTTGTGACTCAAAGCTTGCTCAAGTAGTTTTAAGTTCAGTTACCACTACTTAGGGAGCCTAAGGTCTGTTTGGGTGCAATAAATTGATGGAGGCGGTTTGCCATATGACATGGACATTCTCGGGTGTCCTACGTCATATGACATCCGTATCATTAAAAGTCGATCTCAACTTTGCTTACTCCAATCAACCCCAAACTGATCCTATGCCTTTAAATAGTGTCTCTTCCTAGTTAAAAATAATATTGTTCCAATTCCAGAGCATCCTTGGTATTGTAAGGGACAATCTGACCAGGAGGCCTTATGTCGTCCGACATCCCTCTCTGAGGAAGACCTGTGTCGGACGACATCAGAGCTTCCTGAGCAGACTGTCTCAACCTTCTGCCTTGTAATGAAAATCTCCGTTTGTAAGGGAGTGGCCCCCTATCATGGTTCACAAGTTGTATCCAGTCCCTATACCATCAATAAAAATCCAAGTTTGCATGCCTTGCTTGTTGACACATATCGCACACACATTTTGAATGATTATAATTGTCCAATGTTTGATTGAAAGTCTCGAAAGAGGCGTGTTGGGTGAACTCTCAAGTTCTTCCCAACACGTAACCAGACCCCCGAACCCAAATTCTCTTTAAAAAAGGTTTTTCAATGTTTTCCTTTAAAAACGGCATGGCGACTCCCAAAACTAAAAAATTCAAAAGATAAACAACAACCAAAAACCGATTTACATCAAAACACAAAAACAGTTGTTGTGTTTTCGGAGGCCGTTCATTCAGCTGCACCTTGCACTTTAGGGCTACCGAACATCAGTCAGAACAGCCACGGGAGAAACTCCATTCGCCCTAACATACGGGATGGAAGCAGTACTGCCCGTTGAATTGGAAATTCCCTCACTTCGAGTGCTGCTGGAAAATGAGATCAACGAAGTCGAATGGCTCTGAAGCCGACACGACGAACTGGCTCTGCTAGACGAGCGACGACTAAAGGCCATGGAGCACATCCGAGCCTACCAAAGCAGAATGGCTAGAGCCTTCGACAAGAAAGTCAAGTCTCGAGACATCAGGGAAGTCGATCTGGTACTCAAGGAAAAGCCCCCCACTCGAACCAACCCACTGGGAAAGTGGGAACCAACATGGATCGGCCCTTTTGTGGTTCAAAAGATCTTCTCCGGAGGTGCCATGAAGCTGACAGACCTAGACGGCAATCCCTTCATGAATCCAGTCAACGGAAGCAAAATTCGCATATATTTCGCCTAAAGAAGATCAACTGTGCATCTCTTGGCACTCCTTGTAGTGTCGAACTACGCAGACCTGAGCCCTCTAGTCCGGGGGAACGTAGGCAACCTTAATTGGTCCTGTCTAAAAACACACAAAAAACAAAAAAGTTTAAATGTCAACCAAGACCTCCATCAAACTATACACTTTCCAAAACATGCCCCCACCAGCACCTTGACCAAGTCAAACGACGGCGGCAACATCAAAGGACATCCGAAGGTCACTCAGCGTCAAAAGACTGACCCATGTCAACTTCCAAGCTAGGGGCTTTGCCCTCACGCGCTTCAAAAAAAAGAGCTCAAGCAGAAGCTTTCAAAAAAAAAAGGAGCTCAAGTAGAAGCTTTCAAAAAAAAAATAAGCTCAAGCAGAAGCTACAAAAAAATGAGGTCAAGCACCCAGTGCCGACAAACAAGAAGCAAGGAAGTCACAGAAAAGACCGTCAAAAATGACTTGTCTAGGAAACACCCAACCTTCCCATCCAAACACAAAATCCAAACAAAAAGGGATGCCGTCAAGGCTCAAACTGCTTCAGTCCACAAATACAATAGAAAGTTCCAAAGTTGGACGCCGCCAAGGCTCACTAAAAGAAACAAAAAGCGAACAAGAGTTCTTGTGTCTCGACAAAGATTTAAAAGAAAATCACAAATCACTAACGATTACAACATTTTTTGATGAGTTCAAGCACGGTCTACTCTCAAGTTCACAACATGCTAAAAGACAGCTTAATACATTTAACAAAAAATGTGTCTGCAATGCAATGAATGGATACTTAGGAGGTCATTCCGCATCACCTGCGCTTGTCCCCTCGCCATTCTTCCCTTTCTTCCCTCGTCCCCGACGAGTCTTATTTCGCTCCACGCGAGCCAACTCTGTCTCTCTCATTCCGAGATTAGGGGTCCTCCCCGTAGAGTCAAACAATCCTGTAGCTCGCAGAGCTTCATTCGTCCGTGTCTCGACCCGGATCTCTGCCCTGCGAGTCTGCAAAAGAGGACCTCTCTCCGTCAGTCGGTCAACTCTGGTCTCGTAGTCGAACAAAGAGTCTCCTATCACATTCTGAGGGTTAGACCAGGCTCCGGCACTTCTAAGGCTGTAGCTAGGACGGAAACCTTGCCCCAGAATCGCTTCACGCCTGCTCCCCAAAACCACTTGGGACTGCCCGACATGCCGCTCGTACTAATCCAGGTACTTGGTGGTCAGCATAACACTCTCCCGACGTCGAAGGAGCACCACATGAGGGAAAGCGGAATACATTCATACCCTCAAAAAATACAGAAGAGCGTCTGAATCTACCATATAGAGAGAAGCTACCTCCACAGTGGCAATGTCATCCCAGCCCAGCAAAGGCTCCTGCCTCATCCCGAACTGTCAGGAGATGAGCGACGAAATATAGAAAGAGGACCAAGGCAAACCTGGAACTCTGACAACATAGGACCCCTCCTGAAAGGCCCTCCTAGTCTCAATCCCCCAGTGCGGAACCCACCAGCGAATCTGATGCGTACCAAGCTGTGCCATCCATCTCTCCCAGGCGGACTGATCCATATCCAATACAAGAGGTCGCCGAGCAAACGTCCACGGGCTAAACAACGCCGCAACCTCGGGCATAGCTTGAAGTCTCTCTCGCAACCACAGAGTGAGCAAAGAAGGGCTCCCCCCTCTTATGAACCTATCCCCAGTCGCCAGATGATCAATACCATGAAGGGTCTCCCCCAGCACCAACAGAGCAATATCCTCCCCGGCTCGGCAGAGCCCTACTACATCCAGCAAAGCACCGTCACATACCCCAGGGGAGCCGACCATGAAAAGCGTTGCTATCACGCACAAGGAAAATGCATCCCATGAGATGTCACTCTCCTCGCCCATAAACCGCTCAGGCAGCGCATAAATGTCAACATGACCAGAATCAAAGGTCATACCCTGCACTTCTTCCAACGAAGTCCGAAGAAACCATGCAAACTTCACGCTCACGGCTGCACCGCCAATCATAGAAAGCGAGATGGCCTCCACCTCCGGTCCTCCAATCAAAACCCGAAAATCCTCAAAGGTGGGCATCACTTCATTGTAGGAGAAGCTATACACGTGCCTCCTAACATCCCAGAACTTCGCGGCAGCCCGCAACAATTCCCAATCAGGTACTAACTCCCGAAGGGACCAAACTGAGCAGAGTCAAAATCTCACCTCGAAAGCCCGTTTGTTGTGCCTCATATGGTGCCTCACCCACGTATCGAGCCGCTCAAGGAAATTTGCTCGCCTCTCCTTCGAAAGCCTCGGAAAAATTCCTGAAGAAGACCAAGAATCCATGGCGAAAGTGGAGGTTTCTAGAGAAAATGGGGAAGGAAGCTCGAAATGACTACAAATGAGAAGTGGGAGGAAGCCAGACCTTCTGTAAACTCTTATTTCCTCCCCAAAAGCAGGGTGGATTCGCACGGACCACTTTGCATGCTATATGGGCCCGTGCGGACCACTTTGGAGCCTGGTCCCACATTTTCAGCAAACTGCCAAACAACTACTGTTCCCGGCAGGACCTTGCCCCAAACTGCCCAAAATCCTTGCCAAAGCCATTTTCGGCAACCATACACTAACCACAAATGCATTCCCAGCTCATGTGACATGCACAAATAATAAACTAGCAACAATTCCTAGGACAATCCCCGGGAATCACAAAATAGGGCATTACATCTCAAATAAAATACTTTGTTGTGCATACACAAATGTTTTATTACAGGTACCAAAATGTCTGTTGCTAAACAAAAAAAAAACAAAAAATGTAAAGAGGGAAAGAAAATGAGCCCTACTCCGACTCATCATCATCAACTTCCGCAAATGAGAAGTTCGGCATCTCGGCAAACTCGCCAGCCACACCCTCGTCTTCAGAATACTGGACCCCCTCCTAAGGCGAGTACTCGAAGTACTCCAAAGGATCAAACCCGGTGAAAGGATCATAGAAGGGATGCGCCGACGAACACTCTCCCTGTGTATCCTGCGGAGGAATGAACTGGTGAAGAGTCTGCGGCCTTTGGGTCCCCAAAGACGTCCCGGCATCTAGACTATGCCGCCCCTGAACTGGTCCCTCCTACTGTGGCCCTGGCTCAGCCCTCGACGAAGGAGTATCCACATAATGCCTCGAAGGCATTGGCTCAAACATCGCCGCCTGCCGCGAAGACCTGCAAGACAGTTTCCCCGCGAGCTTCTTCGCAAAAGACCTCATCCCCACAAACCAGCTGGTCAACGTATCAAAGGATCTCCCCGAGACCTGCGCAAGCAAACAACCAAAGAAACGTTCAGCTAAAGAAAAGCAATCATACTCGACAAAAAGAGAAAAATACAGAAAAGATGACAAGATGGAAAAGAGTAAGCACACTCACCGGAGCATCCGGGTCAACCCGATAAGCAGCAGGAGCCTGCTCAGGGATGGGCACTGACACCCTCCTCCTCGAAGAATCCCCACGAACATACGTAAAGTTCGGCCCAGGCATCGGAACATCTGGGGGATGCGGTGGGCCATCCTACCTCTCCCTCGCCAACACCTATGGCGTCCTCAGCTTCCACCTAACGAAGGCCCCATACTCCTCGCCATACAGGATGAACTCCTCGGCGCTCACGCCCTCCAAGTACCTATCGTACTCCAGCACATCCATATCACGAGGATGCATCATCCCGAAGGGCGGATCCCTCGGAGCCACAGGGGGCTCGCCTGCGCCATGCTGCCAGAAGACCCTCTCCCCCAGATACATAACATCACAAGTCAGGCCCCGCAGCATCTTCCTCTGCCGTGTCACCGCGGGACCGCCCTCGAGCTCGTCGTCGCCATACCTAACCCAGGGGTACAGCTCGAACCCCGCCGGGCTATCTCTCTCCAGGAACTCCTGCACATCCCGATATGCAACAGTGAGCTTCCCCCTAACCGTCCTCCTCCTCCTCAAAGAACGAGCCCAGCCCAGCATAGCAGGATAGGCCACCATGGCCTCAGCCTCCCGATCCCACGGCTGACACCGGAAGATCTCATAGCACCACACCTGCAACAAAAGCAGATAAGGCTCAGAGCAAAAGAAGGCGGAGATATGATAAACTGCTAAACCACAAACAACAATAAACTCATACCTCCAGTGCAAAATTGAAGCATCCCAGGGAACTGGCCTCGCCTCGGCTAAACCTGTCCATGGAAAAATAGAGCTCGGCCAAGCCCGCCTCGCCCCATGCAATCTCACCAACCCTCCCTAAGTCCACCAAACTCTCCAGCAAAGGGAAAAGAGCGAAAGAGGCGTGGTTCGAGAACAAAGTCTCGGAAAGAGCAAACCATAAAAAAGAGCGAGCCAGCTGCTCGGCCGTCACCAATCCAGTGCCTCGGCGATAAGGCCCGATATTGACCGTGATATGTGCCTCTACATCGCTATAAAGCATACCCAGGCCCTTAAGAGGGAAGGGTGCAAAGCCAAGCAGCTCCGCCAGCACCCCATTGGATATCTTGTCCTGCCATCTCACTGTCCCTCCTTTGAAGGAAAGCCCAGTAATCGCCGCAAAATCGGTAAGAGTCACCGTCACCTCTCCCCAACTAAGATGGAAAGTATGCGTGGTGTCCCACCAATACTTAGACAAAGCCAAGAAGACGCCCTTGTTCTTCTGTGTCTCCGATATCCCGGCTAAGTTCTCAACGAACACGCCCAAACCAGAATCAAAGACCCACCTCTTAGGACTCGGTCTACCCTCCCTGGAGATCTCCGGCAGGTGCTGCAACAGCTCAACTACGGCCTCGAGCGACCCCCGAGACTTCATCTTCTTCGCCTTTCCAGACGAAGGCACCTCATCCTGCAGGTAAACACAGCAAAGGTACGTCAATAACAGTACTTAATGCAAGTATACCAAAGAGAAACGAAAGCATAAAAAGTCCGTCCCAACAGGGCAAAACATAAAAAGTCCGTCCTAACACGGCAAAACATAAAAAACCCGTCACAAAAACACGGCACACATTGCACATAACTTTCCTCACATAGTCCATCTCAAAAACACGGCATGGACTACACGACACATTTTCAAGAGCCCGTCACAAAAACACGGCACACACTTCACATTATCAAAAACCCGTCACAAAACACGGCACACATTGTACATAAATTTTTCCACAGAGTCCGTCACAAAAACGCGGCACACATTACGCTTTTCACACAAAGTCCGTCCCTACACAACAACTTTTTCACAATGTACATACGAAAATAGCATAAGGTACAAATCCCCAAAGCATGCATTTCAAAGAGAGGCACTTTATTTTTACAAATAAGAGCTAATCTACACATTTTTGCACAAAAATCACATACCCACAATTCTTACATGCTCAATTTCAACAATTCATAATAAATTTCACAAAAAGAGCATGGCAACAACAAAAGCCCCAAATATGCGAAAACTAAAACCTAGTTCTAGCATACAACAATTCAAGCAAGAATAAAAAAAATTGATTTCTTACCTCTCTTACGGTCCTCTCCCACAAATTGTGCACTTCCGGATCCGGATACAACACATCCGGATTCCTTGACGAAGGCACAAAGGAAGAGCAATTCCTTTGGAGATCCAATCTCCTCTCGATAGCCTCTTGGCTCCTTTGGCGACGACCTCGTATAATTCTTTCCGCCACAACAAGCAATTCAAGCAGCTCGAAAGAATTCCTTAGGAAATTTTTGGCCAAAACCAAATTTCTCTCTCTCTCTCTCTCTCTCTCATTCGAGCAGAAGGAGAAGATGAAGTTGTTGTTCGTTGCTGAGGTTAATTTGATTTTTGGAAAATCAATTTTCACAGCTCATCCGTGCGGACCACTTTGCAAGAAAGGGGAATCCGTGCAGACCACTTTTCATACCCTGGCAAGATTACCCATTTGCCCTTATAATCTTTGCCCCTAGCTGTCCAAAGGCCTTTTTCAGCAGATTCAATGCAATTTAGTCCTTAACCCAACCAAACTAACACCGGCCATCATTCGTAAGCCCGAACCTCGCCCACCAAACGGTAAAATAAATACAAAAGGCACAAATGCCTCCAAACACAAATCCCAAGGCACAAAATGCCTCCAAAACATAAAACACGAAACAAACACTGGCCGTCATTTTAAGCCCGAGCCTTGCCCACAAAATGGTAAACCAAACACCGGCCATCAAAGTAAGCCCGAAATCCCTTCCTCAGCGAATAAAAACTCAAACGGGAACTCTTGAAAATCGTACAAGACTACACATCTCCAGCAGATGAACATCGGCAGTCATCGTAAGTCCAACCTTTCCCCAGCAGACAAAACACGAGGCAATCACGCCTCCCAAAGAGCAAACACTTTCAACCTCAGTCAGAGGACACAACACATCCTCACGTACGACACAACCTCAGTCAGAGGACACAACACATCCTCTTGCACAACACAACCTCAGTCAGAGGACACAACACATCCTACCGCACGACACAACCTCAGTCAGAGGACACAACACATCCTCACGCAAGATACAAGCTCAGTCAGATGACACAACACATCCTCACGCACGACACAACCTCAGTCAGAGGACAAGTCACGTCCTCACGCACAGCACAACCTCAGTTAGAGGGCATAACATGTCCTCATCATCATCCGCAGCCCGAAAGGCTTTAAATTACTCGGTCCGTAAGATCGCATAAATCTCCCAAATCACTATCCGCAGCCCGAAAGGCTTTAAATTACTCGGTCCGGAAGACCGTATAAACCTCCCAAATCATTATCCACAGCCCAGAAGGCTTTAAATAACCCAGTTTGAAAAACCGTAAAATTTCCATTTCAGGACACCACCACGTCCTCACAATCGACCTCAGCGGTCACATCACCTCAGGGCACCACCACGCCCGCATACACTCACAATTACACGACCTTCGAACTACGATCAGGCTTGATTTCCGCTAGGGATACATAGTAATCCTACCAAAGGGTCCAGCCAACCGACCTAAACGGTCACCCACATGATACCACCACGTCCATGCACAGAGTCTCAGTAGAGGACATCATACGTCCTCGTGCACGAAAACACTCACCCCACACACAAACTACGATCAGGATTGATTCCCATATGGGATACGTAGGAATCCTGTCAAAGGGTCCATCCAATCGACCTAAATGGTCTCACAAAAGGACACTGCCACGTCCTCACAAACTGGCTTACACGGTCACATCCTCTCCCAGCACGCGATCCAGATCAGGACCCTTATCTTATCGATGACCCCACTTCCTATGTAAGTGACGTCGTCGAGGGGCTTCTGTAAGTACCCCAATCTGGATCACTCTCTTCCAAACGCATGGGAAACACCGTAAACTCACACAAACGCAGTCTCGAACACCCGTAGCCTTCAAAAATCTAAAAACCACCAACCAAACCATGGGGGGGCCATTCTGGGATTAAAAAGTACAAAAGGACTTTTAAGGAATTTTGTAAAATATCAAATTGGCTGCTTGTGCCATGCGACACATCTTGCCAAGAGACATCATAATTACAAAATCCCCTTAAAGTCCACAATATTCCCTTAAATCCAAGAAAACAAAAAAACTGGTAATGGCTGACAGTGCCGTGCGACACAACTAGCCAAGGGAAATCATAATTACAAAATCCCCTTAAAGTCCACGATATTCCCTTAAATCTAGGAAAACCAAAAAACTGGTAATGGCTGACAGTGCCGTGCGACACAACTAGCCAGAATCTGGACCCTATAAATAGAGGCCTTCCCCTCTAATTTTATAGACTCTTCCCTCTTCTATCCTCTCTCCCAGCCTTCAGGCATCCCCTCTAAGACCCTTTGGGGCAATCCCGGTCCCTTTCGGTTCCCTCCGGAGCATTTCGAGGCCCCTTGTGGTACTCCGAAGCTCTGTCGAGCACTGTCGAGCGCTCCCAAGACGCTCCCAAGCTGCCCCGAGGCACTCCCGAGGCATTCCAAAGCCTTGCCGATCAATCCCAAAGCCCTGGCAAGTCATCCCGAGGCGTCCCGGCCCTTTTCGAGCACAACCGACGATCCCAACACACGACGAACCTCTGCCCGAGTCCAGTCAATGATCCTTATGATCCCAAAGTACGATGAAACTCTATTTGAGTACACGCTTAACAATCCCGAGGCACGCCGAAGCTCTGTCCGCAGATACCGGCACTTCCCGATGCCGCCCCGGTCCGTCCCGAAACACTATTCAACATTCAAACACTATTCTCCAGCGGAAGACAGACACGAACCAACATTGGTAAGGCTTCCTTCCTACACTATTTCAATACATTTCAATACGTAGTGTACAATGTAGACATCAGATACCGCATGCATTTTTAAAAGCACATACTCACACACACAACTTTTAAAGAAAGAAGGGGTACCGAAAGACTCGTTTTTACTAGGCGACTCGGGTGAGCTCTAACATTCTCTTCCCGAGGCGTAACTTGACCTCCGAACTCAAAAATCTCATCACACAACAACAGTTTTTTTTAAACTGATGCCTTTTCTCAATGTTTTGGGCTAAATCAAAACGGCGTGGCGACTCTACAAGCAAAACGCAGCGAGACACCTCCCGACCAACCGCGAGATGCCGGGGCCCGCACGTGAGCCGGATCCGGGTAATTTCAGATTCCGAATTGAACCCCTCTCAAGCCGTCTATCATCTGATAATCCAACAGTGTGGCTGACGAAATAGGAATACAAGACAGGCAAAGGGAAAAAAGGCCCATGGTCACAGAAGGAAGGGGCAGCAAGCTATGAAGATCTTAACGGGTCAAATAGATGTAGGAGACATGGCAGGTCCCTGAGCTTCTCACCCTAGTAGGAAGGAAATCTTGCTAGAGCGATCAAGAATTTTACAGAGCTTGTTCGAAGTATAGATCGAGTTACTCGAGCTACCAGAGTCTCCTAAAAAGGACGGCAGAATATCACAAATGGTAGCTCCTCTCTGACCTAACATAGACGTGCTAATGGTGTCCCTAGGCCGTATGAAGAAGAAAGGAGAAGTGATAGGCCTCCTCCTACTCATATTTCAGTCGATCGGACCGGCGACTTAAGGGAGAGGCTCAATCATCAAAGGGAACAGAAAGATGACTCGGCACAAAGGAGGCAAAGTGAAGCTAAAAGAGCTAGAGGTAGGTCGCCACCAAGGGGAGATCGATCACTTCCAAGGAGAGAAAGGACTCCCCAAGAGATAAGAGGGAAAGAGCACCCTCGAGGAGGGAGCACCACAGGGAGGAACGACAGAAATCCAATTCTGTCTCTCATCAAATAGGCGACCTGGATGTTAGGGAGCTTTTGAACCTGAAGAGGAGGTTAGAAGATATAGAAGTTGATCGACAGGCTCCAAGAAGCAAGGGTGAACGAAATGATAGCACTCTTCGACCCTTGGCCCAAAGCCTGCTCGACAAAGGCCTACCTGCAGGGTTCAAGCTACCCGTGCTAGAAAAATATTCCAGCATGACTAACGCCTTGAGCCACAAGTATTATTTTGAGGCCACCATGTGTTTGGTCTCCTCTGAGGATGATGTGCTATGCAAGGCATTAACCAACACCTTCACAGGTGCAGCACTAACTTAGTTATGTGGTCTATCAACTGGCTGTGTGACCTCATGGAGGTATATGAGGAGAAAGTTTCTCTAAATATTTTCAATGGTCGGAGCTCGCAAGAAGACAGCCACCGACCTAAACAACCTTGCTCAAGGGAAGACGGAGAGTACTATAGGCTACTATACTCGGTTCAAGTAGTTGGTCGACCAGATAGAGGAGGACCTGACCGACAGAGAAGTTATAAATTACTTCAGGAATGGGGTGTCTTCACCTGATTTGGATTACGAGCTACAAGTCCGAGAGCCAATACGAGAAAGGAATTGTTTGAAAGGGTCTACGATGTGGCCATTGCTGAGGAACGCAAGGAAAGGAAGTAGGAAAGAAGCTTAAAGCACTCTAAGGTTGTTAAGTCAACCAAAGGAGCATCAACTAGGACTGATAATAGCAACAACAAAGGGAAGAACAGAATTAGGGTGACTGAGAGAGTCCCCGAAAGCTTCACCCCGCTTACAGTCAGTCGGAATGGGATTATGAACACGATCGTCCTAGGCCCTGCAGCCCCCATAAACACCCAAAATAAGTTCAGGTGGGACAATGGCAAGTATAATGAGTACCACAAGGATATTGTCCATACTACGGATGAGTGTATGAGTTTGAAGAGGATCATCCAAAAATGGGTAAATGAGAGCAGATTGGATAGATTCGTAAAGGGAGATCTTCCCCCAGCGGAGGATCGACCAGCTAGAGGGGTACCAGAACCAAGACAACCTAGGCTGATATTGGGAGTGATAGCTGAGGAAACGAGTAAAATAACCCTCAAGCATAAAATATTAACCGAATAGAGATCCTTACATCCCTTCTAGTAGTTGCGTGCAAGATAAGGTTATAAGCTTCTACCCTTATGAGCTGGAAACCAGTGTGGCAACAAGGGAGCAAACCTTGGTCATTACAGGACTCATCGACAATTACACTTCCAGCAGAATTTCGGTCGACACGGGGGCCTACAAGGACATCCTCTATTACAAAACTTTCTTGGAGATGAGCCTTACAGATCTCAGGTTGTCGCCTTACTCAGGTCGACTGGAAGGCTTCACCAACCATAGGGTCGACGCCAAAGGACAGATAGAGTTAGAGGTGGACGTCGGACAACATCCCCTGAGGACCATGACCATGGTAACATTTTTAGTTATTGATGTAATAATTGATTACCATGTTGTACTGGAGATTCCTGGGTAGGTCGCACTAGGAATGGTTCCCTCATCCCCCACCAAAGGGTCAAGTTTCCTACCCACCTAGGAGTTTGATGTATGTTGAGTACAGCTAGGGACTACCTTGATCATGTGTTGAGTTCGAAAAAGAAGAGGGAGCTCGAGGTAGAAACTCCAGAGGCTTGATGGAAATTCTCAAAGTCTATCACTACGACCTCAAGGTTAGTACCAATCCAATATGTGGAGGAAGAGATGGAACTAATGCATGATGAGGCAACATATCCCTCACATGACTTGGTCATGACTGAGCCGACACTTCCCTCAGAAGGCACAGAGCCCACATATAATACAGTATTGATTGACCATGTCGTTATAGGAGACCTATCCATCACAGTCAACAAAAACTTGGGGGCCACCAGTAATGAGATTGTTGTCGATCTAGATGGCATGATTGAAGCAGAGGCTCCACATATAGTGGTTGAGGAAAGAAAGAAAGTCAGGGAGATCATCATTGACACCTTGTAGTTTAGGGATGGCCCGAAGCTAGAACCAGGGGACGAGCTGGAGAAGATAGAGGCCAATCCGGCCTACCCCGAACAAAAAATCAGGCTGGGTAGACAACGATTACCTGAAGAGAAGGCTGAAATAACTGCCGTGTTGAAAGAAAGTATAGATGTCTTTATGTGGAAAGTGGAAGATATGAAGGGAGTTAAGGAAGAGGTGGCAGTACACCGCCTTGATGTCAACCCAACGATGAAATTCAAGAGTCAGAAATTGAGAATTTTTTCTCGTGACAAGAAGATAGCCATAAAGCAAGAGGTCGACAAGATGCTCAGTGCAGGTATTATTAAGGAAGCATCCTACACCTCTTGGCTGGCAAACGTGGTGATGGTTAAAAAAGCCAATGGGAAGTGGAGAATGTGTGTCGACTTCACCGACTTGAACTTGACATGCCTAAAGGATAGTTATATCCTTCCTCAAATAGACAAGATGGTCGACTCGATTGCTGGTAATGCCACCCTCAGCTTTCTAGATGCTTATTCAGGCTACCACCAGATCAGAATGCATGAGGATGATGTAGAGAAGACTGCCTTCTAGGCAGCGGGAGGAGTATATTACTATACCAAGATGCCATTTGGACTGAAGAATGCGGGGGCGACCTATTAAAGAATGGTAAACAAAGTCATTGCTAGTTAGATTGGCCGAAACATTGAGGCTTAAATCGACGACATTGTCATAAAAACCAAATTTGGTCATCATGTTGTTGACCTAAGGGAAACGTTTGCCAACCTATGAGCAAACGACATGAAGCTGAACCATAACAAGTGTGTGTTTGGAGTGGCAGTAGGCAAATTCTTGGGCTTCATGGTATCACAGAGAGGCATAGAAGCCAACCTAGAGAAGATTAAAGTCTTAGTTGAAATCCAGGAGCCTACATGCGTCAAGGAAGTCCAACGCCTGAATGGTTGAATTGCTGCTCTAGGTTGCTTCATAGCCAAGCAGGTGAGAGGTCTCTCCCCTTCTTCAAAACTCTTAGGGGGACGAAAGCCTTTGAGTGGACAACCGAATGTTCATGTTCATCTTCGTTCCAATAGCTCAAAGAATATCTCGCCTCTCCTCCTTTGCTTAGTAGCCCGATCCAAGGAGAAAGTTTGTAAGTTTACCTATCAGCGGGTGATCGAGCAGTGGCTACAGTTTTGGTTCGAGAAGGAAATGGCATCCAAAAGTCTATTTACTATGTCACAAGGCCTTGTCCGACGTAGAAGGAAGATATTTCAATCCAGAGAAGGTAGCCTACTCAGCAAGGAAACTACGGGCTTACTTCTCCTCCCATCCTATAGTTGTACTGACCAATGCTCCTTTGAATAAGATCTTATACAAGCCAGAAAGTTTAGGCCGACTACTCAACTGGTCAATAGAATTAACAAAATTCGACATTGAGTACAGACCTCGAAAGACACTACAAGCACACCCTCTGGTAGACTTTTTGGTCGAGCTTACGTTCACCAAAGAGGATAACGCAGAGGCACCTCAAAGGAAGGTCTCAAAAGGGAAGGAGCCACCAAGTCAACAATCATTGAGTTTGCCCGACAACTGCTGAAAGTTTACTCAGATGGATTGGCCAGAATGTTAGTGGGGCTGGAATCGTCTTGATCGAACTAGAGAGTGATAGAGTGTTCAAGGAAGCAATGAGGTTCAAGTTTCAAGCCTCCAACAACCAAGCCGAGTATGAAGCCTTGATCGCAGCTATAGAATATTCCAAATGCTTTAGGGTGACCAAGATAGTTGCTTACTGCGACTCACAATTGATTGTACATCAAGTAAAAGGAGAGTACGAGGTACTTAATCCAGTTTCGGTCAAATACTGCGAGCTGGTAAAGAGATTAGTCCAGGATAAAGAGTTTTCGGAAATTCAGAGGGTAGGCCGTGAAGACAATGAATTGGCCGACCTACTCTCAAAAATGGCCACTTCAAACGAAAAACATGGTCAACCAATCTCACACTTAGAGCAACCAGCATACGAAAGAGTGCAGGTTCTATACTTGGTCAACAGCCCTAAGAGTTGGATTGATGAGATAAAGGCCTACATCGAAACAAGGGAGCTACCAGATGATGAGCAAAGGGCCAGAGTAATAAAGATGAAATCCCCAAGGTTTACTATACATGAAGAGGCTTTATTCAGAAGGTCATTCATTAAGCCATTGCTGAGGTGTGTCCATCCTCAAGAAGTCCCTCATCATTTGTTCGAGATGTACGGCAGAATATGTGGAGGTCACCCGAGGCGAGGACATTGTCAGACAAGATTAAAATGTTGGGATATTAATGGCCTCACCTGAGGGAAGACGCTCCTGAGTTTATACAGAAGTGTGACAAGTGCCAAAGATATGTCGCATTCCAAAGCTGCCAACCACTGAGAAAACTCCTATAGTTTCTACTTGGTCGTTCGACATGTGGGGGTAGATTTAATCGGACCATTCCCACCCGCCCGTGGAAATTGCAATTATGTGATCGTGGCTATTGACTACTTCACCAAGTGGATTGAAGCAAAGCCTTTAGCAAAAATAACAGAGGAAAACGCCATCTACTTCATCCATGATTACATTTGGTGTCGCTTTGGGGTGCCACATTCGATCATATCTGACATTGGACTATAATTCTCAAAAGCCTTCAAGACAGAAATGAGCAGGTTGGGAGTCAAACACTGGAAATCTTCGATTGCCTATCTACAAGGTAACGGGCAAGCGAAAGCAGCCAATAAGCTAGTTTAACGGTCCTAAGTATGAACCTATATGGTCGAGCAGACAGATGGTTGGACAAACTTCCCCTTGCTTTATAGAAGTCTGTATAGCCACCCCGGGGCCTACTTGGGAAATTTGCTCTTACTTTTGGGTCGGAGGCCATGGCATCGGCTGAGCAACAAATTCCTACAGCAAGGGTTGCATTGTTTGATCAGAATCAGAATGACTCCAACAGATTGATCGACTTGGACTTGCTAGAAGAAAAACGGATGATTGCCCAACTCAAAATGGTCAACTACAAACATAAAACCTAGGGGTATCACGACAAGAAGGTCAAAAAGAGGTTGTTCAATGTTGGGGACTATGTCTTGAGGAAAATTGAAGTTACAGGGTTCAAATCTGAGCAAAAGAAACTATCTCCAAACTAGGAAAGTCCTTACATTATCACAAGGGTAGTTAAAGAGGGGACCTACTTGATTGGCAATCCTGGAGGCAGTGAGCTGAAACATGCTTGGCATGCTAGCCATTTAATTAGATATTATTTCTGAAGCATTTTCTATGTAAAGATCTACATCTTCAATAAAAAGGGATTACCCCCAAGAAGTTCTATTCACACTACTGCCTTATGTTTGCATACATTCAATTCAGGTCCGACTCTTAGTCGGTCTTGAAATGTTAAACATTATTGATTAAAGCCTTAAGTTAGCCTCTTTCTTAAACAGGTTCGACCAAAGCTTTAAGTCAACCTCATTCTCAAACAGGTTCGACTAAAGTATTAAGTCAACCTCGTTCTCAAACAGGTTCTACTAAAGCCGTAAGTCAACCTCATTCTCAAACAGGTTCTACTAAGGCCTTAAGTCAACCTCATTCCCAAACAGGTTCAATTAAAGACTTAAGTCAACCTCATTCCCAAACAGGTTTGACTAAATTCGTAAGTCAACCTCATTTTTATACAGGTTCGACTAAATGCTTAAGTCAACCTCGTTCTCAAACATGTTCAACTAAAGCCTTAAGTCGACCTCATTCTCAAATAGATTCGGCTAAAGCCTTGAGTCAACCTCGTTCTTAAATAGGTTCGACTAAAGCCTTAAAGCCTCGTTCTCGAACAAGTTCGACTAAAACCTTAGTCAACTTCATTCTTAAGCAGGTTCGACCAAGGTCTTGGTCAATCTCGTTAGTTAAAAGGTGATCCAACTAAGACCTTGGTCAATCTCTTCCTTATGCTAGTTCGACAGTAAAGTAAAAACAATTGGATCAAACAAAAATGGTTCAAGTCAACTAGTTAAAAGGTTATCCGACTAAGACATTGGTCAATCTCTTCCTTATGCTAGTTCGACAGTAAAGTAAAAACAATTGGATCAAACAAAATTGGTTCAAGTCAACTAGCATAAAAAAGTTAATCTCCCAAATGAGTCAGGATTAATGAAGTACAAAGAGTTATAAAGTTAGACTGCCTCACAAATCGGGATAAGGAATAAACAACTACAACAATAAAGAAAAAAAAGGATCAATCTTGTTGGTCGTCATTTTGCTGCTTATACCCTTGCTCTGGCTGCTACTGATCTTGATGCTCGGCCTCTTAAAACACCTGGTCCTGAGTGACCTCTTCATCTTCATCAGCTTCATCAGCATCATTGAGCTCTTGCAATATGGAGTTGAAGTTTCTAGGCTCTATAGCAGGGGCAACCAGAGCTCTAGTCCGTCCTCAGCATCATGCTTGGCAATGACGGCCAGTACGAGCTACCTCATAATATCGATCTGCATAAGCCCATTGGGCCAACTTATCAACGGTTAGCTCGACTGAAGGATCGACCTGGGCTCGTCGAGCCATATGTTGGCGTTCAACATCAAAGAAGTCCCTAGCTTGGGACACAATGTTGTTGTGGCATTCATCGTTGTTTTTAAACTACTCGATGGCAGCCCTCTCCCTTGCCTGGGCCTCCTTCTCCCACTTGATCTGGGCAGCCCTATGGTCGTCGCTAGATCTTTCAAATGGGCCAGCCCGGCCTAAGCCCACCGGGCTTCACTTAATGACGGGCCGGGTCGGGCCAGCCCAAAATATTAGCGGTGTGGGCATCCCAACCCGGAACCTAACACGTGTCCCGAGCCGGAGAGTCCAAACTAAGAACGACCACCTGTAATTTTAAAACTTTTTGGCATAACCTGAAAAGGAACTAAACTTTAACCTAACATTCAAATACTAACTTGGGGTCATCTCCACTTGGAGGAAAAAGGGTAAACATGAACTAACTTTAAAACCAACTTAGTTACAACCTTTACAAAAGTTCCCAAAGTTAAGTTTGAAACAAGTTGTAATATATATAAACTCCACCAATGAGCTAAACCAAAATACAAAGTCACATCCCATCTAGGACAACAAGATACCCAACAACCCAAAAGACTTGCACAAACTCCTCCCCGTCCTCACTGGCCGGGTCCTCCTGTCCCAGTTCGATCTAAAATATTAAAGGGAGAAGGGTGAGAATAAATCTCAATAAGCTATTATGAATGCAACAATATGCCATGTAAGATGCAACACATAACAAGGTACATCTCACACAATGGTAAAATAGTAAACACCTTTCATTACCTTTATTTACCTTTCCCGTCTGAATCATAAGTTGTACAACGGCGGGAATAACTCCACTCATCATGTGAATGCATCTTCACCAGAACCAATATAATATAACGGAGAGAGCTATTATGATAACTCCTCTCTTGTGAACCGCTTAGGCATATTCACATCTTATAAGACCCGTTTCTCAGGGAACCATATAAGATACTAGCAACTCTGTAAGGATTTTGGCTCAATACAGATGCTATAACCCCAATGTGTGGCCACAGAGGGGGATAGGTCACAGATATAATGTAATTCGAGCACCTTATGGAACAATTTCTCATAAGTGATCGTATTCCATTATACCCCCAAACATCAGCTGATTAACACAAGTTCAAGCACATAATAGTTACTTGAAATGAAATCCACCAAAGGGATAAGAATATAACAACATGGTAAAGCAATACTCAAGTTCAATCTATATCATAGTGCAACATTCATTTCATACACTATGTATAGTAAAACCAATGCATATGAACTCAAGTAAGGCAACAAGATATCATAAACTAGCCCTACCTAATCATTATGCAACAATACATGACCTCTATAAAGGTCCAAGTTCAATTTACCAAGTTGGATTCACTTTGGCTAAGTTACAAATCAAGGCTGCCAAGCATTTTCCGAACAATATTTAAAGTACTTCCACTATTCCATTTTAACCAAGTAAGATACCATTATGTAGCTAAAGTGTTCTACTTTAATCTAAGTTAAAGAGGGATCAATTATGTCTTAGGTAGATTAGGTTTCTAAGCCTTGGAAAAAGCTTCAGAAGCTGCAGGGCAGTGCCCCACTCGTGCCCCACTCGTGCCGCAGAGCACGACTCGTGCCCATTGTATACCCCATCAGATTCAGTCGTCCCCAATAGGCACGACTTAGACCAAACCTCAAGGGACGACTCGTGCCCGACTCGTGCCACAGAGCACGACTCGTGCCCTCAGCCCAGAACTCAGAATTCAGTTGAAACATCAGCAACCCAAGTTCCAAATGACATATACCAAATTTACTCTGTTTTAAGGACATAAAACAGGTTACTAAACTTCACCAAAACTTGTACCAAACCATTCCAACTCATTACCACTCCCACCAAGACCATTTCATTACAAGAACTTGGTCCATAATACCATGCAATTATACTATTCCACCCTTCATACTTACACCAACCCTATTACTCCCATACCCTTTCCAAACTAATCCAACCCCACCCACATCATTTTAGTAACAACTTTGTATCAAATTTCCATGCAACTATTCCTTTCAAGTCATTAACACCAAAACATAAGTATTAACCCATATTCTTGCTATCATACAACCAAACCATACTCATTTCAATTCCACTTTTCCAAACCAAATTTTTCCAAATAAAAGTGTTCCAATAATACCACAAATCATGTAAATCATTTTAATAACAACCATAATCAAAGGATGAACACTTTTTGAAAGAAATCATAATAACTTACCAAAATAGTGCGAAATGAAATATTTATTTGACCGACTCTACGCGTTTCCCTCGTCACCACGAACAAGAATACGCGAACAGATTTAAAAACGGAGAAATATTGAAGAGGCTATAATTTTTAGAAGAAGGAGCTTAGGTTTTGCTTCCATGGAGGATTCAATAGAAGAAAATGGTACTGATTGTTTTAAAATGAGGTTTTCTTCATTTAAAGAGATAAACATTGTAAACTTACACTTCACCTCCTCCAAGGATCTAAGGAAATACCACTAACACCTCTAATTGTATTCTTTACAACTAAGCTCCTCACAACTTTATAACTTACTACTTGAAAATTTCAATAATTATAAATTCACTACACCCTTTATTTTTATTCCCTTTTAGACCCTTTAGTATTAAATTTAATTCATTTCATCCCAAGCTTCACATAAATCATCAAAACATAAAATGAGCACATAACTTCACAAGTAGCATACAAGGCATAAAATGATATTCTACCCTTCCAACCCCACGTGCTCAACATGTGCTAAATTAGTGCCTAATATTAGGGTCGTGACACTCACTCCCCCTTAAAGAAAATTCGCCCTGAATTTTAAACTTGCTTACTTGAATGATTAAATAAATAAGGTTACCTCCCACACATTTCAAATTACAACTTCCAAATAGCTTCCTCAATGACATGATTCTTTTAAACCTTTTCACAACCCGAATACTCTAGGATTTCAATTCCCGGACTTGCGATTCTAATAACTCTTAACGGTTCTTCCACACAAGTCAAATCCGCTTGAATATCATTGAAGAACTCCATACCAATGAAGGATCATAAAGATAATGTCTCCCAAGCAATGCTTCATACGATACCAATTCAATGCTGAACTGAAAACTGCTATTATACGCAATTTCTACTAAGGTTAAATAGACTTCTCAAGTTGAAAAGAAATCCATCACACAACACACAACCTATTTTCAAGAATCTGGATAATCCTCTCTGTCTGCCCATCTGTCTGAGGATGAAACACATCACTGGAACTCAACTTGGAATTCAAAACCTTGCACACAGCTTCCCAAAAATCGCAGTGAATCCTGGATCCCCATCTGATACAATGTTGATTGGTACTTCACGAGTTCAACTAATCTCACACATGCACAATTGCTAACTTCTCCATCGCATACTTCGTTGATATAGGGGGAAGATGAACCGGCTTTATCAATCTACCCCTTATACTCAAACGCACCCATCTTCATCGACGTCAAAGGTAGTCCAGGTACAAAATCCATCATAATGCTTTCCCATTCTAATCTTCTAACCCATCTTCAAATCTTGATACATCTTCGAACTTTTCGGATGAATTGCAACTCTAGATTTATGGTCTTCCTCTAAAACTTGTCTTTTAATCTCTTGGAAATGTCCGATAATCCTTGTAAATTCTGAATCAATTGGTTGAATTTCCTTAAGATCTCCATAATTGATAGATATAGCTCAACATTCACAATCACATTAACTTTCTCGGATGGCAAGAGATAACGCAATTAAATTCTTTTAGTAATTCCAACCCTCGACTCCGTTTATTGTTATATTCCTTCCGAGTAAACAATTGCTTTAAACTTTTATGATCGGTAAAACATCTCAGATTTTTAGCTTCATATAAATAAGATTTCCACATATATAACGCAATATAATCTCAGTTACTTCCAAGTCGAGGATAAGAAAATTCTGCTCTGCTTGTTTTTACTTCCTCTAAACATGAGCTATCACTTTCCCATTTTGCATAATATCACAACCTAACCTTCCTTTGATACGCAATTAAAAATCGCAAAGCTCTCATATCCACTAGGTAGGTAGGGATCAGATCTATAGTCAATATATTCTTTATCTCTACCCTTGATACATCTTTCCGAGTTAACTAAATCAACGATATTAAAATTCTCAAGAATCCTTTGATAATCCTTTGGTAGCAACCTTTCAACCCTGAAACTACGGACTCATAATTTAAAATTTCCCAAGCCAACTCACACTTGCTAAATTTCACAACAATTTCTTCTCTTGAAGAATAGATAATACAATTCGCAAGTGGGTTTCATGATTTTCTCAAACTTCAAATAAGCAAGGATGTCATCCATCAAAGCTATCAAAATAAGGTTTATAAATTCTATTCATCAAATCCACTACGCTTCCGCTGCGCCACTCTAATAAAAGCACATCTACCATTTACTCATAACCGACACATGGAATACTCCGATGGAAGCACATTTACCATTTAGTCATAATTAGCACATAAAATATTTCGAAGGACTTCTTAACCAAGTCTACCACATACCAAATAACCTTCACACTTTTTAACTAAAATTTTCTGCCTTTAACGCATATATAACAAAATACCACATAAAGGCTTATCTATATCAAATATAATTATAGGCAAATCAGGCATAGAAAAGGAGACTCGCTTCTTACGATAGTCTACCCATGCACTACAACTACTTAACCAATACAATTCAGGTATACACCAAAACCGCAAATTGGTAATCATACCAAATCAACTGGCAATACATGCCCAGCTATAACCACATCATACTCGTGGTAAATCAAAGAATATTCTAGGTACTCTCTCATAAGAGCAGAAACCTCTAACACATAAAACAAATCTTAAGCAATATATGTCATATGAAAGCAAAATGCAATGTCAAACATGCATGAAATGAACCGGGATCTATAAAAATATGACCCCTACTTCTGAGACAGGTATTATACCTCTAAAGACCGCTGAGAGATTTATCCCACCAAGACTCAAAACAAAGACTCAACCTTCGACATTCTCTTTTGGATTCCCTTCATTGTCTCTTTTCATTCCACCTCTTTTCCCCCTTTGACCGGTACCCGAAGCTAGCCTCTGATGAAATTTAGGACAATTTTTCTTGTAGTGCCCCATTTCTCCACAATTCATGCATTTCCCTTGCTTGCTCCAACATTTATCTTCGGAATGACCTATCCTCTTGCAATAACCACATACTATCCCAGGCTGACTTGAAGTCGGACGAGTTATCGGAGCCGCCACATTTTCTCCTGTTGCTATCTCCGGTGCTGACCCCCTTTGTTGCCCTTTGCTCTGTCCAGAACCTTGGTCTTGGAATCTCTGTTTACTTCCACTTCCACCCTCAGATCTACCTCGGTGCTCTTCAATATCATTCTCTATCCGATAAGCTCTATTCACTACTGCTTGGAAATCTGTGAAGTTGTGTTTCAATAACTACTTCCGGAACTCCATCCTTAACCCTTTCACGAACCGGTATACCCATCTCTTTTCTTTCGTCACTAAATGAGGACAATATCAAGCTAACTCTGTAAACTTGGCAAAATACTCTGCTACGGTCAACGTTCCTTGCTCCAATCTCAGAAATTCTACTTCCTTCTTGTCTCTTGTAACCATAGGAATAAAGTGATCCCGGAACTTGCGTGTGAAGTTCTCCCACGTCGATGGTGTATGATCTCGATCCCAACTGTCCTTCACTATATGCCACCAATGCTCGGCAGGTCCTTCTAACTTGAAGACAGCGCACTGTACTTTCTCCTCATCAGGGCTCTCCATTGCTGCGAAGATCTTGTTCATAGCTTCCAGCCATCTCTCCGCCTTCACCGGATCTGGGTCTCCATTAAATCTTGGAGGTACCATCTTGACGAAATTTTCCAAACCATGCCCAAGTCTGCCCTCTTGATACTCCTGTGCTTGCCCTTGTGTTGCCATGCTTTGCAGAAACACTCTAAACATATCCATCATCTCCGCATTTGGGTTTCCATTACCCCCGGCATTACCAACATTTCCCCGAGCCCGATGCTGATCGTCATCATTCTCAGCCATTGAATAAACTCCTGCATCAAACACTCGGCGCAAATTATCACACACTCCCCCTCAACTAGACATCTGCCCTTAACCTCTAAACGAGGCTCTGATACCAACTGTAACGCCCCGAAAAATTCACAAGCTTATATAAATGCCAAAATTGTTACATTTCACATCTTAAAAAAATACAATACAAAATATTTCTACTAACTCCAAATAATCCTAAAATTACTCCGCTCCAAATCTTACACATGTCCACGATTCACCGCTCAACTGCAAAATACAAACTGGAGGGGGGTGAGCTGGGGAAAGCTCAGTAAGAGAGGGGATACGCAGTATCACAGAAGTCAAATGAAACACAAATATCCAATAACACTGTCCATGAGATAATAAATATGGACTTGTCAAAAAGACCCATTTCATAAATCGAATATCAATCGATCATATTCCACAGTTCAATGTCCTAATTATGTTTGGATCCAGTGGAAAACAATAACCGAAACAAATAGTTGGCCGCCCTCAACGGAGCCGACCCAACTCAAATATAAGGACCGAGTCCATTGCAACCGTCACATAATTAGTCCCATTGAACCATTTCATATAATAAATCTCATTATTTGAGAACCAAATCACATAAGCATGCTTCAAAACAATAATAATATTTACCGAGCAAATCCAAAGCCAAAGCAAGTATCAAATCAGACGGAACAATAAACATACGTGTCATTAAAGAGGAGTACGACGATAATAGGGGTATAAATAAAATGACTAAATTGACACAGAATCAATAATGCGTAGTCTCCTTACCTCAAAATTGCTAAAATCGGATCACCAAATTAATTGAACCTCGAACTGGGCATCTCCATAAATATAATTTGTATATCAAGTCTTAATAATACAAAAATGTAAATACCCATTTTCATTCCATTTCTCTCTCGGCTGATTTAGAAGAAATTTCAATAAAATATGAAATAAAGGCTTAACTAGATACAAAATGAAGATGAGTCACTGATAAGAAATTTTCCTAAATTGCACCTAGCCTTGCCATGTGAAGAAAGCCTTGCCACGTCAAGCTTAGTGTCAATTTTTCATGCAAAGTAAAGACGTGGCCCACTTCCAAGAGAAAATGAATTTTTATTTTCTTTCAAATTACTACCTTAAAAATCTGGGATATTACAATCCTCCCACCTTAATTAAAAAGAATTCGTCCGCAAATTTCATTTAGACTAAACCTCAAATTCATATCATACTAATCCCCCAAGATCTTATACCCGGGCGAGCTCAAAAGCCTTCCGGCCGGGTCCCGCTCTGATACCAACTGTGGGCACCCCAACCCGGAACCTAACACGTGTCCCGAGCCGGAGAGTCCAAACTAAGAACGACCACCTGTAATTTTAATTTTTTTTGGCATAACCTGAAAATGAACTAAACTTTAACCTAACATTCAAATACTAACTTGGGGTCATCTCCACTTGGAAGAAAAAGGTTAAACATGAACTAACTTTAAAACCAACTTAGTTACAACCTTTACAAAAGTTTCCAAAGTTAAGTTTGAAACAAGTTGTAATATATACAAACTCCACCAAGGAGCTAAACCAAAGTACAAAGTCACATCCCATCTAGGACACCAACATATCCAACAACCCAAAAGACTTGCACAAACTCCTCCCCCTCCTCAGTGGTCGGGTCCTCCTGTCCCAATCCGATCAAAAACATTAAAGGGAGAAGGGTGAGAATAAATCTCAATAAGCTATTATGAATGCAACAATATGCCATGAAAGATGCAACACATAACAAGGTACATCTCACACAATGGTAAAATAGTAAACACCTTCTGTTACCTTTGTTTACCTTTCCCGTCTGAATCATAAGTTGTACAATGGCGGTAATAACTCCACTCATTCTGTGAATGCTTCTTTACCAGAACCAATATAATATAACGGAGAGAGCTATTATGATAACTCCTCTCTTGTGAACCGCTTAGGCATATTCACATCTTATAAGACCCGTTTCTCAGGGAACCATATAAGATACTAGCAACTCTGTAAGGATTTTGGCTCAATACAGATGCTATAACCCCAATGTGTGGCCACAGAGGGAGATAGGTCACAGATATAATGTAATTCGAACACCTCTACTCCTATTCTTTACAACTAAGCTCCTCACAACTTTATAACTTACTACTTGAAAATTTCAATAATTATAATTTCACTACACCCTTTATTTTTATTTCCTTTTAGACCCTTTAGTATTAAATTTAATTCATATCATCCCAAGCTTCACATAAATCATCAAAACATAAAATGAGCACATAACTTCACAAGTAGCATACAAGGCATAAAATGATATACTACCCTTCCAACCCCACGTGCTCAACATGTGCTAAATTAGTGCCTAATATTAGGGTCGTGACAAGCAAGCCTAGTAAAAGTCAAGCCCGACCCATGTGAACATCGGGCCTCTGGGCCTTCGGGCCTATGGGCCAATCCAAAGTTCAAAGCAATGTTCTAACCTCCAAGGCCAAGGCCAAGGCTGGCCTAAGCCAAGGCCAAGGCCAAGGCCAGGCCACGGCCGAATGATGCGGGCAACCTTGGCTTCAGCCTCAATATAAACCCAATAGCCAACATTCTACTTTATTTATTTTTCGATGTGGGATATCCTCCAAGGCCAAGGCCACAGCTAAGCCAAGGCAAGGCACCGAGCTAGGCAAGGCCATTTACTTTCTCTTTCTTCCGATGTGGGATATCCTCAAGGCCAAGGCCAAGGCCACGACCGAGCCAAGGCAAGGTGCCGAACTAGGCAAGGCCATTTAGTTTCTCTTTCTTCCGATGTGGGATATCATCAAGGCCAAAGCCACGGCCAAGGCCAAGGCCACGGCCACGGCCAAGGCCAAGACCACAGCTTGGTTGATGGATTGTTCAGTAGTGGCTTTAAAGGAGTAACACCATATGCTAATATATTGTTCACACCTTAAAGCACATACTGTACACATTTTTTATTTATACACCATTAATCTGTATGTAACTAGGTCATGGTGGTGAAGCCAAATGCTACTCAGGCTCTTCATGATCCATAACTTTGGCCTGTCTTACAATTGGTGAAAGCAATTTCCATACTGCATCAAATTGAACAATACACTACTATGTTCAAATAATGTTAATAATTAAGTTCAACCATTAGACAGGCTTGGAATGAAACTCAAATGTTGTTCTGATTTCTAAGCATAGGTTAGAATCACTCCAATCCACACTTGTCAACTAATGAAGCTAGATAGTTTTTTTTTAGTGTGTTGACTTTGTCAATTGTTTCATCGGGCCGGGCCAGGCTTTTCCGGGCTTTTAATGTTCGGGTCGCTTGAACCCACGGGCCTACCGGGTCGGGCCAAGAAGGCCCAGTTTTTTTCAGGCCTTCTAATTTGAGGCCCAGGCCCTTAAAAACCCGGGCGGGCTGGACCAGGCCCACGGGTCGGGCTCAATTTTGAAAGCTCTAGTTGTCGCTCATCTTGATCATGCTGTTACTGTGATCTTGCACCATTTCAGTGAGCTCCCCGAACTGCCCCTCCACTTGGGCCTTCTTTTGCCTAGCTAGAGCCACCTCCCCCTCCAAGGCAGTCTTAGTGTGGGCCAATGAGTTCACCTTGGCCTGAAGAGGAGCGAGCCACTCCTTAGCAGTCTTCAGGGCGGCCAATGCTTCATCCCTCTCCTTCTCAGCATTGAAGTGAGCCGTTTGGAGAGCTTGGCATTGGAAGTCAGCATCCCTTAGTTTCTGTCTGAGCTCAGCTGCCTCCCTATAATTTCTGGAGTAATTAGCGGAGGCAATCTGCTCTTTCTCAATTACATCCCTCCAGCTACATTTGGCTTGCTCGGTCAAATCAAGGGACTGCACAAGGAAAAACAAATACGGTTTAGACAATGGTGATCAAAGTAGCTACAAACAAAATAAAAGAAAGATTACGGGAAAAAATCAAAGTGGTACCTCGGAGGCAGGCAGGCCGGACCTGCCACTATATTCTTTAGGATTTAGCACCTCCTCCACAAATTGGGCCAACATGTCCCTGTCAGCTTCCCTCCTCACAATAATTTGTCCCAGACCCAGCTTGGGGTACTGGTGACTTAAGCTATTGACACCTGTGAAGGGGGACGTCACTTAGCTTTTCCACGACAGCATGTACCTCTTCTGTGCTTCTAGTGGAAGGAGCCTGATGGGGAGGAATGTTGGTGTAATGCCCTAGGCATTTAGTTAATGTTTGACTTATAACTTAAACTGCTATATAATCGTCTTTATCATTTATTATAGAGATTGTTTATTTGGCTTATTATATGTTTGCATGTTTATTATAATAACCTACGTCACTAGTTATTGTGAATGACTAGTATAAGTTGATAATGGATAATCATGGAGATGATTATATGCATGAGATGCACATTACACTTATGGGTACTTGCTAGAGAACAAGTATTGGACATGACCTACCGATGAGATTTATGACATGGTCTATAGTCATTATGTCATGATTAAATCTCATGATAGTCGTGTCATTGAATCCTTTGTACCTGAGATTATCATCATCTTCCACATGATGAACATTGTGTTTGATATATTCTAACACTATCTTTAATAAGATAGCAATAAGGGCTATGTTGGCACGATTGGATTCCTGTAGGGAGGAATGATAAGTCAAGATGGGATTTGTCCCTCTCATTGAGAGAGATGTTTTCTTGGGCCCCTCGATGAATGGTGTTGATGAAATGTGTGGCCACACTCAAGAGACTTGATAGAGAATATAAACATATTCAGAATAGAGAAAGCATTGAATAAGATGAGTTGACATGGACCATGACTCATGTTCAATATGGCATCGTGGACAAAAGGATTGTGACATTGATCTATCAAGGAATCAAGCTTTGATGTTATATTTAATTGGTTGGACATAATGACTTACTAGAGATCACTTATATCTTGTGAGGTTGATGTTTCAACTCACTACCAACATAAAATATAATTCCTAAAGGGTCACACACATAGAACGGATAAAAATGGATGGAAATTGGAATTTGGGCTGGTCACGACTCTTGACTAGGAGCATGACTCGTGCTCTCAATCAGCACGAGTAGTTTTGTGGTCATGACTCATTTCCAAGACTTGGTTTGGACAAAAGGGTTTGTATCACGTGAGACACGCAAAGTCTCGCACGGGACAAGGCCTTTTGTTCAGCTCCAGTTTTGACTGTAGCGTTGTATCGCGCGGGACACTCCTGTCTCACATGGGACAAGCCTCCTGTTGGGCTCTGGTTTTGGCTAGGAAAATGGCTCTTTTCCCTAAGGGTTAGGGATATTTATAAAGTATAAATAGAACCCTTTTGCCTCAGCCTACATTGACGATAGAGGGTGATTGCTCTATCACCAAAAGCATAAAGACTTGCAATCGTTGATTCATCACAAGGATTAGAACAAGGAAGAAGAAGATCAAAGATTCGGCATCAATTCAAAGGTTGAATTTCAGATTCGATTTGAGATTCGTTTTGAGCAAACATAATCGCTATAAGGTATGTAAATCTATTTCATATGTTTCTAATCTCTTCATGCTAGATGGATTCAAAGGCTAAGGTTTTGTTATTTTTCAAAGTTTTTTCGCTGCGTTTGTAACCCCAAAACCCAACAGTGGTATCAGAGCCGTGTTTATCATGATTAGGATTGAAATTGGCATGCTAGATTTAATTTGATTAAATGCTTTACATGCTATATGAAATAGATCTATGTTTTTATGTGTATTATTTTTTGAAAACAAGTATATGTGATATTCCATGATTGTGATTAATAATTGGTTAATATGATTAATCTTTTACATATGTTATTGATCTAATATGATTATTTAAATTTGTAATTTCTCAAAATTGTATCAAATTGTTTGATTGAAATATTTTGTGAAGCCCTAAGTTCATGATTATGTACACATAAGATTCATGTTACAACCATGCGATGTTTGTTGTAATGTGTAAAACCTTCTAAATGTTTAAGTTTTATGTCACCCCTTGATTAGAACACTTGTAAAATTTTAGGATATTTTGATGTAGTTTCGACTCAGTTGGGTGCATCATTATATCTTAATTTGTGATCAAGATGAGATTATGGTTGATCTGATTGGTTTAATTGCTTATTCATAGTTTGATTTCATTGAATTTGTGGCTTGATTGCCAAGGGAGTGTGGATCTCCCCATATCCACACCCCTTTGGTTAATTCATAGTTAATTCGTGGTTATATAAGTTGATTTGGTATTATAATTTGATTTGATTTGATATTAGTTTGATCTGTGTTCAGTTTGTAAGGTTGCTGCAGATAAGCATCCTGTGTCACGAGACACAGTCTGCCCTGATGAGTTCTGTGTCACGCGACACAACTCGTCAGGCAGATCCTGTGTCACGTGACACATCTTGCCCATCTGCAGGAACCCCTTTTCAGTTGTATGTTGTTTTCAGATCTGTAATCTGGGATGTGGCCCTCCATTGTTCCAAGTGTCTCACAAGTTGTAACAATCCCATTCAATTAATAAAATTCATTTACCACATTTGTTTGTCATTGTTGTTTGCACACACTATGAATGTTTTGGATTTTTATTTCAAAAGACTCATTTACGGACGAGGCGTGCTGGGTGAACCCTCAAGTTCTTCCCAACACGTAACCTGACCCCCGAACCCTTTTCTCTCTTTTTAAAGGTTTTTAAAAGTGTACCTTAAAACATGGCGTGGCGACTCCCATTTTCATTTTTAAAATTTCGGCGAGCGTACATTCAGTGGCGACTCTGCTGGGGAGATCTTTTAAAAATCTGTTTTTCAAAATTAAGAGGGTCAAGCTTTCATTTATTTAAACATCCAATGTGTTTCATTCTTCTGTGCATCATTGATGACCTTGTGTGGTACATACATTTTATGAGATTGTGAGATTTGTGTGCCTTTGTGTGCTTCATTGTTGTTATGTTGCTGTATTCTGGTGTTGTAAGGTGTTCCTTTCCATGTGGAGGTAGGGGCTGGATTCCTGTTTCAGGTTCTGGTTCAGTGGCTAGCCAAGTCGTGCAACAGTCTTGGACCATTCTGTCTTGTGTCACACGACAGAACTAGCCACTGAGCAGTTGTGCAGGTTTTTGGCTAAGGGCAGTCCCTTCGGATTAGAATGCGAAGTTGATTATTGTGCCTTGTTATTCTGTGTGTGTGTGTGTGTTATTTTCCATTTGTTTTTCCTTTTCAAATAAAAGAAAATAGAAGAAAATGGATTCAAAAAATTATTTTTCATAAATAAAAGAACATAGCCATCTTCACAATACATAACATAGATTTAGAACCCTCGGGTGCGATTGACGGCATCGCGGACGGCCATGTAATTCACCTACGCTTGAGCGCCTGAAATCAAACCTATCCCCCTAGCGCATCATAGGTGGCGCCACACTTTAAATCTTACCCATGGTTGGTTTTTGGATACAACATTTCAAAATTACACTAAAATGAGTTGTTTCAAAATTTATAATAGGACATACATACCTATCCCAAAACCTAGCACGTGTGGGCATGTTGCCAATGCAACATGGTTTCACGTATGGACATGTCACTCTCGTGACATGTTCTAACGAGAGATCATGCCGCATTGTCACCATGCACCGACGAGAGGTCATGCCGGATTTTTCTTTGAAATTCTTCAAGAATACCCGTTATGCTGCCCAAATTTCCCCAGAAATTTGGATCACTCGTCCGTCCCATATAGTGCTTAGGTCTTGTTTAGGTATTATTACCTATTATTAGTTTCTATGCAAAACATTTGGTGTAATTTGAATGTTGCGTCCCTAGGTTCCCCCGAGGTCTTAGAATGCGTAAATAAAGGCTTATCCTTTTCCAACCTTATTTAGGACTTAAAAGACACCGATTTCTACTTGAACATAAATAAGATGTTTGCACGAGTCCGTCCTTCCCTTTATTCTTCCCTCTCCCGTACCATCCTAAAGAGTCTCTTCCTCTACCACCTTATCAATCCATATATCTACCCCTGCAGTCGCAGCAAGTTGGGTGCGTGCTCTGACCACCAGTGCTCGTTTGGTTCATGTCTCCGGAGTTGTTGCAGTTTCTTGCAGAGCTATCATCTGTTTTGATATTCGAGATGTCTGGTACAGAGAATGCATCGTCCACCCAGTCTGGAGGTTCCTTTGTCTCGGGTCAGCTGGATCTGAATGATTTGTCTGTGGTCAAGTTGCGAACTTCTCTTGAGGCTGCCTTGGTTCGTGAATGCAAAGCTCAGTTGCTCGCCGAAGTTGCTAAGGCTCGAGAAGAGGAAACACATGCTAGGTTTGTGGAAGCAATGCATGTCCGAGGGATCGCAGTCATTCATCACGAAGATGGGTCTTACAAGGAGATCATTGGTACTAACAACACTGATTATGGTGCTAGAAATGTTTCCCTCCCTCTTCAGCCCACCGTTAATGTTAAATCTTCCCCCGCTTATCAAATGCATAGGATGAAAGGGATGAATGTGAATGTGCAAGGTAAGGTTCCTCCTCCGACACCTCAAATTGGCCAAGCTCAGATTTAGGGTGCACAACTGGTCTCCAATGCTTTTAGATCTCCTAATCAGTTTGGGTCGCAGTGTCAGTCTCAACGAAGTTCCCAAGGATCATATCATTGTTTGAACAACCAGAAAGGATTGCTGCCGCTCCCCACTAACCAAACTCCGTTCCAAGGAAGTTTTTCTCAACCATTAACGGGTTCATCTTATGATTTTAGCTCCCCGTACTTGTCCATTAATCAAATGTCCTTCATTCCTGCCATGAATCTCATTCAGCAAGGGGTACCAGTGCCCGAGTCACCTCCAAAAGTGGTTCAGATGAATAGAGGAAAACAGTACTGTGGTGATGTGTGGATGCCTATGAATGAATTCTTCAAAATCTTAGTAAACGGAGGATTGGTTCAACCACTGGTCAATTATAGCCCTCCTAATCCTAAACCCAACCTGGATAAAAGAAAGTTCTGCTATTACCATCAATATCCTGGCCATACCACTCAAGACTGCAAATCTTTGAGGGTGATCATTCAAGGGCTCATTGATGAAGGGAAGATTGAAAAGGACCTTCAAGAGAAAAGTAGTGTTCAGAATAATGGTTGGTTTCTACCTCGCAAGCAGTGGAAATTTGATGATCTCGGAATAACAACTGAGGAGGCTTTTAATGGGTTAGTTCGAAGAGGAATGATCAAACCACTCAATAATTACCACCCCATCAAACCCAATCCGGAGTTGGACACCAGCAAGTATTGTCGATATCATCAGTATCCCGGCCATGTCACCAATGATTGCACTTCTCTGAAAGTGCTCATCCAAAAGCTTGTTGATGAAGGTAGGATTGAGAAGGCTCATCCCAAGGTGGTTACCAGTCTTTTCCCATGATTCCAACGGATCCTCCTATCCTGAGTTGAAGATAATATAGTCGACCAGTCATCGTAGGGTCTAGATTGTCTTTCATTTTAGTAATAAATATCCCTTTTGTGATTTGAGTCTGTTATGTCTGTGTTATGAGTATTTCAGTAATAAAATTCTTTATTTCTTTTCTTGCTAGACTCGGGACATCACTTGCACACCCATGTCACTTAATTGAAATGGTTTTATTCTATATGATCACTTGTACTGCTCAATCAATAATGCTTTGAAATGATTAATATTTAAATTAATCGGAGTGAGAAAATCAACTGATATCTTTCTCAAATTGGGGCTTATCAACTCCCCACCTCGCATCTCATATGCTCACATCTCTTTCATCATACTCATCAATTCGTTGCTCAATAGATTTGCATTAATCTTTTTTCAAGTAAGCTTAAGCAAGCAATGAAAACTTAATCTCGTTTAGACCATCTGGTAGGGATTGCGGTTGAAACCATTCACCCATAGGAGAGCCATTACCTCAACCTCACCAAACAACACCCCTTCATTTCAAGATCGGTATGCTTTGAAACCCCATTTAGCCATCTCCAGAAAAAATTTCGCCATTCTTTAAGCTTGGAGGCGGTCAATTTTCTTGAATCATGGGAGCCTCTAGGATAGTTCCTAGAGGCTCCCATGATTCAAGAAAATTGACCGCCTCCAAGCTTAAAGAATGGCGAAATGCAGTGATCCATCCTAGGGACTAGCTAAAGTTCTCTCTCAAAAATAAATTTGAAAAAAAAAAGGAGAGAGCCTAGTCCCTAGCAATTTTCTTAAAAGCAAAAGTTAAAGGACCCAGTTGTTTACTCAAAGAGAGTCTCAGAGCGAATAAAGAGACAACATGGATGTCCCCTCACCAATACATTTAAAACCAATCCCAAGCCATCCTCTCATTTTTAGAGGATATTCACACTCCCATTACCCTTGCCTTTGGCCAAAGCCAAGATTGACCTCTCATTCTTAGAGGCAATGAAGATGCAATCACAGATTTCCTCGCCTTAGAAATCCCAAACACATCCCCGAAAGCCAACCTCTCATCTTTAGAGGTTCAGTCACCAAAAGGTCCAGCTGACCTCTCATCTTAAGAGGTCATGACATTCCGAATCACCCGACGGCCGGTCGAAGCCTGAAACCCAGCTACAGTTCCTACCGGATAGCAGTTCTACTCTAATATCTACAAGATCTAAATCAGATTAATGCTTTATTGCTTGCTTAAGTTGGAATCTGATCCGTCTCGGTTCAAGATCCTCAATCTAAGATTATGCATTCAAATCCTATTCATTTAACATTTCATGTGAGCATATTTCATTCCTCCTTAGCAAACACTTCTTGCGAATGTCCCACTGGGTCTCAGCATCCGGGTCTTTCATCGACACTCCAAGGATACATGTGCTTCAATTCTCCAATTCGCAAAAGATCCTTGAATTTCACATTCCTTCTCTTTCAATCGGGACTTGCCCGAACTACGGCGACTTGAGCTCCTCACATCGAGGAGAACGTAGGCAACCAGAAATGGTCCGGTCACAAATACATTCACATCTCAGAAAATCTGGTCTCATCAAGGGCCGTCCCTATACACGAATCCTCTTTCCATCTCACCAAATTTGATCCCGATATCAGTTGGCTTTCTCCTCATGATTAATCAAAATATTTGTTCATATCAAATTAATGTTTGAATAACCCGAACATCAATAAAGGGTTTTAAGCAGCCTTGTGATCATCATGAATAAGATGAGTTTTTAAATGTCTCGACAAGTCTTCCTTTCTACATCATAGGGAAATAGAGCCAAACACTGTCTTTCTGTTAGCAGGGGCTTCCATACACTTTTCCACACCTTGTTGCGCTTATACTCTCTCCAAAGAGTCAAACCAAAAGCGAGTGTGTCATACAAAATTGATATTCATTCCTACTTCTCGAAAGATGTGCCCCTGCACGCATATGTTCTTGAGTCTTTCCTAATGACTGATTGACTGAAGTTTGAAAGATAATTGCCTCCTAGGCCACGTGATGTTTCTACCTGCAATGGGGCTGCGTTGGAAGTTATGTCAAACTGGGGCTTGGTCAGGCAGAAGAGGATTTGTGTGTGCATCTGTGCAGGTTGCGGGGCTGGTTTTACAATCTCAATTCTTGAGGATAGCTCTGTACTTGAAGCCTACTTCACAAGGAACTGCTGAAATCCTTGCCCTAGGCAAAGGTGGGGTCTTGGGACCATATTAAAGCTTGGTTGGGAAAACCTGTCAGTAAGGCTTATTGTGTCACACGACACAACTCACCACCTGGCGTCCTGGGTCGTGCGACAGCTCTTGCCAACATCAGACATCAGCAACCTGCTGCAATCAGTTCTTACCAGGGCACGCCCCAACTTGTCCAAGGCTGCAACCATCAGCCACCACCCCGTAAACAAATGGGAGAGGGTTCATTCATCCCATATACATATATACCTCATACACACACAATCAGGCCATCATTTCATACATACACAAACCATGTAAACTATATATACACCAACCATTACTCCATTCATTTTCATTTTCAAAGAAAGATGGACTCGTACAAATAACAAAATCTAACAATAATATACTAAGCTAATAGGCAATCAAGTCCAAATCTAGTGCAAAGTAATGAGTAGAAAATAGTCAAAGCAAAAAGTGTTTGTTTCCTACAAAGTACAATAATCAGCAAGTCGCAATCGGATCCAAGGTGCTACTCCGAATCATCATCCTCTGAGTCTTCATCGTCATCTTCCTCGCTATCCTCCCCCTCTTCATCATCCTCCTCGGCCAGTACATGATTCGGATCATCAGCAGGAGCCCGATAAACTACAGGGTGGTCTCACCACAAATCCAGATGAGGAGCTTGCATCCTGAGCACCACGCCTCGCCATCACCTGAGGTGACCGTAATCTCTCTACCACATACACAGCATAATCTCCTCCCTCCACAATATGGTTGTAGGCACCATCACCCTGGATCAAAGTAATAAAATCCTCCAGCTTACGGGGAAACCACATGTCCCTCGGAGGGTCAACTGGAACCTGAGCAATCCTGTCTGGACCGTGCTGCCTATAAAATCTCTCTCCCAGATACAAAGCATCCCCGGATAGACCCACAAGTAGCTTGCGACACTCTGTTAAGTGCGTAGCGTAACCCAGATCCTGGTCGTCGTATCTGCCAGTCCAAGGGAACAAACTCAAGCTCTGGGGAGTCCCTCTCAAGCATACCAGTGTGTCCTGATAAGAAGTTGTCACTCTCGAATCAGTTGTCCTGGTCTTCTTTCTCGCGTCCTTCACCCATCGCCTCAGAGCAGGAAAGGTGGTGGTAGGGAAGTCATCCTGGATCTGCCAGGCGTAACAGCTGAAAATATCATAAGCCCAGGCCTGAAAGAAAAGATCAAAACAGGTGAGATAACAGTAATGAATGACAGAAGGAAATATGCCAAAGAAAAGAAGCAAAGATGGGAAGTACCTCAAACGCCATGTGACAGCAGTTGAAGGTCATCGCCTTCCCCCTGTTAATATCGTCAAGAGCCAAGTACATCTCATCTAGGCCAGCCTCACCCCAAGACTGGGTCCCGATAGCATCTCAAGTCCTCAAAAGCTCCAACAAGGAAATCAGGGCGATGGACGCACTGTTGACAAACAGCATGTTAGACAGGCCAACCCATACAAAGGCCCTCGCCAACCTCTCGGCTCTCAGCCGGCTCTCCTCAGAATTGTCAAAGATCACAGGATAGTCCCTGCTCTGCTCCCCTATATGACCGTGAAGCTCACCCAGCTTATATCCATTCCCCTTCTTGTCCCGGGGAACAAAACCAAGCAATCCCATGAAATCTACATCACTGAGAGGCTGAGGGTCAGCAACAAGCGTGGGCTCATCAAGATAGAGAGGCTCAACGGTGAAAGGCAAGCCTGTGATGACTGCAAAATCATATGGCGTGACTGTCGCCTCGCCCCGGGATAAGTGGAAGGAATGAGTGGTCTCCCACCAGAACTCCCTGAACGCCCTCATCAACTCGACGCTCCTCTGTGTATCTCCTATGGCTTTCGCCATCTCAAAGAACTGTCCCAATCCAACAACATAAATCATGCCCTTGGGCGAGTGAATCAGATCCTGGCTACCGGGTAAACTGTTCCATAATCTGCCAATCACCTCCGGAGAGCCCCGGGTACGCAATCCCTGCAGGTAAGCACAACGCAGGTATGAATATCTCATTTTCTCCTTAAAAAGCATGTCAATCAATGTTCATATTTGTCCAATTTACATAAAAAAAAATGGTCATGTTTACTTGAGTCTGTATTCCCCTTTTCAAGCAAAATTAGGTTAAATCATAGAGCATGCATTCATAATCATATGTCCTAATTCCATTCATGCAAGTAGTCCATTATTTCACATGCAAGTTCGGATCTTTTCTAACCCCTTTTGACATAAAGATTCAATTTCAAATCAGTCCCAATAAAAACAAGGGTTACAGGAAGTATACCGTGGATTTCTTCTCGACGGCAGAAGTGTATTCCTTAAGCTGAGGGTAAAATTCCCCCTCATAGCTTGCGGGATGAACGGCCGTTGGTTTCTTTGAATCCCTTTTCGTCGAGCAGCCAATTCGGCATGTTGAGGAGCTTATAGGGCGTATTCTGGGAGGCATTGTTCCAAGCCGAGTCCGAATCAAACCCTTAATTTCTCTTGATTTTTTCTATCAATTTCGTGCGTATAGTCCCTCTTCTCTCAAGCTCCGTTCGTCTCCCTCTCAATGTTGTGGCTTTCAAATGACGACTGTTCAATGTTTTAAAAGGGGCTGTTCACCTGCTTTAATACGTCGTGCGACATAAAGGACCCCTGGCCATATTTTCCAAGATCACCCCTGTAGTTTGTTGTTTTAAACTTTAACCATTGTGGCATAATTTGCAATTTCCCCCCGCAGGTACAATAATCAACTGAACACAATTGAATCATTGAATACTGTCCCTCAACCAAAATCGAGGCAAAGAATTCAAATCTAGCAGTCTCCCAGCAATGTTCATCAAGATCATCGATCCCGTCGCCACATCTTCAGCAAAATCCGTTCTCATGGTAATCTAACAAGAAAAGTGCATATCCTATTCGACAAATGCTCCCAAAGTCAGTAAAGCGCCAACAAAGACCGTCCCCTGAACGGAAATCCAACAGCCTTTCATCATCAACAAATAGTAGCTTAAGTCCCCTGGCAGCTACCATTCTTCATCAACAAACAGTAGCCTAAGTCCCTTGGCAGCTACGGTTTTTCCACAACTTCGCGACAATTGTAGCCTAAGACCCTCCGACAGCTATAACCCTCCACGATCATCAGCCGTAGCCTCAGTCCCTCCGACAACTACAGGTAAGCACAGCACAGGTATGAAAGCATATCTCAGTCAATTACTTTTCTAAAAGCATCAACAATCTTTGGGTGACTCCCCTAACAGTCAAATCTTCGGGTGACTCCCTTAACAGTCAAATCTTCGGGTGACTCCCCTAACAGTCAAATCTTCGGGTGACTCCCCTAACAGTCAAATCCTCGGGTGACTCCCCTAACAGTCAAATCTTTGGGTGACTCCCCTAACAGTCAATCTTCGAACTATGACCGGCTTGATTCCCACTAGGGATACATAGGAATCCTTTCTCAAAAGTTTCAGCCATCCGATCCCATCAATCATTTTTTCCTCCATCTGCCATATCCCCAGCCGCTCATTGGGATTGGGTCCTTCTTGTCGACAACCTTACTTCTTCCATAAGTGACGTTACTGAGGGGCTCTGTGAGTATGCCAATCCAATTCGCGACCTTTTATAGGTGCATTTTAATGTGATAAAATTGCACTAGGGGCATTTTGGTAAATTCCTGGTCCATTCTGAGACTTCCGGAAATTTTTTATAAGTTTCTTGCAAGTATTTTTCTCAAGCAAAAGGACCTATAAAGTATTATTGAGACTGGACATATTGGAAATTAACTTGGAATGTTCCAGAACCAGGTTTTGGCGCCAGAAACGGTTATTGGCTTGCTTAGTCGTGCGACATCTCGAGCCATGGAAAATGGAAGCAGAAGGTCGTGCGACACAACGTGCCCATCATCAGCAGCCTATAAATAAGACCCCACCCCTCTCATATCTGGATCCCTCTTTTGCATACTGTTACTCTGCCCATTTAGAAATGTTGCACACATACTGCAAACACCCATAACTCTCTAGCTCTCTCTCTCTCTCATACCCAAATTCCTCCAATCCTTCCTCAATTCAATTCAATCCACATACTAGAACTTAGACCTTCAAACCACCACTCCTCCCAAGCTCAATTCGCCTCAGAAGCTGCTTGTTGAAGGGTTCTATACCTGACTGGGTATAGGATTCGTGGATCTTCAAGGGTAACTCACCAATTCCCTACTTCTCTCTCTTAGATCTTGTCATTTTCATAATTCAATCAATTTATACTCATTTGCTTCGGTAATTAGACTCAATCTGTCTTAATTATTGAACTTCAATCGCCATCTCTCTGTTTAATTGATCTGATTGGTTTAATTGCTTATTCATAGTTTGATTTCATTGAATTTGTGGCTTGATTGCCAAGGGAGTGTGGATCTCCCCATATCCACACCCCTTTGGTTAATTCATAGTTAATTCATGGTTATATAAGTTGAATTGGTATTGTAATTTGATTTGATTTGATCTTAGTTTGATCTGTGTTCAGTTTGTAAGGTTACTGCAGATAAGAATCCTATGTCACGCGACACAGTCTGCCCTGATGAGTCCGGTATCACGCGACACAACTCGCCAGGCAGATCCTGTGTCACGCGACACATCTTGCCCATCTGCAGGAACCCCTTTTCAGTTGTAAGTTGTTTTCAGATCTGTAATCTGGGATGTGGCCCTCCATTGTTCTAAGTGGCTCACAAGTTGTAACAATCCCATTCAATTAATAAAATTCATTTACCACATTTGTTTGTCATTTTTGTTTGCACACACTATGAATGTTTTGGATGTTTATTTCGAAAGACTCGTTTACGGATGAGGCGTGTTGGGTGAACCCTCAAGTTCTTCCCAACATGTAACCTGACCCCCGAACCCTTTTCTCTCTTTTCAAAGGTTTTTCAAAGTGTACCTTAAAATATGGCGTGCCGACTCCCATTTTCATTTTTAAAATTTCGGCGAGCTAACATTCACTACCACATGAGTGGCATGGATAAGAATCTCTTGGAATTACATGCGATGCTTACGACAGCCCGGAACGACAAATGTGTTAATGGTTAACAAAGGTAAAGGGTTCAAGAAAGATGGTAAAGGTAAAGCAAGTGTTGCTAAACCTAAGTCAAAAGTTGCCATTGCCGGAAAGGCTCCCAAGGTATCTCAAAAGGATGCGATTTGCTACCATTGCTAAGAGGTTGGTCACTGGAAGCGTAATTGCAAGGCTTATAAGGAAGGCCTAAAGGTGAAGAAAGGCAATACGATTGCTTCTGATTCAGGTATCTATATGATAGATGTTTTCCTTTCTATTTCTAGTTCATGGGTATTAGATACCGGATGTGGATCTCATATTTGTTTAAATGTGCAGGGACTAAGGAATAGGAAGCTACGCAAACAAGGTGAAGTTGACCTACGTGTGGGGAATGGAGCAAGAGTTGCTGCATTAGTCGTAGGGACATATGATGTAACTTTACCTAGTGGATTAGTGTTTGTTTTGAACAATTGTTACTATGTTCCGGATTTGAGTAGAAATATTATTTCCATTTCTTGTTTGGATAATGAAGGTTTTAGGTGTAATAACCCAAAAATTTTCGACGATTATTTGATAAATTGTTAAATTTTAAATAAGCCTTTTATAGTGACTAATAATTATATTGAAGTCCTAGCAATTATATTATGTGGGTTAAATTATTTAGATGAGTTGGACTTTGGTATTGGGCTTAGGTTTAATAGAATCCTTTTATAAATACTCATTTTTAATAATTGTTTTAGTAATTAAATTGCTTCTTTAAATTAAATTATTTGAATTACATTTTTTATTAAAAGGATTGGAAGTAATGGGCTTGAGTTATTATTGGACTAAAATTTTTGTGGACTTGTTTCATTAGGCTTGGACTACCTATTTAGCCTAGGATTTAGAAACCTAATATATATATATATATATATATATATATATATATATATATATTTATATACAGTATATTCTTTTAATACCTAGGGTTAGTTATTTTTACAAAGAAAGAAATAGAGAAAGAAAGAAAGAAATAGAGAAGGAGAGGCGGCTGAGGGAGCTGTGAGAGAGAAAGAGAGAGTCAACCGCCGTGGACCGCCGTGGACTTTTTGAAGCTGGAGCATTGTGCCAAATCAAAACTAGGTAATTATTCGTTCCGTCTAATAATTATTGTTCTTAAATTAAAGCCTAGAAAATTCTAGAAACTCTTGAGATTAGATTAGGGTTTTTATTATGAATAATGTTGATTAATTAAGAATTTATTTAAGGACATTATATTGATCGGATCATTGATTAATTTAAAATCTAATATTGATTAAGATTGAAAGCATGTTAAGAAAATTAGGTTGGACATAATATGCATGCTAGGGTTTATGATGATTGAAATTAGGGTTAGTATGTGTTGTGTTAATATTTTTGATGTTCAAACTTGTTTACAAAATTGTTTTGGGTAAAATATTTGGTATAAAAAAGGTTTTGATTTTGAATAAAAGTATTTTTGGTTAGAAATCTAACCAAGATTAAAAAGCTGAAAATCAGTTTTTCAAAACCCTAGTGACCAAACCGTAAATCTGGAAATTAGGGACTGTTCTGTAATTTTAGAAAGTCAAGGGATTATTTTGTAATTTTTGAAAGTCAAGGGACTGTTATGTAATTTTTGAAAGTCAAGGGACTGTTCTGTAAAATCTGAAAGTTGAGGGGCTGTTTTGTAAAATCTGAAAGTTGAGGGGCTGTTTTGCAAAATCTGAAAGTTGGGAGACTATTTTGCAAAATTTTGAAAACTAAAGGAATTTTTCTTGGAATAAGAAAACTTAAAGAGACTTTTTTTAGAGTAATGAAAAGTCAAAAGACCTTTAGGAAATTATTTAAAAAAGGAGAATAAAAATGTTAGAAACCTAAGGATAGTTGGGTAAACCTTAAAGGTGTTTTGATAGTTATGTGAAGGGTATTTTGGGAAACTCTAGAAGTAGAAAGCAACTTGAGACGAAATTAAATAGAATTAATTCATAAGTTAGTGAAGTAAAATAAAGTTAAGTTGAGACAGAGTATTAAGTAGTTAATCCGTACTTAACGGATATTATTTATTTATGTAGATCCGATCGGAGTTAGCAATTGTTCGAGTACTAAGCAACGCTAAGGTAAGGGATTATACATCTTTAAGTTAATTGATTTCCGCTCCGTTTCATTATTTAGGCTTCCGCATATTTCTTGGCGATGTACGTTCATTTGATACGTAAAAGATGACCTCGTGTCAGTATTTGGTTTGACTCCCTCGGTTACCGTTATATTGCTAATCTTTTGCTATTCGTTTGCTATATCGTTCTTTGATTTCGAAAATACGAAAATTTTATTGTCTTTGTGAAAGTTCGTATTTTGTATAAAATGAGTTTGATATGATATAACTTTGTTCCATTAATGATCACTAAGTTAGACAACCTGCTTCGGCGGGGTATATTTGATATTTTGGCCTTCGGGCAAACTTAGTTCACCGCTTCAATATAGGAGTGGTGGAGTGTTCCGGATACACTGTTTAGGACTCTGCGGAGTCGACCTTTGTGCTCCTTGTGGGCTTTTGTTCCCTTTATGGAATTTTGGTTTGATAAGGTCAGTGGACCACTTATGTGATCATGATGTCTGTGAATGATTTGATTATCTACAGCTGGTATGGGACAGTTGTAGATAACTAGATCATTCGAGTCAACTTTGTTCAGCTTATCAGTCCTTTGAATTTCCTTATAATCTGTGAGTGGTTTAGTTAGTTAAAGCTGGTATGGGACAGTTTTAATTAAGTAAATCATTCGAGTCAATTTGAATCGATCTCGTCATCATTTGAAACTCCAAAATATTTGTCAACTCAGTTTGTGAAACCATTGAGATTTTGAAAGACATGTGATTTGAAAATTTGTTAAATAATGATTTTGAATTTGTACTTCGTTATGTCTTCAATTGTTATTTGAAATTTGTATCGTTTGATATTTCTTCAGGTCAACTCCTCCTTAGTAACCAGAGGGGTTGTATATGAACTTACTGGGAATTGTTCGCTCACCCTTTCATACTCTTTTCTTCCAGATTTCATATAGGAAGAATGTGAAACGGTTCGGAAGCACTTCGTAAGGAGTTCAAGGATCGGTTTAGTTTATTTTCATTTTAGAATCTTTAGTCAGTTAATGCAGTTATTGAGAGTTTGTTAGACTTTAAGGATTTTGTTGAGCTAGTGGATTGTACTAGCCGTTGAAATTATTACCGTTATCCGCATTTAAGTTATATTCAAATTGTGGTTAGTGTTTGAATTATGGTTTTAGTAGCCGTTGGAGGTTATTTTATTATCAATTAAGTATTATTTTTGTTGTGGAAATTCAGGGTCGTTACATTAGGTTTCTTATAGAAAATAAGAAATTTTTTTATTTATTTAAATGATATGCTTTATTGTATCGCTAATTCATTTAATGACCTTTATGTTCTTGATGTTGATGAGAAACAAAATAATGTTGAAGATATTTATCATATGGACAAGAATTCTAAACCGAATGACGTGAACAACACGTTCATGTGGCATTGTCGGCTTGGTCATATAAATGAGAAACGCATATCTAAACTCCATAAGGATGGACTTTTAGACTCACATGATTATGAATCATATGAGATATGCGAATCTTGTTTATTGAGAAAAATGACCAAACCACCCTACACTAAGAGTAGTGAAAGGGCTTGTGACTTATTGGGCCTAATACATACCGATGTATGTGGACCAATGAGCAGCATTGCTAGGGGAGAATTTTGGTATTACATTACATTCACCAATGACTTATCTAGATATGGCTATGTCTATTAAATGAAGTCCAAAAGTGAATCGTTTGAGATGTTTAGAAATATTCAAAATGAAGTACAAAATCAACTTGGCAAAACTATTAAAGCGCTTTGATCCGATCGTGGTGGAGAATATTTATGCCAAGAGTTTGACAATCATCTCAAAAACTGTGGAATTGTTACAGAGTTGACTCCACCCGGAACACCACAATGGAAAGGTGTTTCCGAGAGGAGGAATAGAACCTTATTAGATATGGTTCATTCGATGATGAGTCAAGTTGACCTTCCTATTTCCTTTTGGGGACATGCATTAGAGACTGTTGCATTCACACTGAACAGAGTCCCTACTAAATTGGCTCCTAAGATCCAACATGAGATGTGGCATGGAAGAAAACCTAGTTTATCTTTCATGAAGATTTGGGGTTGCGAAGCTTATGTGAAGAGACTTGTCTCTGATAAGTTAGCACCTAAATCTGACAAGGTTATTTTCGTTGGTTACCCTAAGGAAACCAAAGGGTATTACTTTTACAATCGCAATGAGAACAAAGTGTTTGTTGCTCAATATGGTACTTTTCTTGAGAAACAGTTTCTCAATAAAGGAACTAGTAGGAGTAAAATTGATCTTGAAGAAATTCAAGAACCTGAAAATAACATGGAACCATTAGTAGAGACGGAACCAAGTCCACAAGAAGTTGTGGAACCAGTTCAAGATCCATAAGTCCATCGTAGATCGGATAGAGTACGATCCAAGCTCGAGCGATATGGATTTCTTGTGTCGGAAAGTAATGAATTGGAAGTCATTGAGAATGATGAACCTACTTCCTATCAAGAGGCGATGTCCACATCCGATTCGGATAAATGGTTAGAAGTCATGGAATCAGAATTGCAATCATGTCGGATAATCAATTTGGAACTTGATTGAGCCACCTGAAGGTGTAAAAACCATAGGGTGCAAGTTGGTCTTCAAGAAGAAGACTGACATGGATGGGAAGATGCATACTTATAAGGCTAGGCTTGTAGCAAAGGGATATAGGCAGATTTATGGTGTAGACTATGATGAAACCTTTTCGCCTGTTGCCATGCTTAAGTCTGTTAGAATTTTAATTGCCAAAGCCACTTATTATGACTACAAGATATGGCAAATGGATGTCAAAACGGCTTTCCTAAATGGAAAGTTACTCGAGGATGTGTATATGACACAATCCAAAGGTTTTGTCAATCCTAGAAATCCTAACAAAGTGTGCAAGTTGCAAAGGTCCATATATGGATTGAAGCAAGCTTCTGGAAGTTGGAATCTTCGTTTTGACGAAAAGATCAAAGAGTTTGGTTTTGTCAAGAACGAAGATGAACCTTGTGTATACATGAAATTAAGTGGGAGCACAGTATTATTTCTCTTATTGTATGTTGATGATAACTTACTCTTTGGAAATGATATTCCTGCACTTGAGACTGTCAAGTCTTGATTAGGGAAATGTTTTTCAATGAAAGATATGGGTGAAGCCACTTACATCCTTGGCATCAAGATCTATAGAGATATCTAAAAGGATAATTAGTTTGAGTCAGAGTACCTACATTGACAAGGTTCTTAGAAGATTCAAGATGGAAAATTCTAAGAGAGGCAACTTGCCAATGGGTCATGGTGTTACTCTTAGCAAGAAACAGTGTCCTAAGACAACTGATGAGCGAAAAAGGATGAATGAGGTTCCATACGCTTCGGCTATTGGATCTATCATGTATGCCATGATTTATACTAGACCCGACGTCTCGTATGCTCTAAGCATGATGATTCGATACCAATCTGATCCTGGTGAAAACCATTGGATGGCAGTCAAGATGATCCTTAAGAAGGACTAAGGATGTGTTCTTGGTCTTTGGAGGAATGGAAGATGATCTTGTTCTAAGAGGTTACACAGATGCAAGCCTCCAAACCGACAAGGATGATTTCCGATCGCAGTCGGGATTTGTGTTTATGCTTAACGGATGTGCGATATGTTGGAAGAGTTCCAAGTAGAGTACTATTGCCGATTCTACAACTGAGGCCGAATATATAGCGGCATCCGATGCAGCTAAGGAGGCAGTTTAGATCAAAAAGTTCATTAGTGATCTGGAAGTTGTTCCAAGTATCACTAATCCAGTGGAACTTTATTGTGACAATAATGGTTCCATTGTACAAGCAAAGGAACCAAGGTCACATCAGCGATCCAAACTTATACTTAAACGTTTACATCTCATTCGAGAGTTCATTGATAGGGGAGACGTTAAGATATGCAAAGTATCAACCGATGATAACATTGGGGATCCGCTTACAAAGCCCCTCGCACAATCAAAGTATGATGGTCATGTTAGGTCCATGGGTATACGATACATAGATGGAGCCTAGTGCAAGTGGGAGATTCTTGGTGTAATGCCCTAGGCATTTAGCTAATATTTGACTTATAACTTAAACCGCTATGTAATCGTCTTTATCATTTATTATAGAGAATGTTTATTTGGCTTATTATATGTTTGCATCTTTATTATAATAACATGTGTCCCTAGTTATTGTGAATGACTAGTATAAGTTGGTAATCGATAATCATGGAGATGATTATATGCATGAGATGCACATTAGACTTATGGGTACTTGCTAGAGAACAAGTACTGGACATGACCTACCGATGAGATTTATGACATGGTCTATAGTTATATATGTAATGATTAAATCTCATGATAGTCGTGTCATTGAATCCTTTGTACCTGAGATTATCATCGTCTTCCACATGGTGAACATTGTGTTTGATATAGTCTAACACTATCTTTAATAGGATAGCAATAAAGGCTATGTTGGCACGATTGGATTCCTGTAGAGAAGAATGATAAGTCAAGATGGGATTTGTCCCTCTCGTTGAGAGAGATATTTTCTTGGGCCCCTCGATGAATGGTGTTGATGAAATGTGTGGCCACACCCAAGAGATTTGATAGAGATCAAATGCACTTGGATTATCAACATATTCGGAATTGAGAAAGCATTGAACAAGATGAGTTGACATGGACCATGACTCATGTTCAATATGGCATCGTGGACAAAGGAATTGTGACATTGATCTATCAAGGAATCAAGCTTCGATGTTATATTTAATTGGGTGGACATAATGACTTGCTAGAAATCACTTATGTCTTGTGAGGTTGATGTTTCAACTCACTACCAACATAAATATAATTTCTAAAGGGTCACACACATAGAACGGATAAAAATGGGTGGAAATTGGAATTTGGGCTGGTCACGACTCATGACTAGGAGCACGACTCGTGCTCTCAATCAGCATGAGTAATTTTTTTGTCACGACTCATTTCCAAGACTTGGTTTGGATAAAAGGGTTGTATCACACAAGACACTCCAAGTCTAGCACGGGACAAGGCCTTTTGTTCAGCTCCAGTTTTGACCGTAGTGTTGTATCGCGCGGGACATGCCTGTCTCGTATGGGACAAGCCTCCTGTTGGGCTCCGGTTTTGGCTAGGAAAATGGCTCTTTTCCCTAAGGGTTAGGGATATTTATAAAGTATAAATAGAACCCTTTTGCCTCAGCCTACATTGACGAAAATTAGAGTTTTAGAAACACTAATTGTTTGATTTTGATTGAGAATCAAAGATCAAAACACCCATATCAATTCCATAATTCAGCCATTGATTGTTGAATATTGATTCAACAATTGGAGGATCATCTAGCAATCCTACAAGAATTGTTCTTGGTTCGTTCGCGTGTGGATTACCGATAGAGGGTGATTGCTTTATCACCAAAAGCTTGAAGACTTGCAATCGTTGATTCATCACAAGGATTAGAACAAGGAAGAAGAAGATCAAAGATTCGGCATCAATTCAAAGGTTGAATTTCAGATTCAATTTGAGATTCGTTTTGAGCAAACATAATCGCTATAAGGTATGTAAATCTATTTCATATGTTTCTAATCTCTTCATGCTAGATGGATTCAAAGGCTAGGGTTTTGTTGTTTTTCAAAGTTCTTCCGCTGCGTTTGTAACCCCAAAACCCAACAAGGATGACTAGAAGTAGAGCCAGCTGCCCTAGAAGTACCAGCCTGATCATGTCCCAGCTCGGTACGGGACCTCTTCCTAAGCCGACCCAATGGCTGGTCTTCTTCAGAAACATCGAGCTCTTCGACCTCGACCTTCAAGGCCACTATTTTTTGGGGAGTCTACCCCATAGATCCCTGCCTGGGCTCAGAGCTCGACTCATGCTCCATCGACCTATCAACCTGGTCCTCTCCCCCAAAGACTTCAACGTGTACCGGTTGCTCGATGGGCTCGACCTTCCCAAATCCATCAATGGGGACCATCCCCACTCCTTCCTTGGAGTGCAATTTGTTCCTATCCATCGCTTCCTTCTCCATGCTTTCTCGAGCATTGACAGCTCCCTGGGACTTCCTGTTTCTCCTCCTATCTCTCAGATTGACTATGCGATACATTTGTGCTTCTTGCTCTGGGGTAAGAACTGCACGACCAATAAAAGGAAGGTTATCATACAGATTGCGAGCAAAGAGATGAAAAATTACAGAAAATAAGTCAAATACTTAACCGCCATATTGGAAGAGACCCCTGCAGTGGACAGACTTCTCCTTACAGTAGTGGCATTGGGTCTCAAATCTCTATCTCTCATGGATCACCCAATATGGGTACCTAAGGCTCCTAATGATTGGTACTAAGGGAGCCACTTCTCCATCTCCCCCCATTATCATATCAGCTTGGATGAAGAAGTCATTGTCCGACCCTAGATTGGCCCAACTTATGGTGCTTCTCTGAGCTACCAAGGTAAACCTCCGTGTTAGCTCATCACTCCAATCTGGGACCCTGTAATCCTCCTCCTTCATCGACTCTGAATCCTCCTCAGGCAAAGGGAGCTCCCATCCCTTCCTACTCTCATCAAGGATCAGGTGGCTGTTCCACCCTGACACTTTGTCAGGCAAGTTAACAAAAAGCTTAGGGACCTTGGCCTTAGCTGGGGTGCTAATCCCAAAGGTTTTTTTGTTCATGACGACCTTAAAAAAATTCTAAATACAAACATGCACGGCTCAAACCCCTACGAACCTGCAAACCATGGCAAAAAAAACTAACACCCTGACTGTGTTGGCTCCAAGCTACATTGGGACCGCGACAAACTCTCTAAGAACTCACAGATGAAAGGGTCAAAGGGTAATCTTAGACCAGCCTCAAATTGACCGTAATAGAAGGCCACTTTGTACATACTTAAACCCAGTGTGTTCAAGATTGTGCCTTCCTCTGCCTCTTAGTGAAATGAGTCAACTGGAAGTCAGCTCAAGGTACCTCGAATAAGTCGTGGAGGATCTTGATGCAAGAATCTGCATTCTTCCTTCCAATAGTCGGCTTGGGGGCCTAGTAGAAGATGAGTCCCAGCTATCTAAGGATGACCTAGATTCCCTTAGGAAAGCTAACGTCTCTCGAGGAAAAGGTGGTTTGTTGGACTTAATGTAGACGATGATAAGATGGTCAATAAGTTTTTTGAAGAGATGGAAATGGATAATCAGTGGATCGTCCACCTCCAAGTCTCCCATACTCTCACCTGCTAAGAAATCTATCTCGCCATTAAACAAGCTCCACCTATCTAAGATGGTAATACACTCAGCTCGAGTCAATTCTCTCCATGGACCCTCTAATCTTTTGTAAATCCTAAGGTTCACGCAATTGTAACCGTATCTAACTCCTAGCTCGAAGCCAAAGGTATTAGCCATGGCGCAATAAAGGGGGAAGCTCAAAATTAAACCTAGAGCAGATAAATTGAAGGGTACTTTGATGATTTTGGAGAGGTAGAACTCTACGGCGGAACGAAAAAGCTTACTAATGCCGTAGAATCATTTCCTTACTTTTGCTCTTATTGGGTTTAAAAATGCTTGAAGATTGTAAAGTTTGGAACGGATTGGAATCCTTCCTTATATACGCCTCCTTTTCTTACCTGAATTGAAAAGGGCGGGGCACATAACCGTTCAACTGTCAGAATGTGGGCCAAATTTAAGGCAAATGCCGTTTCCCAATGCAGACGTCCAATTGCCAGAATCCGTACCATTATAACGGATATTACTACGCATTAAGGGCGTTTTATCCAACCGTCAAAAGTCAACCGTCGAGAACGACCCACAATGACCAAGTCGGCCCGTCGTCTCAAGTAAATCATCACAAAAAATTTCCATAACTTCCTGCTTGACAAGTCGACCAGAAAGTTGGGGCCACTGAACGGAATAAAAGTAATGGACCAAGCCCAATACATATGGCCCAATGTCCAGATCAACCCAAATGTATGACCAAAGAAGTGGGCCTATCAAGCAGCACCAATCCTACTGGACCACCAGCTGATCTTAGTCGACCTAGCTCATGTCCGACCTTCCTTGGTCCCACCCAGCTTCGTACGACATAGGATCCCATACTTGTGTTGTCTCTGCCTAACCAGGATGCGAATTCAGGTCTCCCTTGATCATTCAAGCGACCTCGACCTACCAACACGTACGTCTATCCACGTCGTTATTTGTAACCGCCTCCTACATTCTTGGAGACCGTTATGCCAACAACATCTCCATGATCTTAGAGATTTACAATGATCCCATAACAACACTATATATACCAGGCAACATCATACGTTAAAAGGTAATGTCATCTTGGCTATTTTGATATTAATTAATTTCATTACAGTTTTCTACAAACTTAACACTATCTCATTATCACACTGGAGGGTGTTAGCCGTAGACAATCTCGGCTAGTGATTTGTTCGTAGTTTCAGGCCAAAGTAGCTGGATTACAACATACTGCTGGACTAAGGCTGATCCGTGTCATCTCCTGCATCATCAATTTGCATAATTGTAATCTACATTTTATGTAAATTAAAATGATATATTTATTTTCTCAAAACCAATTTCGGGTGAATGAAAAATTAATATTACAATTATACTACTTGATATTGTAAGTTGACTAGTTTAATTAATAAAGAAATGACATTTATTGTTTCAAGAGACACCAAATTATGTGAAAGATTTGTTGGATCAAGAGATTAATATGTTTGGTTAACATATTATCACTTTTGAGTTCTAAAACCTAACTTTGTTAATATTTCGTTAGAAAAATAGCAAAAAGACATGTGTATATGTTATATTTAGCGTAAATACTTGACTTTTTGTTAGAAATTTAACTGTAACTGTCAGATTTCATTTGAAATTTAACAGTAACTGTCAGTTTCCGTCAGAAAGTTTACAGAAAGACCACTCTCTGTTAGAAAATTAACAGAGTTGTCAGAAACTTAATGGGATTCACGTGTTTCAATTAAATATTTAACGAATCAGTCTGTTTTGTACTGATTTTCCGTTTAAAGGCTAACGGATGTTTACTTTGATTGGATGGAATAGATTAAATGTATCTATACTTATTTCTTTTAACTAAAAAGACATCATAACTCTTCATTTACTATAAATAGACTCTACTTATTTGACATTTATTATCCATTCACAATCTAGAAACATAATTTAGTGAAATTTTGTGAATTATTCATAGAATTCAATGGAATTCTCAAAACATTTATTAGAAAATAGATCATCTTGTTGAATAAAGTCTTCTTCAACGTCTGAAAGTGACAAACACAGTTGAGTTCGCCTAGTTTTTGATTTGAAGTGATTCTATCAAAAATAATAAGTCATTTTATATTTAGAGAAGATTGCCACAGAACCGTTGGCACGGGTGCGTATCAATATCTTATTGCGGAAACTGTGTTCAACACAAGACTCGACTTTCTTTAGTTGTCTGGTTTGATTTAATTTCCGCATTTCTAGTTTATGCAAATTTACTTCCCCGTTAATTATATATTTTGGTTCATTATGATATTTTTCATTCCGTTAAATTTAAGAAAGCTATTATTCATTGTTTTATGATTAAAAAATTCCTAACAATCGCAAGAAGATATTAACATTTTTAAGACATATATGAGCCAACATGGTCATCCAAAGATGGACAACTAAAGGACATTATTTTTACAATATTAATGAGAATGAATGTCGTTTTCCAAGAGAGGACAACTAGAAGAGTATTGGAAATTAACTAAAGAATGATGACAAGAAGGGGAACAATAATCACACAAGTGATTCAAAAAAACACTGTTGACGACATGGAATGGAATTTTAATTAAAGGCATATTTTTTATTAAAATATATTATTTGATGGATCCGTCACATAAATGTGAATATAAGACGACTAAAAAATTATTGAAATTTGTAAATTGTCTTATAAATACCTTAAGTGTGGGGGTGCACCTCAAGTGTGGGGGTACGGGTTAAAGTAAAAGTAATTAAGTCGTACGAGGAATGAGATGTTCCTTAAGATCATATTCATTAAAATACATAAGTTCTAGTAAAACAACTTATGAAAGTGCAAATAGTTTATCTTAAAGAAGACGAATCTAGGCTCAATATAAGGACCAAAACTGCAAGACTTTTAATCCAGATTTTATAGCAGTTGTGTTAGAAATCAAATCGACAAATGTTAAATAAATGTTATGTGTCATCAAGCAAACCTTCTCTCCTTTGTGAGCTCGGGAAAGCAGGTGAACAAATCTGCATTCTTCTTTGAGTAGGACGGGACTGGTTCCAAAAGGAGAGGATCAAGGTCCTATAATATGGGACATTCCATTTCTTCCTCCTTCTGAGGCATTTGAGAAATCGACTAGTCTCAGCGCATGAGCAAGTGTTTTCCCTATGAGGTCAATAACGTAGTAGTGATCTGGGTCACATAGACGCGAAGAGAGAGGACGATAGGCAGATGATTGGCTTTCCTCACAATAAGAAGAAGATCAAGTTTCCTGTGATATGCGAATTCCGAAGAGAGAATAGATTCAAGATAGCTTCCCTGAGAACTCAATTTGAGTCAATCTTTTAGGATATCTTCAAGTTCGGCAAAGAAGGCAGACGCTGCTCTTAGCTCAGAATGCGATCTAGTAGAAGACTTCAGTCCCCCCCCTTTCTTCTGCCAATAATTCAGTAAGAAAGAGAGAGTGGGTGGTACCCTTGGCTACCACAATCCTTTGTGTCAACTCGTCTATGAATGGTTCTGAATGGCGCTCAAATGGATGGAAGACCATCTCGGTTTACCTCCTTTCTCCTTACTTTTTGATGGTGTGCCCTATCTACCCGATGCCCATCATAGGGAAGTAGCAACAATAGCTTTCTGCTCACCTACCTGGACTAGTCACAGGAATAACTTCCCTTCCCCTGTCCCTCTTGGCTTGGTCTAAATTGGAGACTTTGCTGATAGGTGGGACATCTACTTTTCCAATTTCAAGAGACCTCGTCGAAGGGAAAGAGTCTTTGATCACTTTGCTGCTATGTCGAAGCCAAATAAATGAAAATGGAATCGTTCTTCAGGGCAGAAATCGCTTTTGATACTTTTCACTATAGGCTGGCATAAAAGTTTCATGACAGAAAGAAGTCTTAGGAAGGGAAATAGCAAAGTGTACTTTTCCATCTAGGTTGAAAGGCAAAAGATTGAAAGAAGTTGCTTTCCAGTGGCTTCTCTTCCCTCGTGATTCTAGTTTCTGCACCCCCGCTCCGATTCTGAAGATCTTTCTTTCACACTTGTTGTTGTGCCAGCTTTGATCTCCCTCTGAGAGCCTTTTCAGTATCGAGCTGTCGTCTAATTGGTCTTGGTTGCTTTAGAACCAAGGGGACTTCCTACTGTCTTTGCGGATTTCTTTATTCTTGCTTGTTGGTAGCTCCTTTCCCTCTGAGTGAATTAGCTCACTTACTCTATCGACGGCCTGTCCTAACCACCATGTCCTCACGCAAAGAGCCATTGCTCAAGTTCTTCCTTGTCCATCTATTGTCCATCTATTACTATCTCTCCATGGTCTAGCAATGAGAAAGAACAATGTGCGGTCGGTTAACCAAGAGTAAGCTAAGATTGGTAGAGATGGCCTTAGCTTCTGGCTTTGCCTCTGACTTTCAACAGCAGAGTCATTCCATTCTTAAAATACCATATTGAATTCATCTCCTAGTATGGCTGGTATGGCTACCACTTCTAAGTAAATCTGAGTAGACACTAACGAAAAATCCTTGTCAGAGAAGGTCCTAAAAGAAAGCCATACGAAGGCTATTTTTCAAGGACCGCCATTGACAGAAAGTAGAGAAATGCATGGTGCTACTATATGTCTGATCAGATGATCTCGCTGACATTACTTTACATGGATGGGCTTTTCCTTTTCTTTTTCTAGAGAGATTGGGGATGAGACTTGATCAGCTGAATTTCGAGGAGAATAAGGAAAAGAGTCAATCTTTAGCGAGGGAAAGGACTGAGTTCCAACTAAGGAAAAGTATGAAATACGATTTCTTAAACGATTGAATCGCCAGAAATTCATCCAGACATAGATAGCAAAGGTGGTCTTCCTTGATGAAGAAATGGTAGAAGGATCCTGAGAGTAGGCCTGTAGAAGACAAGGCTCTCTTTTTTAGAAGATAGGCCCAAAATGACTAGTAGCGCTAGCGGCGCAGAAGCTAGATCGGAAAAAGGTCAAAATTATGCACTTTCACAGCTATGTGGAGTCAACATATCAGAAGAAAATCTTGACTATGAAATGAGAATCTAGTTTTGAAGGGAAATTCACCTTCCTCTTCTGACTGACAATCAGAAATAGCTCTATATCTTAGAGCACCATTTAGATTAAATGGAGCTAGTACACTGCCTATCCCCTTTTTAATTTGATAGTTTACTAGGAATAGAGAAAAGCTCTTCTTCTTCCTCCTAGTAGCTAACTCCTTCTTTTCTCTCCTAATAAGGGATATCCAGGACTCGCCTTGTCTTTCGCATGAGCTCACGTGAGAAGTCATCAATGGTGGTTAAATCAGATCCGGCAATCGAATAAAGAACTGCGATCGGGAAGAAGGCCTCTGGTATGAAGGCAGATGGGCCTAATGGTTAAGAAAGGCTATCCCCTTGACGAAGTAAGAACTGCTTTGCTGCCTTCCCAGGTCGATCAGGAAGTGACATATGAAGAAGAGATCAGTGCCTAGATTGCTCGGTTGGTGCCCAAGGCTTGAGAATCCGGTTGTCGATTCGAGCCTTCGAGTCGTTGTCCAAGTCTCTGAGATAGAAAGGAGTCGATGGCCTACTGAAAGCCTAATAAAGGCAAGGATCCCATCTTGTCCTCTCTGAGTTATATAATGATTTCAGCATGTTGGGCCGCAGGCTTCTCTCTTATCTTATCTTTTCTTCTTCTTTCTTAGCGTAGTCTATTGATGAAAAATCTCTTTCGTATTCCTGTTGGAACTCATTTGAATCACTTCTCTCTCTGCTATTCTTTTCATTCTCTAAGGTGAAGGAAAAGGTGAGTGGGTGAAAGCTTCTTTATGATTATTCATGCATTATAGAGCTAGTGGAAGTGTGCTCTTGAAGCTCTTTGAGTAGATAGCTGGCTTTCCGCGATGATAAGAAGAAAGGGCAGAAGTACCGATAAAAGGAAGATGAAAGACAATTTGAAGGGATAAAGAACAATTTTTTTCTTATAGGAAGTTGGCCACTCAATCCCTTTTTGAGAAGCAGTCCAAACCATAGGCTACTAAGCGGCCCAAATAGGAAGAGAAGTGGGATTCAAGTTCATAAGAAATGGTGGGCTCAACCAATTACCAGCAGGGTTGTGGATGGGCTTTCTTTCATTTTGTAAATCTCAGACGTAATGACAGCAACGATTCTTTTTTTCTCTTATTTCATTATCGGATCAAGAAAATTCACCGAAAACACGACTCTCTATTGGAGCTATGGCAGCTTGCCCTTTCTTTACTCATTTATTAGTAAAATGGCACCTTTGTAGGCGGATCTCCTAGCCTTTTGACCCGCGTCAAAACTCAAATTGAAGCCTTTATATAGCTTCAAGGTCCACAAAAGAAAGACTCGTAATGTCTGAGGTTTTAGGCGACAGAGTGATGGGCTTTTACACCCGATTTTGGAACCCGCTATGCTCGCATGCCTACTAGTTTAGGCCCTGAGAAAGTACTAATTGAAAGAGCTAGGAACATTTCATCTCTGACTTCATTTCCATATGGAGCAGTGCATCAACATGACATGGTGACTTTTATTCTTTCAATTGAACCTCTCGCGCAAGAAATCAGACTAAGTCACAGAAGCTTCCCACTTAAGAGGCTCCACTACTTTAGAGATAGAATTTCCCGATCAACCAAAAATGAGAACTTTGAGAGATTGACACAAGCCCTCTTTCATGTCATAGCCTTTGAACCTTCTCAATGGAGAACCGGCCCATGGAGATGAATCTACCCATGACTGTGATTGCCCCAAGGCTAGCTATTGACTAAGTTCAGATGATAGCTAAGGCTGGATATTCATTCCTTCTTCTCTGCATCCCCACTTTTCCTATACTCACAATAAGAGTCAAGTAGGATGAAATCCCAAACTCCTTTTTAGCTTAGACAGAGAGGAAAGCCTATCATATGATGTCGTCTCTCTTACTATTGACCTTCACTTCTGTCTTTGAAGAGGAAGCTAAGCCCTTTAGTTTGGTCTTAGTGTTTCTTCCTTCTAATGGCCTCATTCCGAACCCGTTAACAGCACTTGAAAAGATGACTTGTTCACTCTTCCAAAGCCCGTTCTAGCTAGAACTTGAAACTTTTGTCTAGCATATATATAGCTATCTTAGTCGCTTTGTATGTTTATAAAAGTATGCTGGTAAAGTATAACACACGTCTGGGAGAAAGCTACCTTCCCTCACCTTTTCCCAGATAACACCAACGGTAAGCAACCAAGAATCCTATTGTTCATTGAATAGGGTCCTGTCTTCGGCTATTCTATAAGCTTTGATGCCTGCTAACTCTATGCCTCGTCCTAAAGGCAGAGTAGACACCTTGAATGCGTCGGCAAAGAAAGGTATATCTCCCAGCCCATCCAGAAGAATAACAGCCTAAACCTGAAAGAAAGTCGGGAAGTAGCTCAAACACAAGAAGTAGCTAATCCGGAAGCAACAAGTAGTTAGAAAAGCATGCTCGTAAAAGAACGTCTTCCCATAGTGAGTTTACCAGTCTTTCACTGATGCAGGCCGGGAACTACTTCTTGTTACTCAACAGGGTACATAAATGCTATATTAAGCTCGGCTATTCGATCAGTTCTATCGTTCACGGATAGAAGATCTTGTTGATCCAAGCAATTCCATAGGCATAGTCTGCATAAGAAGATAGAAGGCTAGAAGACTATTGCACCGAATACGTATATCTTTTTCTTGCTTTACCGAGTTAAGGTGAGAAAAGAAAGCTAGTACTGCTATTACTTGAAAGGGATCCCCGCATTTGATATAGAGGGATCTTTCCCCCTAATGCCAACATCGTAAGACAATTCGATTACAAGGAAGCCTCACTATGAGTATCACTTCGTTGAAGAAAAGCCTTTCTATGACAATTAACTAGCCTTGGAAGACCGGTTGACACTACTTAATTATTCTACCATTGACCTTCTTTTACAGCCGTTTTAAGCCTCCGCTTTCGTCAGGAAGGAATGTTAAGGCAGAGGTCTAAGCTTGGTGGGAGGAGTAAGATGAAGCTTTGTGACCACTCTAGATTGCTCGGCTTTGGATAATCTATCAAATGCTGAAATAACTTGACTTGCATGCCGGAATAACTTGATGAAAAAGATAGGTTGCTTAAGATATGATAGGCTACCTACCAACTCTCTGCCTCATCGGGCTATGTTGTATATTCGCTGAATCAATGGGCTAAACCTCAACCATCTACCGTGGAAGAAGGAACGAGAGTTCTGTTCCTAATGTCTTACCACGTAGAGCATCCTATCCGTATTCAGTCGACCTTCTCAGCACCTCACTCGAATAATGCTTTCGCGCATAGGGCGAAGTTCAGAAGTACTAGCTGTAGTTGCCGCAACTATAGATGATAGATTTCTTGGAAAGTCTACCTTCGATTTTTTGGTTTATATGTCTTCTGGGGTCTTCGCTTTCTCTCCCGCGATGTATCGGAATCAAGTGTAGTCAAAGACATCATCTTCAACCAACGTAGCATATCTTAATAAAGGACTCAAGTTCTTCGCGGGAGACTTTCGTTCCACTCTAGGCCAAGCTCTTATTGGGCGCCAGTTTCCTCAATGCACTATCAATGACTACACTCGCACATCCTAACATCTCGAGAAAAGAAGCCTATCTACGATTCGAGAAATTGATAAAAACTACTTTTTTTTTAGTTTTCACGTGGATTCGAACCCATACCGTCTGCACAGATGCGCTGACCAGACTGCGCTACACTTATGAGAAAGAATCCGTCTCTATAAAGAATTAATGACCTATACTTCACTTGGACCAAGAAAAGGAAGCTCGACTTAAGAAGGAGAGGAAACCTACCTAGATCTTTCTATTATATTCTTTCATTCATGAGACAGCATTCCCCTCTCTCAGACTCGAAGAAGGGAATACCGCCTATAAAACAGGAGAAAAACAGATGATGCAATCTACGCATCTTTGTCTCGTTCTACCTTATCTATAGAATTCTAGAACCCGGAAAAGATGTTCTAAAATGGACTTTCAAGCCAACAAGTCTTCATCTCTCGTGAGCTTACCGAAGCTGAGAGAAGACAAAAAAGAGAGATAGAGGGAGAGGCTGAATCATGGGTTGCTTCCTCGGTCTCTAAGTAGAATAGAAAGACGATGAACTCCTCAGGCTTGGGATCGGGTCCTGTATTTCCCTGAAGCCCTGGCCGCTCGGTTGGTGCAAACCCCCGAAAACCTACAAGTCAAAGGCCTTTCTAAACCACACATGAGACCTTACAGAGTGAACTTAGCCTCTGAGAGCCCTTTCGACACAAGTAGCTACCTTGACCGAAGGATGTCCTAGCTCAGAAGAAGTGACTCCTGTCTTTCTCAATTGGTTAACTCCCTTTCTATCTCATTTTCTACATAGCCATTTTCATCTTTATCAGATAAGGGGAATACTGGCCTTGAGGATGTGATTGAAATGCTTTCCCGGAGGGGGAGGATCGGAGTGTGATTAAAGCTCCTTCCAACCATTCCCACCAAACGCAGTCTTTGAAGAAGGAAAGAGTGAAGGACAAAGGCCAATTCAAGCAAAAGTAGAGTGATGCGAGCACGTACTTTCAGGATTCTATCAAGTAGATAGTTTAGAAAGTTATAAGATTGAGTCATAGAAGGGAGGGGTCGATCCCTCTATTCGTAGTCCAAGTAGCCTTGATAGGCAGGCATGACCAAGATCGGCTTAGAAAGGCATAGAGTCAAGTTCTGGAATTTCATTCTATTTAGGAAGTGAGTTGTGATCAGGTGCGTATTGGATTGATGGAATGATTTCAGCTGTCAATAGTGGCAGTTGTCTAAATTCAAGAGATGGCACAGTCTTTCCTATTAGAAGGCCTTCCCCTCCTAAAGGCATGGTTGAATTAGCAAGTCTGGTCTATCATTCATGTCATAGTAGAAGAAGGATCAAGATATTGGAATAGGAAATTCTCAATCAATTCTATATAGGGAGAAGATCGAGTGAAGACGAAGTCGATTTCCTCCTTTTCTTAGAGAGGGAGGGAAAGGATCAACGAGGGAGGAAAGAGCGCCTCCTTCAAGGCCTATCTGAAATCCACACCTTGAGACCACCCTTGATAGCTTTCCCGGAACATAGAAGCCTTAAATACTTCGGAAGAGGAAATCCGTCGATCCATCCTTCCCAGAAAGAATCTCCCGATGAATCTTTAGCTTGGAGTCAGTACCTAAGCGTACCCAGCTCTATAGCAGCTCGCTTGGGAAGCAGCCTGAGAAGCAGCGGGAGATCAAGTTAGGTTGAGAAAGTGCCAATCAAGAAGGTCTCTGCCAGAGCCGCAAACCTGGGCTAGACAAAGGTAGTCCGAAGGCTAGCTAAGACTACCTCCTGGAAAGCAATTCCGTCTACATACTAGGCCCTTCTTCACTAGTCTTTAGAGTCAGAAAGATTGGGGGCTGAGAGCAAGATCCGAAAGGAGCTGACTTTCACGGTCAGGCTAGAAGGTCCTTCCTTTTTTCATGTCTGAAATAGACTGGAATCAAAATCACATAAGAGAAGAAGATTGAAGGGATCTCTAGCTTTCTTTCCATCTTTCCGAGGTCACAGAAGTCCTCAATCTTAGAAGTGGTCTGAGTTATTTTGAAAGATTCTCGAAAATCAAAATCACATAAGAGATATTGATGGAGAAAAGTGCCCTAGTCTGATTTCAGACAAAAGACGAGAAAGCCAAGAAGGTATTGAGCTATCAAACCAACCAAAGTTTGGGAATAGTGAGAATGATAAAATCTACTTTTTCTTTAGAGAAGTTCTAGTGCGAGGGAGAACCGGAAAAGGGGGAGACTGATCGCTTTCCCTTTTCTATTTCTTGGCAAATTGAATTGAAAGGTTTAAGGAATGGATTAGGTTAGTGTGACGTCTTTCATTCTTGGCTTGCGGTATCATTCAATGAAAGCCATTTTTGGTTATCTCTCTTTGCCTCAAACCTCTTCTCTTCAGCAGTAGTAAATCAAAGTCGTACCTAGGCTACTCAATATTCCCATTCTGCCTATAACGACCCAAAATTCAGCTATTTCGATCAATTTTCCTCCGAGTTTACATCGCCTGAGAAAAGGAAACCAGAAAGGCAAGAGAGGGAAGAAGCTATAGTTTGATTCTCTAAAGTCTTCTCATTTTTCGGGCTTTCACAATGACGTATATGAGGATAATGATGATCTTGCTTTATGGAACCGATCACTAAAGGCTTCAAAGAATTGATTCGAAGCCAGTCTTTCTTATCTCAATGACTGAGTTGATTTCTCCAACAAAGATCTCGAATCTCCCCTTTCCAATTAAGTAGAAGAGGAAGTGGATGATTATTCTTTCTTCATCGACATGCTTGCTCCAGCTTTGCCCTTTAAGAAGGTGAGCTTCGAAAGAAAGATTGGAATTGAGATTTTCTTTCGGGACAAAAGTTGCTGCTAGCGGCTGAAGCCCCAGCTTTTAGTAAGGTTAGACTCGCTTTTGGAGGTGCGGTAGAGAAGCTACTCTTAGCTACAGGCTGGCAAAGGACATCGGTTTAAGCTGGTAGCTCATTTCATTGACTACCTAGCTCATAGGGAAGAGGTCTATTACTTGATCTTGTCTGCATTCGTGGATCACCCAAATCCATTATCCGAATACCAAGACTCCTGGTATAGCTGGCCAGTAGCCCTTTTAGAGGTGTGAATAATTCTATAAAGGAACTATAAAAGATGAATCTATAGAATGATAAACTCTTGAAAAATAGATCATGAAGAGGAAGACTTTCAAGAGGTATAGTATAAAGGGTTAGAATTTCAAGAGATAAATTTATAAAGAGAAATAATATTGAGAAATAAACTGTAAAGAGACAGACTTTCCAATCTGAAAAGGAAGATTCTTGTCAAAAAGTATCTCGAAAGATAGACTCTCGAGATATAGAATCTGAAAAGATAGATTATTAAAATGATAGACTCTTAAATAAGACTCTTAAATGGTAGATTCGGAAGAGTTAGATAAATTCTCAAAAGATAAACTCTCGAATAAGTTGATTTTTTAGAAGTAAAAGTCTGAATAAAGGTAGATTCTTGAGAGGTGTAGACTCTATAAATGTAGATTCTTGAGAGGTAGACTATAGGGAGGTAGACTTGGAAAGTCGAACCACTTAGAGATGCTGACCACTCGAAAAGTCGGACCGTTCACAGATATTGACCACTCGAAAAAACTGATCGCTAAGAGAATTTGATCACTCGAAGACACTGACCATTCTAGAGAGACTAAAAGTCTAAATGATACGAACCCGGTTAGAGAAATATAGAAAGGCATGGGTGGTTCAAAATATACATTATTTATGTTGGATTTTCAATCAATGAAAAGGTGTCCAAAGGTAATGGGGATAATTTGGAGTTGATTGTGGTTCAAATGGAGGTTCAAAAACAAAACTAAATCTTGAATTTCTAGCCCCGTCCATGGCCACCCCATGGTTTTTCATGAAGCTCTAAGAATTTTCAGCATTTTCAAATTTTTTGTTACAACTTTGTCGAGCTGCCCATAAGGTTCTAAATATGGAAATAAATCTTATAATATTTTTTTCGGAAAGCCACGTGTAGTGTACAACGGGCCAAACGAATCCTTAATCATAAGTCTATAGAAGAAGTTATGGCTGAATTACTCAAGGGTGGTCCTACTAGACGGGAATTGACAAGTTTTGAATTTTGGTTCATTTTCTAGTATGTTTATTCTAGATGTTCTTTCTCTTTGTTGATTATACATTTATCAAATGGAAGAATAAGTGTAGACACACCATTAGAATTTTCTATGCATTTATTATGATGTAAATCTTATGTGTTTTAAGCAATATATAAACTCAAGTGCTTCTTTATTTGTATCATGCAACTTTGAAATAATATATGAAAGTTTTCTCTTTGTTCTATAAACTTTGAACTTATCAAGATTGTATTACTTTTTGTGTTCAAGTCCGACTTATCAAACGGATCACCACCAGCGTTTGTGGCGACATTCACCTATTCCAAGGTTGTCAATACTTGGGAGTGAAGGTATTGGTTCCATCATTTATCTCACATCACTTAAGTCTTCGATTTGTGTCTTTTGGAAGTGTTGGGTCAAGGTATCCGCCAATTTTCAACGATTCTTTCAATTAGAATGATATAGGGTTCCCATTTGGATCGTTGGGTCTTGTCGTTCCGGGCAAGGTTCACATCATTTGTTATCAGAGCTTTGGTTTAATTGAGGTTTCATCTATCCTTCTTTTCCTTTTGTTTTACTTATCTATTTATCTCTTTTTATAACTTCTATCTCCTACCTTCTACTTTTCTATCGTTTCTTTCTATTTGTACTTCAAAAAAAAGTTGTGAAAAAAAAGAGTAGCAAAAAATAATAATTTATCTTTCGTACATCGTCTCGTTTTTCTTGTAGAAAAAAAAAGAGTTTCTTATCATTGGAATTTTCAAAAGTTTCTTGTTCTTATCAAATCATAGTTATCATCAATTCCTTGTTTTCATCTACTATTTGTTTTCATCAATTATTGTTTTCATAAAATTTTCTTATTGAAAATATGTCTCAAAATTTGAAAATCCACGTGGAGAAATTCTTGATGAGATGCAAAGCGAGTTGAAATCTCAAATGAGTCTCTTTCATAGGAGGCTTAATAGGATCGAACAATCTTATCATAAGTATCCCAACATGTCATACATGAGAAGAAAAAAGAAGGTCCCACCATCAAAAGATAAGTTGAGGAATGAATTTTCGCATTAGCAATGTATGACAAAAATTGAAAATATTTTTCGAGAATTGGAGAGAAAAATTAGAGAGAATCGAAACAGTGAGAAAAAAAATTATTGAGAAAAAAAAGAGTGAGAGAAAGGTAGAGATTAAAAGGAAAGAAAGGCAGGAGGTAAAAGAAGAGATTGTGCAAAAAGAAGAAGAGAAAGTGAGTGAAAAAAAGTATGAGAGAAAAGAAAATGAGCGAAATGTGGAAGGTGAGAGTGAAAAAGAAAAAGAATTTGAGAAAGTTGAAGTTGAAATTGTTGAGGATACAAAAGTAAGTGTTAAAAATAGACGAGGAGACTAAAATAGAAAGCACTGAGGGGAGTGTGGTAGAAATGGAGAAAGATTTTGGGGATAAGAAATGTGAATAGTTAGTTGTAGTTGAGAAGGAGGAAGAAGGAAAACAAAATGAAAGAGAAAACATGCATGAGGAAGAATATGGGTTGATTGGACTTGAGAACATCAAGTCAAATCCTTGTGGATATTAGGACCCATTAGACATTACAAGTCCGAGAAAGTCACCATCTTCGTTCATCAATAAATTGATCATTGATCATTTTATTGCCACTCGATGGACTGATTGGATGGAAATTGTTAAAAGTTGCATCAATTACAAGGTTCATGGAGCTTATGATTTGAGGTTTTATAAAATTCTACCTCGGATGTTCGTTCTTAAGGCATTGCTTAAAATTCGAGTACGAATTTTCTTTAAAAGAGAGGGAATGATACGAACCTGATTAGAGAAACATAGAGAGGCATGGATGGTTCAAAATATACATTATTTATGTTGGATTTTCAATCAATGAAAAGGTGTTCAAAGGCAATGGGGATGATTTGGAATTGATTGTGGTTCAAATGGAGGTTCAAAAACAAAACTAAATCTTGAATTTCCAGCCCCATCCATGGCCACCCCATGATTCATTCCATGGCCATGGTTTTTCATGAAGCTCTAGAAATTTTCAGCATTTTTATATTTTTGTTACAACTTTGTCGAGCCGCCCACAAGATTCTAGATATAGAAATAAGGTTTATAATATGTTTTCGAAAGCCATATGTGTCTAATTTCCAACGGGCCAAACAGATCATTAATCGGAAGTCTATAGAAGAAGTTATGAATAAATTACTCAAGGGTAATCCTCCTAGACGGGAATTGACAAGTTTTGAATTTTGGTTCATTTTCTAGTATGTTATATATTCATTCCCTTTGTTGATTATACATTTATCACATAGGAGAATAAGTGTAGACACACCTTTAGGATTTCCTATGCATTTATTACTATGTACTCCCTCCGTCCCGGTCCATGCTTCACCATTTTGGTGAAGCATGCAAATTAAGAAAGCAATATATATATTCAAAAATAATGGGAGTGGGAGAAGGGTTGTGAGAGGGAAGAAGTGAGTGGATATGACAAGTGGGACCCATAATTTAAATGTGTGAGAGAGAAAAGTTAGTGGGTATAATAGAATATTAATAAACCTTTTCCATTTTAGGAAAGGTGAAGCTTCTACCGGGACACCCATTTGGGTAAAAGGAGAAGCTTCGGGCGGGACAGAGGGAGTATATCCTTTTTGTTTTTAGCACTATATAAACTCAAGTGCTTCTTCATTTGTATAATTCAGCTTGGAAATAATATATGAGAGTTTTCTCTTTGTTCTTTAAATTTTTAACTAATCAAGATTGTATTACTTTTTGTGTTCAAGTCCGACTTATCAAACGGATCACCACCACCGTTTTTGGCATCATTCACCTAGTCCAAGGTTCTCACTACTTGGGAGTGAAGGTCTTGGTCCCATCATTCATCTCACATCAATTAAATCCTTGGTTTGTGTCTTTTGGGGGCGTTGGGTTAAGTTATCCATCAATCTTCAACAATTCTTTCAATTAGAATGATACAGGGTTCCCATTTGAATCGTTGGGTTTTGTCGTTACGAGCAAGGTTCACATCACTAAATAGTAATTTTAATCAATCGCTTAGAAGGTATAATCAAAGTAATTGGTTACTTAAAGATATATTCGTGATTATGAATTACAATATGAGATACCCAATAGTATATGAATTAATATACTAATTAGATATCAGACACAAATAAATTCATAACGTGAAAATGTGTTAATAGATTGATAAACGGTGTCATTGAAATCTTCTAAGACAACATGCATAACTCCATTCAGTAAGGAATCCGAGTTGACATCTTTAGAAAAAAATGAAGAAAAAGCTTAATGGTATAATAAACGCTTGAAAGATATTCCATGTTGGAATAAGTTTGTGCCTACATGTCCTAATGCATTGTGATGGCAGTGAGAAATAGAAAAAGGCATAAAACACTATGGTAAGTTTATACAAAATGGTGATAGACATAATAGCATAAGACAATTGATCTCAAATGAGACTATCACAATCGGGTATGTGAAGTTAAAAGTGGATATGTCTACCTAAGGGTATAAATAGGAGATCAATTGATTTTTAAGGGAATGGGTTTAAAAATCCACAATAAAATAACTCATAGTGGACACTCAACCTTGAGAATTGGAGATCCTAATACCTTGGTTCAATGAGACAACTAAGTTATAATGTTCTCTCGAAACACTTGGAACCTGTTTCACACTCATTGTTAGAACATCCAAGTGTATGTACCTGCAACTAGTGGTGAGGGTAAGTTGTGAAAATTTTTAATGATTCATATACCTACGTGGTGGGAGTAGCAGGATACTCTTTATAGAAGATCACCTAAATAAGTGAAAAGTAATAAGGCCGCTTCTAAATTGAACACTTATGAAATCAAGCACGGTCCAGGGGCGAAATGGACAAAAATGTGATAACAAAACGTGTTAGAGCTATTATTGTGTAAGTACTATTGTCTTTGTATACACTATACAGTCATGAGTTCAAAGCATCGCGCTACTAACTGGCTTGTATATCCGATAGTATTTTACTAAGGAATGTTAAAGGCCACAAGCTATCTATCATGAGGCAATAATGATTCACCGGAACTTACAGACGAGCCTGCATTCATGCATGCATTAATTTGTCATTCATGTGGGGGATTGTTGGAAATTTGATTTTGAAAAATTGACGTTTTACCAATTTTTTACCAAAAATTACATGTAGTTTCATTTTTCGTAAATGAATATAAGTTGCATAACTTTAATCTACATTTTAAGTAGATTAAAATGATATATTTATTTTCTCAAAATCAATTTCGGGTGAATGAGAAATTAATATTGGAAGTATGCTAATTGGTATTGTAAGTTGAAGAGTTTAATTGATAAATAAAGGACATTTTTATTTCAAAAGACACCAAATTATGTGAAAGATGTGTTGGATCAAGAGATTAATATATTTGGTTAACATATTATCATTTTTTAGTCCTAAAACCTAATTTGTTAATCTTTCGTTAAAAAATAGCGAAAATACATGTCTATATATTATATTTAGCGTAAAGACATGACTTTTTGTTAGAAATTTAACTGTAACTGCCAGATTTCATTAGAAATTTAATAGTAACTGCCAGTTTTCATCAGAAAGTTTATAGAAAGACCACTCTTTGTTAGAAAATTAACGGAGATGTCAGAATCTTAACGGGATTTGCTTGTTTCAGTTAAATATTTAACGAATCGAGCTGTTTTGGACTGATTTTCAGTTTAAAGGCTAACGGATGTGTCATTTGCTTGGATGGAATATATTCAATTAATGTATTTATACTTATGTCTTTTGACTAAAAAGACATCATAACTCTTCAATTACTATAAATATACCCTCCCTTTTTGTCATTTATCATTTATCATCCATTCACAATCTAGAAACATAATTTAGTGAAATTATGTGCGTTATTCATATAATTCAATGGAATTCTCAAAACATTTATTAGAAAATAGATCATCTTTTTCCATAAAGTCTTCTTAAACGTCTAAAGTGACAAACATAAGTTGAGTTCGTCAAGTTTTTTATTTGAAGTGATTTTATAAAAAATAATAATTCGTTTTATATTGATAGAAGATTGCCATAGAACCGTTAGCACCAGTGTGGGGCAATATATTATTGCAGAAATTGTGTTCAACACAAGACTCAACTTTCTTTATTTGTCTGGTTTGATTTAATTTCCGCATTTCTAATTTATGAAAATTTCCTGCCCCGTTATTTAAATGGTTTGGTTTATTATGATATTTGTCATTCCGTTAAATATTCAAGAAAGTCATTATTCATTGTCACAATACAATTTCAATGGCCTAGAAACTGAATCAATTATTCTAAGCCCAGACATGAAACTCTTCAACCACACACCGTGTGAGGTAGCCTCAAAACATGACACGAACTCGGCCTCCATAGTGGAAGTAGCAGTCAAGGACTGCTTCACGCTTCTCCAAGATATAGCTTCACTGGCTAACATGAAAACATACGCGTATGTTGATTTGCGAGAGTCAATACAGCCAGCGAAATCTGAATCGGAGTAGCCAATCACCTCCAAATTATCAGTCCGTCTATACTTTGTTCCTTGAAGGTATCTCATGACCTTCTTTGCAGCTCTCCAGTGGTCAATTCCTGGGTTACTCTGATATCTCCCAAGCATCCCAATAACAAATGCAATGTCAAGTCTGGTGCAGACCTGAGCATACATAAGGCTTCCAACAGCTGAAGCATATGGAATGTATTTCATTTGTTCCCTTTCGAGCTCATTCTTGGGGCACTGGTCTAGGCTAAACTTGTCACCCTTCACAATGGGTGCTACACTAGGTGAACAATCCTTCATCTGAAATCTCTCTAAAAATTTGTTGATATAGGTCTCTTGAGACAAACCCAATATGCCTCGAGATCTATATCTATGAATCTTAATGCCAATGACATAAGATGCCTCTCCCATATCCTTCTTATCAAAAATTTTCGAGAGAAATTATTTCACATCGTATAGCAATCCTTTATCATTGGTTGCAAGAAAAATATCATCCACATATAACACAAGGAAACAAATCTTGCTCCCACTAACCTTGAGGTATATACATTGATCCATAACGTTCTCTTCAAACCCAAATGAAGTGATGACGCTATGGAATTTTCTATACCATTGGCGGGAAGCTTGTTTCAGTCCATATATAGATTTATTAAGCTTACACACCAAATGCTCACCACCACTAGAGGAGAATCCTTCTGGTTGTTTCATATAACCTCTTCCTCTAGATCACCATTAAGGAAAGCCGTTTTCATGTCCATTTGATGCAACTCTAAATCAAAATGGGCTACCAATGCCATAATTACTTGAAGGGAATCTTTCTTAGATACAGGGGAAAAGGTTTCCATGTAATCGATTCCTTCTCTTTGTGAGAATCCTTTGGAAACAAGTCTTGCCTTATGTCTCTCGATGTTGCCTTGTGAGTCTTTCTTTTGTTTTGAAGACCCATTTACATCCAATGGCTTTTACACCATTTGGCAACTCGACGAGATCCCAGACTTTGTTAGTTGCCATAGAATTCATCTCATCTTTCATGGCATTGTACCATAAGCTTGAATCGTTAGAACTTATGGCTTGTGAAAATGTTTCAGGATCATTTTTGGCTCCAATATTGTAGTCACATTCTTGTAGATACACGACATAGTCACTAGGAATTGCTGACCTCCTTGCCCTCATAGATCTTCTTAAAGTTGGATCAACATTATCCTGAGGAGCAGGATCATGTTGTTCAGCAGGTTCAACATTTTCATGTATTTTTTGAACTTCATCTACTATTGGATTAGGATTAGCTTGTGGTGCTTCTTGAACTGGTTCTTCAACACGTGTTTGTTCTTGAGGAGTGTTGTTAACAATAATGACCGGTTCATAACTTGAAGTGGTACGCTGAGCATTATAATGATCTTTCCTTTGATCAATGTCCAAGGATCGATCGCTCCCACTGATCAAGTCATTCTCAAGAAATTTTGCATTTCTTGATTCCACAAACCTAATACTGTGAGATGGATAATAAAATCTATATCCCTTAGACCTTTCGGCATATCCAACAAAATATCCACTTATGGTCCTTGGGTCCAACTTATTTTCTTGTGGATTATAGATTCTCACTTCGGACGGACATCTCCAAATACGTACATGTTGCAAACTGGGTTTCCAACCTTTGAATATCTCAAAAAGCATTTTTGGAACGGCCTTGGTTGGAACTCGGTTTAATATGTACGTAGCCGTCTTAAGTGCTTCACTCCACAAGGATCGAGGAAGTTTGGAGCTTTCAATCATGCTTCGCACCATGTCCAATAATTTTCGATTCCTTCTTTCAGCTACTCCATTTTGTTGTGGAGTACCTGGCATGGTATATTCTGGAACAATACCATTCTCTCAAAGAAATCTCGCAAATGGACCAGGTGCTTGTCCATTTTCAATATATTTACCATAGTACTCTCCACCTCTATCTGATCTCACAATCTTAATTTGCTTGCCGCATTGTTTCTCTACTTCTGCTTTAAACACCTTAAAAGCATCAAGTGCTTAATTCTTATTATTAAGCAGGCAGAGATACATATATCACGAGTAATCATCTATAAATGAGACAAAGTACTTGTCACAGTATGCATCCATGTCTGGACTACAAATATTTGTATGTATGATTTCCAATAAATCTGAGCTTCTTCTGACACCCTTTTTTGGCTTATTTGACATGTCAGACTGCTTACCCTTAATGCAAGCTATACACGTCTCAAAGTCTGTAAAATCTAAAGTACTAAGTACTCCATCGTTTACCAACTTTTTAATTCTATTAATGGAGAAATGTCTCAATCTCCGGTGCCACAACATAGAAGAATCATCATTCATAACACATCTTTTGGTACCAATATGAACGTGCATAGATGAGTGGTCATCATCATTTTTCAAATTTAAGTTAAAAAGACCATTAGACAAAATATCATTTCCAATAACATTAGATTTGAAAATTAAATCAAAACCACTTTCTGAAAAGTTAAAGGAATAACCATCTGATACAAGTCTAGAAACGGAAATTAAATTCCTAGAAAAACTGGGAATATAAAAAGTCTTTTTCAAACTTAAATGAAAACCACTACTTAAAACTAAATTGCACGTTCCAACGGCCTCTACACATGAAGGCATCTGATTTCCTGAATAGACGCTACATTCATTTCCCACTGGTTTCCGCAGGTTTTGCAATCCCTGCAATGAAGTGGTAATATGAATCGTAGAGCCTGAATCAATCCACCATATATTATGATTTACAATAGTCATTTTGGATTCATAACAAACAAAATAAAGTTGAGTACCTTTCTTATCAAGCCAATTCTTGAACTTAGGACACTCCTTCTTAATGTGCCCCTTCTTTTTGCAAAAGAAGCACACGGGATCCTTCTTAATGTCCTTGTTGGAAGGGATTTTTCCCTTTCCCTTGTCCTTGACTTGACCATTCTTCTTTTTCTTTCCAACTGTAGTGAAATTCACACTCTCCTTTTCCTTAACCTCCATAAGTATCCTGTCCTCTTCCTGAACACACATGGTCATCAATTCATTGATTGTCCATTTATCCTTATGTGTGTTATAGGATATCTTGAATGGGCCATACTGGTGAGGTAAGATGGAAAGGATGTAATGAACCAATAAGACTTCCGACATCTCAACCTCTAATGCTTTTAGTCGAGCCGCTATATCCCTCATGTGCATGATATGATCATGCACACCCTTAATGCTTTGAGCCTTAGGGATGTAAACTCCATGATCAGGGTACTTGCCATTGCCTTATCTGAAGTGACAAACTGATCATCAACAACCTTTAGTAATTCCTGAACCTTCTTGATATGCTCGACTGAACCCCTTATGCCAGCTGAGATCTTAGTCTTTATGAAACTCACACAGAGACGATTAGATCGGTCCCATTTTTCATAAAGATCAACAGCATCCGGAAGGCTAGTTTCAGTAATTGGAGGGGGTTCATTCTTTCTTATGGCATAGTCAAGGTCCAACCATCCTAAATGAAGGAGAACTCTCTCCTTTCACACTTTGTAGTTGTCCCCTTTAAGCTCGGAAACATCACATCTCATATCAGGGTATTAAACAGATTGAATTGCTGCAATAGTTAAATGTCAATGCTCATATTAATAAATTTGAGGCTGGTAATTATAGCATGTTCTACCAATGTAAAAACATGCAAAACATGAACCTAGTGACATAAAACTTGCCTGTGGGCTAATGTTCTAATTCAATTAGATTCATTTAACTTTATGATAAAACAATTAAAACTATGTTCCTTTTTCTAATCATTGTGGGTAAATTAGAAAATATAGTTTAATATTTTATCCTTAATCATACATAATATAATAAAAATTCATGTGGGATAAAATATATTACATAAAGTATGATTAATTACAATTAAATGTTTATTCCAAATTGTTATCATATATCCATATATATATAAATTTTAATCAGTTAAGGATGCTGTGGCTACTCCTAATTAATTAAAAATTATATAGATCACATAAACATTAGTCAACTTTAAAACTTCATTATTGCATAAACTATAGGCAATATTTTTATGGATTTGATTTAAGTGTACTCAGTTTATCTCGCGTAAAATGGCATGAATAAACAAGTAACTATTAATTTATGCAAGCCAAACAAAGTAAATAAGTACATCAGCATTCATAAAATTTAGAAATTAACCATAACATGCTTAAATTATAAAAATTGTATGTACACAATAAATTCATATATTTATACATACAAGTACCAATTAAATAATTACATCCAGCATGTAAGGATTAAAATATGACAAGTGAAAATCATCTCATCTCCATATACACTGTATTAATTCTTTGCACAAAGTCAAAATATATACCATTACTATCATTTCATCAATTAATGAAAAATGAATTGATAGAGACATACATGGCAGAGTAGGACTTTTGACTCAATAGAGTTACTATTATTAGTAGTAGTAGTCATGGCCTTTATTAAAATAAAAAAATAAAAACAGCCAAGTCCATAATGTACCCAAGTCCATAAAATCAATACACAGAGGATAATTGCCCTTTTCTTTACACTATTATTTAGCTAAGGGACAATGACGAGTGACGACAATGACAACAGAGAAACATTTTGTAAGAACATGGATTGCAAAATGTGTATACTTAACAAATATAAGTGACATGTAGACGTACATGTATAAATCATTAAAATAATGTTATTGTAAAGTATAGAATATTAATTAAATGTGTAGAATTCCCGAGGTGGAAATTATCTATTTATGATGGGAAGAATGGTAATTTCACACCGCTTAATTGAAAGGGTGTAGTCCCTTGATGAGGTGCCATTGTTTTCCTATATATAGAGGCTTACCATCAGCCTAGAAAACATTACATCATTCTTATATACTCTCTCCATAATCTGAGTTCTAAGGAAGGCATTTATCATCAAGAAGATCTACATTTCCCTGCTTCATTTTCTTCTTCTTTTCTTCCTTCCTTTGCAAGAACATCATCAAGTAACAAAATGGACTCAACAGGTATCACGCTTCCGCCTTCATCTTCTTCTCTTACTTAATCTAGACTTGAGTGCTTTGGGGTTATTGGGATAGAAATGTTCCAACAATTGGTATCAGAGCCTCTCAAATTTTGGATTAAGTTTGAATTCATATAGCATATATTTTGCTTTACTTTGATTCTTAATCCTGTTGATATCATTATGTTATGATGTTATTTGAATGCTCTAATTCGTTGCTAGGGTGTTATTATTCATTACTTGATTAAATTCTGAATATGGATTGAAGTTTTACTCAAAAGGACATGATGGTTCATGCAAGATTATCCCATTGACACAACAGAGCGTTTTATGTCGCACAACCGTGTTGGATCTACTTGTGTATTCATGTCTTGGTTAAGCGTTAATTTTGTTTACCATTCATCTTTAGTGTGAAGAAAAATTTTCTGTGAAAAGGGTCTTGCTCGGCCAATTATGAATAGGTGCCTTTTGGAAAAAGCTTTAAATAGTGACTGCACGGCCGTTCAAGTTATAACGCACGGCCGTGCAAACACTGTTCACATATTTTCAAGAAAAATTTCAATTTGGTTTGGCCGTGCACTAATGAACTGGTGCAACTCTAATTCATTTCTAGAGTATTGTGTTAAATTATAATTATAAATTTTTGGTTTTAATTAAAAGGCTTTCAATTCTTAATATAAGATTATCCCATTTTGAACATAGCCACCATCATTGGATGCGTTGTGAGTTTGTTCAAATGCATAGCCACGCATTTAAAAATGTTTTGTGAGTATGCGGATCTAGATTTTTATATGTAGTAGTATTCACATATAATACTTGGTCATCTCTCATATTGAGTTTGTAAAGCAACCTTTCATTCATGGTATAAAGTCTTGTTTTTTCATTTCTTGTTTTCTTGTGTCTTCTTTATCCCACATGGGATTACTAATAAAACTTGTGAAGCTAAACTTGTTATATAATAGCTAAGTTAGAAGAGTTTCTATAAGCTTGCTTGAGCTTCCCTCTATTATGGGAAAATGTCAAGTATAGCTTAAAGTTTTGAGTATTATATTATTATTATTATTATTATTATTATTATTATTATTATAGATATATATATATATAATGTATATAAGAAATTAATTTAAATATTAATTACTCCCTCCGTCCCGGAGAACTTTACCCCTTTACTATTGAGAACGGAAAATAAGAAATAATGTTATTAAAGTATGTGTTGTGAGTGGGAGGAGAGAGAATGAGTGGAGAGAATAGTAAATTTAAAAAGTGTTGTGAGTGGGAGGAGAGAGAATGAGTGGAGAGAATAGTAAAATTTTTTTCCTTTTTAGGAAAGTGGGACTTTAAAGTGGGACACCCAAAATAGTAAAAGGGGTAATGTTTTATGGGACAGAGGGAGTATATCTTAATACCGAATAGGGTATTAGGCGGGAGGAAGTAAACCAGTTTAAATGTTTAGGGTTGTAACTCTTTGAATGGACATTCGCTAAAGAGTATGACTGTTCAGAGAGGCACACCCGGATCGGCCGTGCAAGGCATAGAGCACGCCCATGCAAGTATGGAGCGGCCGTGCCAATTTTGGTGACACGCCCGTGCAAAGCATGGAGCGGCCGTGCAACTTTGTTGACTCGGCCGTGCAGCTGAGGCACCAGTTCGGATAAGTTGTGTCTTTTCAAGACCACAACACCAACTCTATAAATAGGGCTGGACTCCTTGGAACTGGAAGATATATAGATATAGAAACATACTGAGTTAATTACTTTCTGAGTCTTTCTTCTTATCAATCCTATCTTTTGAGTCAAACAATCAAAAGCTTCAATTATTGTTCTATAGTTATTCAAAGGAGTGTAACTTTGAATAAGAATACGTAGGTTTGTATCCTGGAGGTGAAATTCGTTGAGACCATTACACCATAGTGGGACGAATTAAATACCTTAAAGATAACAACTTTTGGTGTGCCTACCCTACTGATTCCTTTCCCACAATCGAGTCATATACAACAGTTTTAAGGTATTTAATTTTCGTATAAGATAGAGTCAGTTTTGATAAAGGGGCAATTACCCGAAGCAGATAAGTTAGAAAGGCTAAATGGGCTGAACTATAAGCGTTGGAGTTTGAAGATGAAATACCTTCTCACCATTGCAAAGGTATTCTATGTGTTATGTGATCCTTGTCCAAAGGAGAATGAAAATGATAAAGCAATCGAGGCACAGAAAACCGAGGCTGCTGAAAAAGTGAAAAATGGAAGTCGAATGACTTCATTGGCTGATTCACCATTCTACAAGCATTAAACAACATGTTGTTCAACGTGTTCCAAATACACAAGACCGCCGCTGATGTTTGGTTTGCAATCAAACGAAGGTACGTCAATGAAGATGCTGGTAATAAATCTTTTTTGGTCAATAAATTTGTTGAATACAAGATGGTAGATTCGAGGCCTGTCATTGATCAAGTTAATGAACTCAATGGCATAGCCATCGAATGTGCCGATGTGGGTGAACCCATTTCTGAGACATTCCAAGTTTCAACCATCATTGGTAAACTTCCACCTTAGTGGAAATATTACCAAAAGAAATTGAAGCATAAGAAGAAGGCCATCTCTTTAGATGAACTTCTTCAAGGCATCCAAATTGAGACTGAAAGTCTCAAACGTGATGGCTCAATTTCTGAGAAGATTGATGGTGTAAACTATGTGGAAAATAAAATTGTTGCCGAAACTTCCAAGGGAAACCAAGGAAAGTTCAAACGGAAAAACAACTTTAAAAATGATGGAAAGGGTAAAGCTAAGAAAAAGCATAAGATTTCTTGCTATGTTTGTGGAAAAACAAATCATTTGGCTAAGAACTGCTATTACCGCAAAGGGCAACAGAAAGATGAACAAGCAAATGTAGTTGAGAGCAACTTCATTAGCATGCTTTCCGAAATCTATCTAGTCAACAATGTCGACTCAGATTGGTAGATTGATTCAGGGGCTACATGTCATGTAACTCCAAATCGAAGCTTGTTCAAAACATATGAAGAAGTGAAAGAGCCGAAAGCTGTTTATATGGGAAATGCTTCTACAAGCGAGGTCTTGGGCATAGGGACCATTATTCTCCCCCTCACTTCGGGAAAGACTCTTACTTTGAAAAATGTGTATCATATTCCCTCTATGAGGAAGAATCTTGTATCCGTCCCTAAATTGGACGAAAATGGCATTAAGGTAACCTTTCGTGCCCAACAAGTGAATATCACTAAAAATGGGACGTTTGTTGGAAAGGGCTACATTAAAGACCAAATGTATTTATTGAGTATTGATAATAAAATTACCAGTTCTGCTTACTTTGTTGATTCTAATTTTAATGTTGAAAAGCATGATTTTTGGCATTCTAGATTAGGACATATTGGTATGAATGCATTGAGTCGAATGATTAAATATGAGTATATTCCTAAATCTTTGACTATTTATTCTATGAATAATTGTGAATGTTGCGCTCAATCTTAGTTGACTAAAACATCTTTTAAAAGTGTAGTAAGATCAACTAGCTTACTTGAGTTAATTCATACCGATATTTGTGAAAACAAAGATATTTTGACAAGAGGTGAAAACGTTATTTATTACGTTCATTGATGATTTTTCTAAGTTTGCATATGTGTATTTACTTAGAACAAAAGATGAAGCTTTTGACAAGTTTAAATTTTTCAAATCCGAAGTTGAAAATCAAACCAATCTAAGGATAAAACGATTAAGATCGAATAGAGGTGGTGAATATTTCCCAAACGAGATGATTTCATTTTGTCAACAAAATGGAATTGTTAGGGAATCTTCAGCACCTAATACTCTACCACAAAATGGAGTAGCCGAGAGGAAAAATCGATCCTTAATGGAGATGGTTAGTGCCATGATTATACATTCAAAATTACCAATGAGCTATTGGGGAGAGGCACTATTAAGTTATGTTTACATTTGTAACAGAATTGTGAATAAACATATGAAAACTCCATATGAATTATTTAATGGGCATAAGCCTAATATTTCACATTTAAAGGTATGGGGTTGTGTTGCATATGTTTTAGATGCAACTTTGAAAAGAAATAAACTTGGGAGCAAAGCTGTGAAATCTATATTTATTGGTTATTCTTCAATAAGCAAAGCATATAGATTTATGAGAATTAATGACAATCGTGTGTTTGAAGCTACGCGTGCTATGTTTAATGAACATTTGAACATAAAAAGTGTAGACAAGGTAGATATAAACCATGAATTGTCAAAAGAACTTGAAGTAGAAAATGCATCAAGTTCACATGATAATGGTGATGCCATTGCTAATGATGAAAATTTAGACAACAATGAAAATGATGAAATAGTTGAGTTAAGGAGAAGCAAAAAACAAAGAATTGAAAAGAATCTTGGTCCTGGTATGTTTACATATATGTTAGAAGAGGACCCTAAAACTTTTCAAGAAGTTATGTCTATGTCTGATTCAGACTTGTGGAAAAGAGTCATGGATGATGAAATCAAATCTATACTTGATAATTAAACATGGACTCTAGTCAATCCTCCTCCTAATACTAAACCTATTGGTTGCAAGTGGGTTTTGAAAAAGAAACTCAAAACTGATGGTCCTATTGATAAGTACAAAGCAAGATTAGTAGCCAAAGGTTATAGTCAAAAAGAAGAAATTGACTATTTCGAAACATTTTCACCGGTCACTAAGTTTACATCAATTAGAACTATGTTTGCTATAGCATCCGTCTATGGACTAGAGGTTCATCAAATGGATGTTAAAACAGCATTCTTAAATGGAGATTTAGATGAAGAGATTTACATACAACATCCCGAGGGTTATTGAAATTACCCGGATCCGGCTCGCGCGCGGGCCCGGCATCTCGCATTCGTCGCTTCGGGAAGTCGCCCGGATTCGAGAGGCAGCACGTTCGCGCCCCGGCATCTGGCTTATTCCGTTTCAGCGTTAGTTGTTGGAGGTGTCTCGCCGTGTTTTGCTTGTAGAGTCGCCACGCCATTTTTATTAAGCCCAAAACATTGAAAAAGGGCATCAGTTTAAAATTAAACTGTTTTTTGTTGTGTGATGAGATTTTTGAGTTCGGAGGTCAGATGACTCCTCGGGAAGAGAATATTAGAATCTTAGAGCTCACCCGAGTCGCCTCGTAAAACGAGTCTTTCGGATACCCCTAATATTCTTTAACTGTTGTGTGTGTGTGTGTGCTTTTAAAAATGCATGCTGTATCGGATGTCTACATTGTACACTACGTATTGAAATGTATTGAAATAGTAATGGAAGGAAGCCTTACCAATGTTGGTTCGTGTCTGTCTTCCGCTGGGGAATAGTGTTTGAGGATGGAATAGTGTTCCGGCACGGACCGAGATTGCTTCGGGAGGGGCCGGTTGTCTGCGGACAGAGTTTCGGCGTGCGTTGAGATTGTAGGCTGCGTTCGGGCAGAGCTTCGGCATGCGTTGGGATCGCAGGGATCACTCGAGCAGAGGTTCGGCGTGTGTTGGGGTGGCAGGAGTCACTCGAGCAGAGTTTCGGCGTGGTTTGGGATCGTCGGTTTGACTCGGAAAGAGCCGGGACGCCTCGGGAAAGACCAGGCAAGGCCTCGGAGTACCACGAGGGGCCTCAGAGTACCTCGAGAGTGCCTCGGGGCAGCGCGGGAGCGTCGCGGGAGCGCTCGGGGAGGCTTCGGAGCACCACAAGGGGGCTCGGAAGGCCTCGGAAGGATCCGAAAGGGGCCGGGAGTGCCTCGAGAGGACTTAGAGGGGAGCCAGAAGGCTAAGGGAGGAAGAGAGAAGAGGGAGGTGTGTGAAAATGAGGAGGGGGAGCCCTCTATTTATAGTGCCAGATTTGGTGCAAGAAGGTCCGTACGGACCTCCCTGGTAATCCAGACTTTTGGTTTTCCTCGATTTGAGGGAATCTGTGATGATGGTGAATATTCTGCAATTATGATGTCCCCTGTGCAATAAGGTCCGTACGGACGAACTTGACATGCAAAGAGGTCCGTACGGACCAACTCGCTGAGGGTAATCATTTTCCCGGATTTGAGGGAATATTGTGGACTTTAAGAGGATTCAGTAATTATTAAAGCAAAGAGGTCCGTACGGACCATGTGTGCTTTTCCAATTTCCTGAAAATTCCCAAAAGGTCCTTTTGTCCCTTTTTATCCCAGGAAGGCTCCTCCCTTGGTTTGGCTGGGGGTTTTGAGAGGGTTTTGAGTGCCAGAGGTCGTCGAGACTGCGTTGATGAGTCTGCGGTGCTTCCCGTGTGGTTTAGAGGGGGTGATCCAGATTGGGGTACTTACAGAAGCCCCTCGACGACGTCACTTATGAAAGAAGTGGGGTCGCCGATAAGATAAGGGTCCTAACTGCGGATCGCGTCTTTGGGAGATAAAGTGACCGGGGAGGTCAGTGTGAGGACGTGGTGGTGTCCTATTGTGTGACCGTTTAGGTCAGTAGGCTGGACCCTGTGATAGGATTCCTACGTATCCCTGGCGGGAATCAAGCCTGGTCGTAGTTCGGGTGTGTTTGTAGTGCACGAGGACGGAAGAAGTCCTCTGACTGAAACTGTGTGTGTGGACGGGGGTAGTGTCCTGGGTGACCGCATAGGTCGATGATGAGGACGTGGTGGTGTCCTGGGTGACCGCATAGGTCGATGATGAGGACGTGGTGGTGTCCTGGGTGACCGCATGGGTCGTTGGCTGGACCCTGTGATAGGATTCCTACGTATCCCTGGCGGGAATCAAGCCTGGTCGTAGTTCAGAGGTGGTGAATTTGTGAGTGTATGTGGGCGTGGTGGTGCCCTGAAGTGTCGTGTGACTGCCAAGGTCAGTGGTAAGGACGGGGTGGTGTCCTAAGATGTGGTGACCGCTGAGGTCAATTGTGAGGACGTGGTGGTGTCCTGGGATGGAAATTTTACGATTTTCCTAATCGGGTGGTTTAAGGCCTTCCGGGCCGGAGATAGTGATTTGGGAGGTTTATACGGTCTTCCGGACCGAGTGGTTTAAAGCCTTCCGGGCTGGAGATAGTGATGGGGGAGGTTTATACGGTCTTCCGGACCGAGTGATTTAAAGCCTTCCGGGCTGAAGATAGTAGTTTGGCTGATTTATACAGTCTCCCGGACTGAGTAGTTTAAAGCCTTCCGGGCTGAAGATAGTAGTTTGGCTGATTTATACAGTCTCCCGGACTGAGTAGTTTAAAGCCTTCCGGGCTGAAGATAGTAGTTTGGCTGATTTATACAGTCTCCCGGACTGAGTGGTTTAAAGCCTTCCGGGCTGAAGATAGTGTGAGGACTTGAATCGTCTTCTGGTTGCAGTTTGCCATGCGTGAGGACTTTGAATCGTCTTCTGGCTGCGGTTTGCCATGCGTGAGGACTTTGAATCGTCTTCTGGCTGCGGTTTGCCATGCGTGAGGACTTTGAATCGTCTTCTGGCTGCGGTTTGCCATGCGTGAGGACTTTGAATCGTCTTCTGGCTGCGGTTTGCCATGCGTGAGGACTTTGAATCGTCTTCTGGCTGCGGTTTGTCATGCGTGAGGACTTTGAATCGTCTTCTGGCTGCGGTTTGCCATGCGTGAGGACTTTGAATCGTCTTCTGGCTGCGGTTTGCCATGCGTGAGGACTTTGAATCGTCTTCTGGCTGTGGTTTTGGAGGCATGGCTGCCTTGTGCTTTGATTGCGAGAGGTGTGAATGCCTTGCGCTTTACCTGCTGGGGAGAAGGTTGGACTTACGATGACTGCCGGTGTTCGTCTATTGGGGATCATCGTGGCCTCAGAGGGACTTTTTCCGCCGAGAAGGTGACTTCGGGCTTACTTTTATGGCCGGAAAAGGCGAGGAGCATATAAGTTGATTTTCTTTGAATGTGTCTCTACCCTAAGTGAGACTGATTTGGGGGTGTTTACCCTGTGTTGAGACCTAGTTTAGGAGTATGAACCTAAGTTGTGACCTAGTTCAGGAGTATGACCTAAGTTGGGGTTTAGTTTCAGGAGTATGAACCTAAATTGGGACCTAGTTCAGGAGTATGACCTAAGTTGGGACCTAGTTCAGGAGTATGACCTAAGTTGGGACATAGTTCAGGAATATGACCTAAGTTGGGGTTTAGTTTCAGGAGTATGAACCTAAATTGGGACCTAGTTCAGGAGTATGACCTAAGTTGGGGTTTAGTTTCAGGAGTATGAACCTAAATTGGGACCTAGTTCAGGAATATGACCTAAGTTGGGGTTTAGTTTCAGGAGTATGAACCTAAATTGGGACCTAGTTCAGGAGTATGACCTAGGTTGGGACCTAGTTCAGGAGTATGACCTAAGTTGGGACCTAGTTCAGGAGTATGACCTAAGTTGAGTTTGATGGGCATTTTGTGGATCCTGTATGGAACTTTGTTTGTGGGAATTTTTGGAAAGGCATCATGCCATGCTGGGATTCTTCTTTTATGTAGCATTTATTACAGCTATGTCTTGCGTTTGAAGTTTATTGACATACCTTTGCTGTGTTTACCTGCAGGAGGAGGCGCCTTTGTGAGGAGGAAGTTGAATTGTTGAGGACGTGGGGCGCCTCTGACCGAGATGAAGAGGACGTGGTGGCATCTCTGGCTGAATTGCTTAAGTGTTAGAGGGCATGGGGCGCCTCTGATCGAGTTGTTGAAATGTTGAGGACGTGTGGCGCCCCTGACCGAAGTTGCTGAAATGCTGCGGATGCGCTGGCATTTTTTACCGAAGTCGCTGAAAGGATGAGGACGCGATGGCGCCTTTGTCCGAACTTGCTGTGAGGGCGAGGTGGCACCTCTGTCTGAACTTGCGGTGAGGGCGAGGTGGCGCCGCTGTCTGAACTTGCGGTGAGGGCGAGGTTACGCCTTTGTCTGGACTTGTGGTGAGGGCGAGGTTACGCCTCTGTCTGAGATGATGAGGTGGCTGGCGGAGGCGCCGAGATGCCGGATTTCTCGCTTGTGGAGGATGATGATGATGAGTCGGATTAGGGCTCTTTTGCTTTCCCTCTTTCCGTTGTTGTTTTTTTTTTTATATAGAGCAACAGACATTTTGTACCTGTAATAAAACACTTGTATTTGCACAGCAAAGTATTTTATTTTAAGATGTAATGACGTATTTGTGATTCCAGGGATTGACCTAGGAATTGTTGCTAGCTTATTATTATTTTTGTGCATGTCGCATGAGCTGGGAATGCATTTGTGGTTAGTGGAGGCTGAGGCAGCTTTGGCAAGTTTTCTGAGCAATTGGGGGCTGAAGCAGCTTTGACAATTTCATGAGCGGTGGCGGGAGTGATGTCTCCTGGGACACGTTCGCTTTGTGCTTGATAGCCACTCTTTTCGGGGTTGGCTACCTCAGGATATGTGACGGTGCTCTGTTGGATGTGGCAGGCCATTGTCGGGCGGGCGAGGATATCATTCCTTTGGTTCCGGGGGAAACCTTCCACGGTGTGGATCGTCTGGTGATAAGAACCGATTCATGCGGGGGAAGCCCCTGCTTTGCTTGCAATATGGTCGCGAGAGAGGCTTCAAACCATACCTGAGTCTCCGGCGTCTCTTAGTCTGTGGACGTTTGCTTGGCGACCTCTTGTCTTGGACATGGATCAATCTGCTTGGGAGAGATGGATGGCACATCTTGGTACGTATCAGATCCGTTGGTGGGTTTCCCCTTTGGGGGATTGATACTAGGAAGGCCTGCCAGGAAGGTTCCTATGCTGTCAGAGTTCCGTGTTTGCCTTGGTCCTCTTTCTATGTTCCGTTGCTTGTTTCCCGGCAGTTCGGGATGAGGCAGGAGCCTTTCTTTGGTGGATGGCATTGCCAATGTGGAGGTAGTTTCTTTCGCATGACAGATCCAGATGCCTTTACTGTATTTTCGAGGGTATGGAAGTATTCCGCTTTCCATCATGTGGTGCTCCTTCGACGTCGGGAGAGTGTTGTGTTGACCACCGAATACATAGATGAGCAAAGCATGTCGGCCGACCCAATTGGTTTTGGGGAGCAGCGCAAAGCGATTCGGGGGCAAGATTGCCATTTCAAGTGCGACCTTAGGAGTGCAGAAGCTTGGGTTAACCCTCGTGGTGTCACGAGAGACGCTTTATTTGACTACGGGACTCGAGTTGACAAACCGGCGGGAGAGGTCCCCTTGCGTACTCGTAGGGAGGAGATCCGAGCCGAGGCACGGGTGAACGATGCTCTGAGAGCGACGGGTTCGTTTGACACGACTAGGAGGACTCCTGATCTCGGAATGAGGGAGACAGAACTCGCTCATGTGGAATGAAAGAAGACTCGTTGGGGACGAGGGAAGAAAGGAAAGAGTGATAAAGGGCAAAATGCGAGTAGCATGGAATGACCTTCTGAAACACTGAGTATCCATTCATCGTCACTGCAGACACATTGATTGTTAAATGTTTTAAGTTGTCTTTTAGCATGTTGTGAATCGAGAGTAGACCGTGCTTGAACTCATCAAAAAGTGTTTTAACTGTGATGATTTGTGATTTACTTTTAAAGCTTTGTCGAGACGCAAAATCTCTTGTTTGCTTCTTTTCTAAGCCTTGGTGGCGTCAATTTTTTGGAATTTTGTGTATTCCTTAGACCGAACCAATGAAGGCTGCCTACGTTCCCCTCGGACTGAGAGGCTCAGGTCTGCGTAGTTTGACTCTCTTTTGTGGGAGAAATGACTCGTAATGTACACTCGCAAGGGCGTATTTATTTTTGAAAAGGTGGGAACGGGTCCCCTTTTGTGTGAATGCCTTATTTGACGTAGGCACAAAAAACATGCTTTTGGGTTTGACTCTTTTGAGAGAGTATGAGCACTGAAAAGCTTGTAAAAGTGTATGGAAGCCCTCACGATTTAAAATCAGTGTTTAGCTCTATTGTCCTATTTTGTAGAAAAAGAAGACTTGTCGAGACATTTGAAAACTTGATTTGTTCACAATGATCATTTGTTTGCTTAAAACCCTTTGTTGATGTTCGGGTTATTCAACAATAAAACTTGATATGCTTGATTAATCATGAGGAGAAAGTCAACCGGTATCAAGGATCGAGTTGGTCTGGTGTGAAAGAAGGTTTGTTTATAGGAGAGGTCATTGATGAGACCGGGTTTGTGGATTTGTATGTGTTTATGACCGGACCATTTCTGGTTGCCTACGTTCCCCTTAAGAAAAGGAGCTCAGGTCGACGTAGTTCGGGGTTGAACTGTGTTTGGCTTTGGGGCCAGGGTATGAATATTCGTGCGGCCTGTGGCGAAAATGCTCGGAAAGCTGAATGATGAGGCACGGGCCTTGAGGTGATTTCTTGACAAGTCGTATTTGACGGTCTTTTCAGTGACTCCCTTGCTTCTTGATCGTTGGCTCTGGGTCTTTGATCTCATTTATTTTTGTGAAGCTTCTTCTTGAGCTCTATTTTTTGTAGCTTCTGCTTGGGCTTTTTTTTTTTTTGTAGCTTCTGCTTGAGCTTTTTTTTTGTAGCTTCTGCTTGAGCTTCTTTTTTTTTTGTAGCTTCTGCTTGAGCTTTTTTTTTTTTGTAGCTTCTGCTTGAGCTTCTCTTTTTTTTTTTTGAAGCATTTGAGGGCGAAGGCAAGCCCCTGCTTGAACTTTCTTGATGCGCAGGAGGGCGAAGGCAAGCCCCTAGGTTGTTGTCGACATGGGGTCAATCTTTTGATGCTGAGTGACCTGTTGTTGTCCTTTGATGTTGCCGCCGTCGTTGACTTGGTCAAGGTGATGGTGGGGACATGTTTTGGAAAGTGTATGGCTTGATGGAGGCCTTTGTGTGGGGTATGGTAAGGTGCATGGGGAGCTATCGATTGACTTTCTCACACCAATTAATCAAAGCATTAATCATTTGTGGAATTACTTGTTGAGCAATGCAAGTGATTACATAGAACAAAACCATTTCATTAAATGTAATGCGGGGTGCAAAATAATGTCTCAAGTCTAGCAAGAAAAGAAAGAAAACTTTCGTATGGAAAATTGAAGACTTAATTACAATGTCCGAGGAGGACTTGATTGAATGAGAACAGTACTAGAACCTACGAGGTGGACTGTATGATTCTTTGATTTGCGTCTCTTTGGACTCTTCAGCAGTTCCCAAATTCATTTTGGTTAGAACATTCTCGGCAGCTTGGGCCCGATTTTTCTCTCGTTTGACAACATGCTTAAAGATTTGTTTAATGCATTGTTCATTAATGTGTCTGCGTCTTTATCAAGTGAATCATTATTAACTGTTTTGGTTAGTTAATTTATCATTTGTTAAAGTGGCAATGAGGGGATACTCAGAAAGGTCGAACTTTTATTCGAAGCATAAAGAAGCGCGATTTTTGTTACAAACGCATAATCTTCAGGCATAAAGCCGTCAGACGACTCGAGAGACTTAAACTTTAAACATGACAGACTCGGGGTCTTTTATTTTAGAAGCTAGACTCTAGGAGACAGGGGTTAGACCAAGCTTCCAGACGATTTCTTCTCACTGCTGGTTTCCCCAATTGTTGTTGGGGAATTGATTTCCGACTGTGTTGGGACCGCGTGGGCATTCCAACTTTCCTTCTTCAATCAGCCTCTGGATCGCTTGTTTTAGTATGACGCAATTGTCGGTGGTGTGGCCGGGGTAGTTGTGAAAAGCGCAATGCTTGCTCATATCCACGTTCAGGTTAGGATTCCTCGGCTGATAATTCTCAAGGGGCTTGAGCATGTTCTGCTTCATCAACGCCTCAAACACTTGGCTTAGAGGCATTCTGAGGTTGTCGAAGTGCTGAGAACGCTGCGTCCGGGGAGGATTGTTATTTCTCAGGGGCGCTTGATCGCGGCTTCCTTGGACTCCGTTCTGGATGTAGTGGACTGCTCCGGTGGCCTCCTTTCCTATGTTTGGAACAGGCGTCGAATTTGACGAGGCTGCCTGGTAGCGGTAGGAAGAAGCAAGAGTGGCTGGTGTCTTTTGTAGGCTCAGCGTCTTTTCGAACTTGGTCCCGGCATTGACCATGGCACGAAGGTCGGGATAGAAGTGGTGGCTAATCAAGGCCCTCAAAGATGGTTTGAGGCAGGAATGGAAGATATCCATTTGCTCTTCTTTGGAAAGCGGATCCATTATCTCGCTTAGCTTCCAGTTCCATCTTTTGTAGAACTCACCCACAGGCTCGTCGTCCTTTTGTACGGTGGCTTGCAGGTCATGGCGGTTTGTCTCCCATTCAAGGTTGGCGCGGTACTTCTCCAGGAAGATTTCACTGATTTGGTTCCACGTGGAGCGGTTTTCTGCCTTCACGTTGAGGAACCACCTTAATGCCGTGGATTTGAGGGAATGCTGGAAGTGATCCGCCATTTGTTGTGGGGTTGCTCCTTTAGCTCTCATACCCAAGACATAGGTATCGATGTGAGTTTTTGGGCATTCCGTCCCGTCAAACTTCTCCATTTCTGGCATCCTGAATTTTGGTGGGAGCGGGACCACTTTGCTTGGATCAGTAGGCAGGAGGGAGTCTTTTCGGGAACTAGCTAGCTTGCCTTGCATGTCCTTCATTTGCTCGATCAGCCAAGCCATGTGGGGATCGGCAGGTTGAGGCGGGTTACCGTTTTCGGGGATAGAAACCGAAGATGGAGGTGGATTGGCTGATGGGATCGCCATTCGGGAGTCTTGGGGAGGTAGTTGAGTGTATACCAACCCATACCCTGGGGTGTTGAAGTTGAGGGCGTGATTGCCAGGTCCGGTAAGGGTTGTGTTTGGGAATTGGGGAAATGATTCGTTAGCCCCAAGTGGCAGACTAGCAGGTGGCAAGCTTGAAATGTCGGGATATCCGCTCGGGATGCCAGTCCCTGGTAAGCATGGGGACTTTTGATTGTGGTTGCGAGGCTCGTATAGAGGCAAAGGATTGAATCCTGGGGGATACCGAGATGCATTGGGATCTGACGGAGCAGGCACGTATGTGTGCTGTTGGTACTGAGCTTGCTGTGCAGAGCCGGGAAGTTGACTGTGCTGAGGCGGGCATGTCGAGCCGCTGACCGACGCTGAGGGAGCTTTGAGCGAGAGCCGCTTTGCGTTGCTGGGATCTCGTAGCTTGGCGGAGGCGGAACTTGCTGATAGCTTTGAGAAACCGGGGGGGGCGGTATGTCTTCGTCCTCTATGAGAACAAAGGTTCCGTCAGGTTGGGGAACTGCAACTGTTCCTCGAAGACGCAAGGTATCTACGATCCAGGCTTGCTGTTCTTCTTGGCGCTTCTTGATAGTTTCGAAGGCTCGCAGCACCTCCTCCATTGTCTGGAGGTTCCTTAGTGGCGGGGTTCCGTTTCCCTCACTGTTATCTGTTGATCCCGCCATGGGGGAGTAGCGGACTGTTCGGACCGCTAAACCGGAAGGGCTGTCGGACCTTGTGACCTCGATACTGAAAAGGCAGCTCCAGGATACTCTCAACCACTCTCGGTTCGCTGGAGGGGGTGACGGGTAAGGTTTAGACATGGGAAGGCCTTTTGGATAAAAGGGGGAAAGCTCATGTGACATGCGGTTTCCGCTTTTTATTTATGATTTTTTTTTGTTGTTTTAATTTACTTAAAACAGTGTTTTCTCAGAATCCTAGGTAGGTTGGAAAAGATTGCTCTTCTTTTTCGCAACTATGCTAGATCCTGGGTCAGTGGAGACCATTTGTGCGGCTATAAGCCCCTCGTTTTGCACCTGTATTTCGACATCCCAGGGTGGGCGGCCCGGGCGAGGGTCCTATAGGGCAAGCGATTTCCACCGGCCTAAAAGAAAAATCGAACCTAAGGACCGAGCCTGTCATGTTCGTTTTGATGCGTTAGCCATGTGAATAGTGAACCGAGCCGGCGAGTCAAGATCGGTCAAGAGTTCGGCATGACCTCTCTTTACCTTGCTTGCGCAAGGGATCTGTCACATTAGGCATTGGTGGGTCATATTGTCATGGTCCGATTATCAAAGGCGTGATGACATGGTGTCATGTGAGCATGGATGTATATTCGGGACGGAACATCGTCTGGGTGTAGCTTCGGAAATCAAGATCAGGTCAAGATTTTAGCATGACCTTTCATCGCTTTGCTTGCTAAAGGGATCTTGAATTCCGAGCCCTGACTCAGAAAAATGGCCGACATGGTAAATGTATCCAGGCGTATGACACCTGACTGGGTAAAACCAACCGAGTCCGGACAGTGTGACTCAAGACTCAAATGTGCGGGGTTGACGCTTGGCTAGGATAGGATGTTTGGAATGATCCCGTGCGCATCCGAGAGGCCTAGGAAGACCAAACGGGCTGCGGCGAGACCACTCCGGGTTAAGGGTTGTAGTGTGCGGTGTATCCAGGCAGCGGTGCGCGTGCGCGTAGCGTGTAGTGCGGTGTAAGCAGCGGTGCGCGTAGTGTGCGGTCTCTAAAATTCTTTTTCTGAGTAAAACAGAAGTTTTTGAAGAATTTTAAATGTATGCACAGATGTATATTGATGCATTTTTTTTTGTAAAATAAAAAGTAAAGCACGTGCACACACACACAACAGTTAAAGAAAGGGGTAAAATGAAAGTTTGACCCTCATCATCGTTTTAAAAATCTTTTGTTTTGTTTAAAAAGATTTTAAAACAAAAAGTCCCCAGCGGAGTCGCCAACTGAAATTACCCGGATCTGGCTCGCGCGCGGGCCCCAGCATCTCGCATTCGTCGCTTCGGGAAGTCGCCCGGATCCGAGAGGCAGCACGTTCGCGCCCCAGCATCTGGCTTATTCCGTTTCAGCATTAGTTGTTGGAGGTGTCTCGCCGTGTTTTGCTTGTAGAGTCGCCACGCCGTTTTTATTAAGCCCAAAACATTGAAAAAGGGCATCAGTTTAAAATTAAACTGTTTTTTGTTGTGTGATGAGATTTTTGAGTTCGGAGGTCAGATGACTCCTCGGGAAGATAATATTAGAATCTTAGAGCTCACCCGAGTCGCCTCGTAAAACGAGTCTTTCGGATACCCCTAATATTCTTTAAGCATTGTGTGTGTGTGTGCTTTTAAAAATGCATCTTGTATCGGATGTCTACATTGTACACTACGTATTGAAATGTATTGAAATAGTAATGGAAGGAAGCCTTACCAATGTTGGTTCGTGTGTCATCTTTGGGAATAGTATTTGAGGATGGAATAGTGTTCCGGCACGGACCGGGATTGCTTCGGGAGGGGCCGGTTGTCTGCGGACAGAGTTTCGACGTGCGTTGAGATTGTAGGCTGCGTTCGGGCAGAGCTTCGGCGTGCGTTGGGATCGCAGGGATCACTCGAGCAGAGGTTCGGCGTGCGTTGGGGTGGCAGGAGTCACTCGGGCAGAGTTTCGGCGTGGTTTGGGATCGCCGGTTTGACTCGAAAAGAGCCGGGACGCCTCGGGAAAGACCAGGCAAGGCCTTGGAGTACCACGAGGGGCCTCAGAGTACCTCGAGAGTGCCTCGGGGCAACACAGGAGCATCGCAGGAGCGCTCGGGGAGGCTTCGGAGCACCACAAGGGGGCTCGGAAGGCCTCGGAAGGATCCGAAAGGGGCCGGGAGTGCCTCGAGAGGACTTAGAGGGGAGCCAGAAGGCTAAGGGAGGAAGAGAGAAGAGGGAGGTGTGTGAAAATGAGGAGGGGGAGCCCTTTATTTATAGTACCAGATTTGGTGCAAGAAGGTCCGTACGGACCTCCCTGGTAATCCAGACTTTTGGTTTTCCTCGATTTGAGGGAATCTGTGATGATGGTGAATATTCTGCAATTATGATGTCCCCTGTGCAATAAGGTCCGTACGGACCAACTTGACATGCAAAGAGGTCCGTACGGACCAACTCTGCAGGAGGGTAATCATTTTCCCCGGGATTTGAGGGAATATTGTGGACTTTAAGAGGATTCAGTAATTATTAAAGCAAAGAGGTCCGTACGGACCATGTGTGCTTTTCCAATTTCCTGAAAATTCCCAAAAGGTCCTTTTGTCCCTTTTTATCCCAGGAAGGCTCCTCCCTTGGTTTGGCTGGGGGTTTTGAGAGGGTTTTGAGTGCCAGAGGTCGTCGAGACTGCGTTGATGAGTCTGCGGTGCTTCCCGTGTGGTTTAGAGGGGGTGATCCAGATTGGGGTACTTACAGTTATGTCTCTAAAGGAGAAGAACATAAAGTATGTAAATTAAAGAAATCTCTATATGGACTTAAACAAGCACCAATTCAATGGTACAAGAAGTTTAAGCAAGAAATTCGAAAGTTTGGTTTTAAGAGAAGTAAAGTAGAAAGTTGTGTTTTTACTAATGTTACTCTTAACTATAAAGTTGTTATAACTTTATATGTTGATGACTTGCTAATATTTGGTTCTGATATTAATTGTATTAATGAAACAAAGAACTATTTAAAGCAAGTGTTTGACATGAAGGACTTAGGTCCAGTAGATGTCATTTTGGGGGTTAAGGTGATCAAAAAGGACAAAACTTACATATTAACTCAATCTCATTACATTGAGGAAATATTAAAGAAGTTTAATTATTTTGATTGCAAAATAAGTAAAAGTTCTATTGGCCCTCATATGAAGTTAGTTCCAAATAAAGGCAAGACCGTAAATCAAGGAGAATATGCCAAGATAATTGGTAGCATAATGTATGTGGTTAATCATACAAGACCTGATCTTGCATGTGCAATTGGCATACTTAGTAGATTTACAAGTAATCCAAGTGAAGAACATTGGACGGAACTAAAAAGAGTACTAAGATACTTAAAATCCACAATAAACTATGGCTTATATTACAAGTGTAATTCACCTAAACTTGAATGTTATAGTGATGCAAATTGGGCATCAGATGTAACCAACTCCAAATCAACGGGTGGATGGTTATTTACTATTGGAGGAGCCATAGTTGCTTGGTCTTCAAAAAGACAAACATGTGTTGCTTTGTCTTCTATGGAATCTGAGTACATAGCCATGTCAATGGCTAGTAAAGATTTAATATGGTTTAGAAGATTTCTAAGAACCATACAATTTATTGATTCTAAGAAAGGAGCCACAACTTTGTATTGTGATAATCAAGCTGCCATATTCAATACAAAGAATGAGAGAATATCAAATCATAGCAAACACATTGCTATGAGATATAATCATATTAGAGATATGGTTAAAAAGGGAAAGATATCACTTGAGTATGTTCCTACAAATCAGATGTTAGCTGATCCACTAACAAAATATTTATCAGGGGATAAAATTACAAAGGTCATGAGAGATATGGGACTATTACCAGTCTAAACAATGTCTTAATTGAAACCAACTTTATCTTAAGGTACAAGTCATAGATTTGTCACCTTATGTTTAAAGTTAAAAGGAAATTCAATATTAGACATTGGTGAAATGGAAACTTTGATACATTTTGAGTGCATAACTTAAAAATAGTGGGGGTGTCACTATTTGAAAGTTTCATATCTGACCTATGCACTTTCATTACCACAACAAGATTAGGATGGATTCAAAATCCTTAATAGACTTATACCTTTCGTAGAATGCGTTGTGGACACACTACAAAAAAAGGGGTCTTTTACCACACTTTATTTGTTACGGTCCGTCAAACCGACACAAATAGACTTTTATTTATTACGGTTTTTAAGACCGTAAGAAATAAAAAATTGTCTACTACGGTTTTCTACAAACCGAGATAAATAAATGTTTTTGTGTCGGTCTTTTCTAAAACGTAACAAAAGCTTTTAACGAGCAATTTTTTTTCCCTTCACAATACTTTTAATATGACCGTAACAATTGTTTTTATAAAAATATTTACTTTTTTCATTTTCATTAATTGCATCAAATAAACAAATAAAAAATTCCAAAATTCACTCCACATGTAAAAGCTTCCCTCTACCGCTTCCCTCCCAAAATTTCGTGCTTCCCTCCCAAAATTTCGTGAAAGCCCTGAAGCCCTAAGCGACTCCATTTTCTCAGCCAATATCCCCTCGTTCATTCCCCTCCCAGCCATCGCCGCCGCAGTCGTTGATTCGCTCACCTCGTTCACTCGGTAATCTCTCTCTCTCTCTCTCTCTCTCTCTCTCTCTCTCTCTCTCTCGCATGCGTAGTTTCGAATGCACCAATCTACAAAGAATGGATTTCAGATGAGCGATTCGAACGAGGCCCATTCCATGGGAATCACCATCATCGGCGTTACTTACCAACGGCGGCGTTGTTCTCGCTACCGATTCTCGTACTAGTAATGCTGGTAAACACCGATTCAACAACCCTTTATCTTAATTTACATTATTTTTTTGCGATTTAATTATCGCATTATTGAAAATAATTGTTTCTATTTTGTGGGTTTTGCTCAATGGTCACGATTTCATGAAATGCCCTAGTGTTAAATTGCATTTCTCAAATGCTTGAGGAACTTAATTTGTTTACGAAATCGTTGATGTTGTTGTGTAGGAATGTACGTTGCAAATAGAGCTTCGGAAAAATCACTCACTGTCTCGATAATGTCTACTTGTGTCGCTCCGGATCGCAAGGTTCCGCTCCCCCTCTTCCTGTGTCAGCACGTAATCATATACACTCTTAATTGTGTATGTATAATTCTTTGAATACATGTTTATTATTTTTTCTATATTTAATGATGGGCTTGATCTTGGATGGATATTGTGTGTGTATTCGATTAGGTTTATTTGATAACCTAGACGGGGAAACAAGTGTACCTGTGAGGTGCTAATTGGTTTTATGAACTACCCCGATAGCTTATTTTTTGAGTTCTCCTCTTTCTTTTAAGTCTTTAAGTTTAGCAATACATCCTTAGTGATGCTAGTTTGCTAAAAAGAATCATACCCATTTCCCCCTTTTTCTAACTTTGACTCACCTTAGATAAGCAGACTTGTCCTGTACGAGTTGAGTTTTTCATATTCGTGCTTATCAAGTAATGAATTTAATTAAGTTGCATTTAGAACAGAGTGGGAAGCATTTGTACAGCTCCAAATTGCAGGATAAAACAAAATGTAAAGTCTATAATGCTAGAGTAGACCACACTCATATTGATCACAGTACCCATTAGAAGTTATGATTATTACATGGCTTATAAGTTATAACATAACTACACCCTTTCGAAGTTACTATGATGTCTTACCTCAGCCCCTCCCTCATATATGAAATAAAAGACCCCTCATGAATGAAACAAATGATATTGGGTACAATATATGTTTTGATGTACCAAGGAAGCTTATGTATCTCTTACATGCTTGACTTCTCTACCATGAAATCTTTGCACTTAGTTGAGGAGTATTTTAACTACTTCTGTGATCTTGTTTTTCGCTATAAATCAGATTTACCTTTGGATCCTTTTCACCGTGTGAAGTAGTGTTATTTTTTATTGTATCATATATATGTATCAACTAATACTCCATTCGTCCCATAATAAATGTCACACTTTTCCTTTATTTTTAGTCTTCCCAATATGAATGGCACGTTTTAAAATAAGGAATGTGACATTTATTTCGAACGGAGGTAGTAAATATTTTTTTTATTGCTTTTAATTTCCTTAGCATAATTTTACTTTTACATATGCATGCATATTTATACTGAATATTTGTGTTATACTCCATATTTTATTTATAGGAGTATTAGTGGCAGAAAGATTCTACTTGTTGGCAAAGGATACATCTTCAACAGTTCCTCCGCTAGTGACTTTAGAGTTTATCTTTTGACATGGCTCTATGGCTATAATGGCTTTTGGACAATGTTATATATTTAGCACATGTTTATTACTATGGAATTATTTCTTTTGGATATTAAGCACTTTGGGATTATTGTGGTATTATTGATTTTGGAATGGAAAAGTTCTCTTTTTCATATACATATTTTCTAAAAATTGTGATTTAGTAAAAATATATCACCATTTTAGAAATTATTATATATATATATATATATATATATATATATATATATATATATATATATATATATATAATATATATATATATATATATATATATATATAATATATATATATATATATATATATATATATATATATATATATATAATATATATATATATATATATATATATATATATATATATATATATATATATATATATATATATATAACTTTTAAACATATGACAGTTGTTTTTTTTCATTGTTTCGAATCGTAATAAATATATATATATATATATATATATATATATATATATATATATATATATATATATATATATATATATATATATATATATATATATATATAACTTTTAAACATATGACAGTGTTTTTTTTTCATTGTTTCTGAATCGTAATAAATATATCAATTGTGACGGTTATATCCGTCGCAAAAAAGTGTAACATAACTTTTAAACATATGACACAGTTTCTTTTGCATTGTTTCTGAACCGTAATAAATATATCAATTGCGACGGTCATAACCGTTGCAAAAAAAGCGTAACATAACTTTTAAACATATGACACAGTTTCTTTTGCATTGTTTCTGAACCGTAACAAAGACCGTCACAAAAAACAATTATGACGGTTTACCACCCGTCACAAAGTATTTGTGACCTGGACAATTAAGTCGGACACAAAACCGTCACAAAACCATCACAAATACCTTTTGTGTCGGTTTTTGAGTTTTTTGCTACGGTCCGTCGACCGTCATAAAAGGGGTTATTTTTTGTAGTGACATTCTTGATAAATCTACCTATACAAGTAAAGAAGTGAAAGGCTGCTTCTTATGTATTACTCTGGTAAAATTCCTAGAGTACTTGTGAAAACCAGGATTAAGCACAAGGCCAAACTACAAGGTGCTGCCAAGATCAAAAGGAACATGAAATCATACATGACGAGAATATGTCTCCCTAAAGGTTTCACATTCAACCATAAAGTTTAAGGCTCGTCCACTTAATGGGTATTCGTTATGTAAAGAAGCTGAAATTGTTTAGTGTCATTATATGTAAATAAGTGGGGGATTGTTATATGTAGTAGTATTCACATATAATACTTGGTCATCTCCCATATTGAGTGTGTAAAGCAACCTTTCATTCATGGTATAAAGTCTTGTTTTTTCATTTCTTGTTTTCTTGTGTCTTCTTTATCCCACATGGAATTACTAATAAAACCTGTGGAGCTAAACTTGTTATATAATAGCTAAGTTTGAAGAGTTCCTATAAGCTTGCTTGAGCTTCCCTCTATTATGGAAAAATGTCAAGTATGGCTTAAAGTTTTGAGTATTATATTATTATTATTATTATAATATATATATATATATATATATATATATATATATATATATATATATATATATATATATATATATATATATATATATATATATAAGAAATAAATAAATAAATTAATTAATTAATTTAAATATTAATTATATCTTAATACCGAATAGGGTATTAGGCGGGAGGAAGTAAACGAGTTTAAATGTTTAGGGTTGTGACTCTTTGAATGGACATTCGCTAAAGAGTATGACTGTTCGGAGAGGCACACCCGGATCGGCCGTGCAAGGCATAGAGCACGCCCATGCAAGTATGGAGCAGCCGTGCCAATTTTGGTGACACGCCCGTGCAAAGCATGGAGCGGCCGTGCAACTTTGTTGACTCGGCCGTGCAGCTGAGGCACCAGTTCGAATAAGTTGTGTCTTTTCAAGACCACAACACCAACTCTATAAATAGGGCTGGACTCCTTGAAACTGGAAGATATATAGATATAGAAACATACTGAGTTAATTACTTCCTGAGTCTTTCTTCTTATCAATCCTATCTTTCGAGTCAAACAATCAAAAGCTTCGATTATTGTTCTATAGTTATTAAAAGAAGTGTAACTTTGAATAAGAGTCCGTAGGTTTTGTATTCTAGAGGTGAAATTCGTTGAGACCATTACACCATAGTGGGACGAATTAAATACCTTAAAGATAACATCTTTTGGTGTGCCTAACCAACTGATTCCTTACCCACAATCGAGTCATATACAACAGTTTTAAGTTATTTAATTTTCGTATAAGATGGAGTCAGTTTTGATGAAGGGACAATTACCCGAAGCAGATAAGTTAGAGAGGCTAAATGGGCTGAACTATAAGCGTTGGAGTTTGAAGATGGAATACCTTCTCACCATTGCAAATGTATTCTATGTGCTATGTGATCCTTGTCCAAAGGAGAATGAAAATGATAAAGCAACCGAGGCACAGAAAACCTAGGCTGCTGAAAAAGTGAAGAAATGGAAGTCGGATGACTTCATTTGCCGATTCACCATTCTGCAAGCATTAAACAACACATTGTTCAACGTGTTCCAAATAAACAAGACCGCCGCTGATGTTTGGTTTGCAATCAAACGAAGGTACGTCAATGAAGACGCTGGTAATAAATCATTTTTGATCAATAAATTTGTTGAATACAAGATAGTAGATTTGAGGCCTATCATTGATCAAGTTAATGAACTTAATGACATAGCCATCGAATGTGCCGATGCGGGTGAACCCATTTCTGAGACATTCCAAGTTTCAACCATCATTGGTAAACTTCCACCTTCGTGGAAAGATTACCAAAAGAAATTGAAGCAGAAGAAGAAGGCCATCTCTTTAGATGAACTTCTTCAAGGCATCCAATTTGAGACTGAAAGTCTCAAACGTGATGGCTCAATTTCTGAGAAGATTGATGGTGTAAACTATGTGGAAAATAAAATTGTTGCCGGAACTTTCAAGGGAAACCAAGGAAAGTTCAAACGGAAAAACAACTTTAAAAATGATGGAAAGTGTAAAGCTAAGAAAAAGCAGAAGAGTTCTTGCTATGTTTGTGGAAAAACAAATCATTTGGCTAAGAACTGCTATTACCGCAAAGGGCAACAGAAAGATGAACAAGCAAATGTAGTTGAGAGCAACTTCATTAGCATGCGTTCCGAAATCTGTCTAGTCAACAATGTCAACTCAGATTGGTGGATTGATTCAGGGGCTACATGTCATGTAACTCCAAATCGAAGCTTGTTCAAAACATATGAAGAAGTGAAAGAGCCGAAAGCTGTTTATATGGAAAATGCTTCTACAAGCGAGGTCTTGAGCATAGGGACCATTATTCTCCCCCTCACTTCGGGAAAGACTCTTACTTTGAAAAATGTGTATCATATTCCCTCTATGAGGAAGAATCTTGTATCCGTCCCTAAATTGGACGAAAATGGCTTTAAGGTAACCTTCCGTTCCCAACAAGTGAATATCACTAAAAATGGGACGTTTGTTGGAAAGGGCTACATTAAAGACCAAATGTATTTATTGAGCACTGATAATAAAATTTCCAGTTCTGCTTACTTTGTTGATTCTAATTTTAATATTGAAAAGCATGATTTTTGGCATTCTAGATTAGGACATATTGGTATGAATGCATTGAGTCGAATGATTAAATATGAGTATATTCCTAAATCTTCGACTATTTATTCTATGAATAATTGTGAATGTTGCGCTCAATCTAAGTTGACTAAAACATCTTTTAAAAGTGTAGTAAGATCAACTAGGTTACTTGAGTTAATTCATACCGATATTTGTGACAACAAAGATATTTTGACAAGAGGTGGAAAACGTTATTTTATTACGTTCATTGATGATTTTTCTAAGTTTGCATATGTGTATTTACTTAGAACAAAAGATGAAGCTTTTGACAAGTTTAAAATTTTCAAAGCCGAAGTTGAAAATCAAACCAATCTAAGGATAAAACGATTAAGATCGGATAGAGGTGGTGAATATTTCCAAACGAGATGATTTCATTTTGACAACAAAATGGAATTGTTAGGGAATCTTCAGCACCTAATACTCCACCGCAAAATGGAGTAGCCGGGAGGAAAAATCGATCCTTAATGGAGATGGTTAGTGCCATGATTATACATTCAAAATTACCAATGAGCTATTGGGGAGAGGCACTATTAAGTTATGTTTACATTTGTAACAGAATTGTGAATAAACATATGAAAACTCCATACGAATTATTTAATGGGCGTAAGCCTAATATTTCACATTTAAAGGTATGGGGTTGTGTTGCATATGTTTTAGATGCAACTTTGAAAAGAAATAAACTTGGGAGCATAGCTGTGAAATCTATATTTATTGGTTATTCTTCAATAAGCAAAGCATATAGATTTATGAGAATTAATGACAATCGTGTGTTTGAAGCTACGCGTGCTATTTTTTAAGAACATTTGAACATAAAAAGTGTAGACAAGGTAGATATAAACCATGAATTGTCAAAAGAACTTGAAGTAGAAAATGCATCAAGTTCACATGATAATGGTGATGCCATTGCTAATGATGAAAATTTAGACAACAATGAAAATGATGAAATAGTTGAGTTAAGGAGAAGCAAAAGACAAAGAATTGAAAAGAATCTTGGTCCTGGCATGTTTACATATATGTTAGAAGAGGACCCTAAAACTTTTCAAGAAGCTATGTCTATGTCTGATTCAGACTTGTGGAAAAGAGCCATGGATGATGAAATCAAATCTATACTTGATAATGAAACATGGAATCTAGTCAATCCTCCTCCTAATACTAAACCTATTGGTTGCAAGTGGGTTTTGAAAAAGAAACTCAAAACTGATGGAACTATTGATAAGTACAAAGCAAGATTAGTATCCAAAGGTTATAGTCAAAAAGAAGAAATTGACTATTTCGAAACATTTTCACCGGTCACTAAGTTTACATCAATTAGAACTATGTTTGCTATAGCATCCGTCTATGGACTAGAGGTTCATCAAATGGATGTTAAAACAGCATTCTTAAATGGAGATTTAGATGAAGAGATTTACATACAACAACCCGAGGGTTATGTCTCTAAAGGAGAAGAACATAAAGTATGTAAATTAAAGAAATCTCTATATGGACTTAAACAAGCACCAATTCAATGGTACAAAAAGTTTAAGCAAGAAATTCGAAAGTTTGGTTTTAAGAGTAGTAAAGTAGAAAGTTGTGTTTTTACTAAAGTTACTCTTAACTATAAAGTTGTTATAACTTTATATGTTGATGACTTGCTAATATTTGGTTCTGATATTAATTGTATTAATGAAACAAAGAACTATTTAAAGCAAGTGTTTGACATGAAGGACTTAGGTCCAGTAGATGTCATTTTGGGGGTTAAGGTGATCAAAAAGGACAAAACTTACATATTAACTCAATCTCATTACATTGAGCAAATATTAAAGAAGTTTAATTAATTTGATTGCGAAATAAGTAAAAGTTCTATTGACCCTCATATGAAGTTAGTTCCAAATAAAGGCGAGGTCGTAAATTAAGGAGAATATGCCAAGATAATTGGTAGCGTAATGTATGTGGTTAATCATACAAGACCTGATCTTGCATGTGCAATTGGCATACTTAGTAGATTTACAAGTAATCCAAGTGAAGAACATTAGACGGAACTAAAAAGAGTACTAAGATACTTAAAATTCACAATAAACTATGGTTTACATTACAAGTGTAATTTACCTATACTTGAATGTTATAGTGATGCAAATTGGGCATCAGATGTAACCAACTCCAAATCAACGAGTGGATGGTTATTTACTATTGGAGGAGCCATAGTTGATTGGTCTTCAAAAAGACAAACATGTGTTGTTTTGTCTTCTATGGAATCTGAGTACATAGCCATGTCAATGGCTAGTAAATATTTAATATGGTTTAGAAGATTTCTAAGAACCATACCATTTACTGATTCTAAGAAATGAGCCACAACTTTGTATTGTGATAATCAAGCTACCATATTCAATACAAAGAATGAGAGAATATCAAATAATGGCAAACACATTGCTATGAGATATAATCATATTAGAGATATGGTTAAAACGGGAAAGATAGCACTTGAGTATCTTCCTACAAATCAGATGTTAGCTGATCCACTAACAAAATATTTATCAGGGGATAAAATTACAAAGGTCATGAGAGATATGGGACTATTACCGGTCTAAACAATGTCTTAATTGAAACCAAATTTATCTTAAGGTACAAGTCATAAATTTGTCATCTTATGTTTAAAGTTAAAAGGAAATTCAATATTAGACATTGGTGAAATGGAAACTTTGATACATTTCGAGTGCATAACTTAAAAATAGTGGGGGTGTCACTATTTGAAAGTTTCATATCTGACCTATGCACTTTCATTACCACAACAAGATTAGGATGGATTTAAAATCCTTAATAGACTTATACCTTTCGTAGAATGCGTTGTGGACATTCTTGATAAATCTACCTATACAAGTAAAGAAGTGAGAGGCTGCTTCTTATGGATTACTCCGGTAAAATTCCTAGAGTACTTGTGAAAACCAGGATTAAGCACAAGGCCCAACTACAAGGTGCTGCCAAGATCAAAAGGAACATGAAATCATACATGATGAGAATATGTCTCCCTAAAGGTTTCACATTCAACCATAAAGTTTAAGGCTCGTCCACTTAATGGGTATTCGTTATGTAAAGAAGCTGAAATTGTTTAGTGTCATTATATGTAAATAAGTGGGGGATTGTTATATGTAGTAGTATTCACATATAATACATGTCATCTCCCATATTGAGTTTGTAAAGCAACCTTTCATTCATGGTATAAAGTCTTGTTTTTTCATTTCTTGTTTTCTTGTGTCTTCTTTATCCCACATGGAATTACTAATAAAACTTGTGGACCTAAACTTGTTATATAATAGCTAAGTTTGAAGAGTTCCTATAAGCTTGCTTGAGCTTCCCTCTATTATGGGAAAAATGTCAAGTATGGCTTAAAGTTTTGAGTATTATATTATATATATATATATATATATATATATATATATATATATATATATATATATATATATATATATATATATATATATATAAGAAAGAAAGAATTAATTTAAATATTAATTATATCTTAATACCGAATAGGGTATTAGGCGGGAGGAAGTAAACCAGTTTAAATGTTTAGGGTTGTGACTCTTTGAATGGATATTCTCTAAAGAGTATGACTGTTCGGAGAGGCACACCCGGATCGGCCGTGCAAGGCATAGAGCACGACCGTGCAAGTATGGGGCAGTCGTGCCAATTTTGGTGACACGCCCGTGCAAAGCATGGAGCGGCCGTGCAACTTTGTTGACTCGGCCGTGCAGCTGAGGCACCAGTTCGGATAAGTTGTGTCTTTTCAAGACCACAACACCAACTCTATAAATAGGGTTGGACTCCTTGGAACTGGAAGATATATAGATATAGAAACATACTGAGTTAATTACTTCCTGAGTCTTTCTTCTTATCAATCCTATCTTTCGAGTCAAACAATCAAAAACTTTGATTATTGTTCTATAGTTATTCAAAGGAGTGTAACTTTGAATAAGAGTGCGTAGGTTTTGTATCATGGAGGTTAAATTCCTTGAGACCATTACACCATAGTGGGACGAATTAAATACCTTAAAGATAACACCTTTTGGTGTGCCTAACCTACTGATTCCTTACCCACAATCGAGTCATATACAACAGTTTTAAGGTATTTAATTTTCGTATAAGATCAGCACAACGTTTGAAATTTTTTTGAAAAGGCGCCATCTAACGGCCATGATGCTCAGCCGAGCACCCCTATGGACTCGGCCGAGCACCTCTAAGGACTCGTTCGAGCACCCTAAGACTCGGCCGAGCACAAGGGAGGAGAAAGGGGTGTTTTCTGGAGTCTTTTGCTCGGCCAAGCACCTTCCTTGACTCGGCCGAGCATGACTTATTTTGGCCAGATTTTCAAAATTTTCAATATTTTGCTATTCTGGTCAATTTTCATTCTTTATTTGAGTAAAGTATACATTAATTTATGCCCTAAAGTGTGATTAATTATATGCTTAACAATTTCATTCATTTCTAAATAATATTGTCGCTAAAGTGATTTACATTGTTTAGATACGAAATTGTAAAGTGATGAATGTTTATATTAATATGTGGTAACATGAATTTCCCAAATGAGATCTTGTTATTGACTAAATATTTGCATTCATGGGGTGATAATTGAATAAAACGTTTGGTCATTTTGAATGCTTTGAACCATCCCAAAGGAAGGCGGGTATTTAAAATGAGTTGTTTATATTCTTTATTGACGGGTAACAAATATTTTAAATGTTAGGACATTTTTAATACTTGAACCGGCCCAAAGGAAGGCAAGTATTTGAAATGTTTTGTTTAAAGTCATTTATTACCCTAAGATAAATTAAATTATGAGTCAATTCGCAATCCAAAGATTAGTTTTGATGTCATGTTAATTATTTTTTAATGGGATTCATTGATATAATTAATCACTTTATTCATTATGTAGTTTCTTATACTCCCTCCGTCCCACACTAGTGTGGACTTATTTTCTTTTTGGTCCGTCCCACATTAGTGTGGACTGTCCAAAATGGCAAAAAATATTTACTATTTCACCCACTCATTCTCTTTCCTACTTTATTTTTACACTCACAACATTCTCTCTCCTAACTATTCCTCCCACTCATTCTCTCTCCTATTTAATTTTTCATATTCACAAACACCTCCTCCACCTATTTCTCTCTCATACTTTTTCTTAATTCCCGTGCCAAAAAAATTGCACACACTAGTATGGGACGGAGGGAGTACATGTTTTGTATTCATTCTTCGTTCTTATTTTCAACAGATTTGATAAACGCTTCATCTATTACTACTGCTATGAACAATGTTTCGATGCTTAATGGGATTAACCTTAAAACTTGGAAAAATAATATAACGATGATCATAGGCTGTATGGACATCGATCACGCATTAAGGAAATCAAGTCCCGCTGCTCTCACTAAAGGAAATATCGTTATAGAACGGAAAAATGTTGAGCAATGGGAACGGTCCAACCGCGTGAGTCTAATGATCATGGAAAAAGCAGTTTCGAAGACATTTTTGGACAATGTCTCTGAGATCGAAAATGCTGAGTTTTTTCTTGAATTCTTGTGGAAACTTGTTTCCATTCGGTACAAGGGTGACGAAAATTTTCGGGAGTACATTATTGAATTATTTCATTTTTCGATCAAACTAAAGGCACTTAAGTTAGAGATTTTGGAAGATTTGCTTGTGCACTTAGTTTTGATCTATCTTCCTCCTCAATTTGGTCCTTTTGAGGTGACCTATAAATGTCAAAAGTACAAGTGGAATATTAATGGATTATTTTCACATATGACATTAGAGGAAGATAGGATGAAATATCTTAAATTAGAAAGTACTCACTTAGTATTTACTTCTTCTCGTGGGATTAAGAGAAGAGGGAAGGAAATTGCGGTTGCAAGTAAGAAGTATAAAGGATCATTTAATGATCATAAAGTCAAGAAATGCTTCTTTTGCAAGGACCTTACTCGCATGAAGAACGACTACCATAAGTATCGCGAATGACGAATTCAGAATAGTATGTCATTTGGTCTTGTTTGTACTAAGGCAAATTTGGTTTCAATACCTTAATATACATGGTGGTTGTATTTGGTGCAACAACTCACATTAGTTCATGTATGCAGGGTTGCCTGAATTACCGAATCTCCAGTGAAGATGAGAAATACATCTATATGGGAGCTGAAAATTCGGATGAAGTTATAGGCATAGGGACTTTTAGATTAATGATAAGTACCGGGTATTATTTTGTACTAATAATACATTCATTATACCGTCCTTTAGACTGAATTTAATATCTATCACAGTTTTGGACAAGGAAGGTTACTCTTGTTCCTTCGGTAATAATAAATGTGATCTTTATTTCAATTCCAAGCTTGTCGGTATTAGTACTTTATCATATCTTGATAATCATTATTTACTTGACACAGTCAAGACAATTAATGAGTCCCACAATAATGAAACCAAAACTAGAGACACAAAACGAAAGTTTCAAGTGAAAATTCTTATACCTTATGGCATAGGCGTTTGGGTCATATCTCCAAAAGGAGAATTGACAAGCTTGTGTCAGAAGGAATCTTAAATAAACTTGATATTCCGGATAGAAACTTTTGTATTGAATGTCTTAAAAGAAAATTTACAAACTCTAAAGAAAATTTTGAATCATTAAGAGCGTCAGATGTCTTAGAACTAATTCATACGGATATTTGTGGACCATTCATTACCCCTTCATGAAATGGTCAACAATATTCCATCACGTTCATAGATGATTACTCTCGTTGTGGATACAATTATTTTCTTCATGTAAAGTCTCAATCATTGGACGTATTGGGTGAATAACGTCCGGGTCCTTTATACTCGCTATCTTGAAGAGTGTGGGATTGTCCCTCACTACACCATGACGGGCAAACCTAGCATAGTGTAGTGGAGAGACATAATAGAATCCTTAAGGATATGGTAAGAAGTATGTTTTCTTGTACTTCTTTACCTCACTCATTATAGGGGATATAAATTTTATAACCCGAAAACTAGAATATTTTTTGAGACTGGCAATGCTAGGTTCTTTGAGGATGTTGAATTTAGTGGGAGAAAAGGTAATGATTTTGAATTTGAAGAGTTAGAGGAACCACTCTATATTCCTTCAACTTTAGTTCATGTTGGAAATCAAGTAATTGTACCTGAAATTCAACAAAGAACATACAATTCAAAATAATATAGAGACTCCCGTAAATAACGGACAACATGAAAATGTTGGACATGAGAAAATTCAACAACCTCAAAATGAGGATGAACCGGTGCTCTTAAGGAGATCTACTAGAGAAAGAAAAAGTGCTATTCCAGATATTTATGATGTGTATCTTGTGGAGAATGAGGACACCTTAGGTTTAGTGGGAGATGAATCAATCACCTTCTATGAAGCCATTAATAGTCCTAATTCTCATAAGTGGATCAATGCCATTAATGAGGAGTTAAAATCAATGAATGACAATGACGTTTGGGATCTTGTCCCATTACCTGAAGGTGTAAAACCTATTGATTGTAAATTGATATTTAAAACCAAAAGAGATTCGCAAGGTAATGTAAAAAGATATAAGGCACGTCTTGTTGCTAAAGGATTACTCAAAAGGAAGGCATTGATTATAAAGAAACATTTTCTCCGACATCTTCTAAAATCTCTTTTAGGATCATTATGGCATTAGTGGCACATTATGATCTTGAGCTTCATCAAATGGATATTAAGACGACTTTTCTCAATAGAGACATTGAGGAAACCATCTATATGAGGAAACCAGAAATGGAGACTGATTCAGATCAAACTAATCAATTAGTTTGTAAACTTAAAAAATTCATTTATGACCTCAAGCAAGCTTCTCGTCAATGGTATTTAAAATTTAATCAAGTTATTCTTTCATTTGGTTTTGAAAAGAATCTTGTATACCATAAGTTCAGTGCGAGTAGATTTATAATTTTGGTCTTATATGTGGATGATATTTTACTTGATAGTAATGATAAGGACCTTCTAAAGGAAACTAAGAAATTCCTCTCAAACAAATTTGAGATGAAAGATCTTGGTGAGGCATCTTTTGTATTAGGAATCCAAATTCACCGTGATCGTTCACGGGGTGTTTTAGGATTATCGCAAAAGAGATATATAGAGAAGGTATTACAAAGATTTAGCATGAAAAATTGTAAATCACATGACACCCCTGTCTCTAAAGGAGATAAATTCAGTTTAAAGTAATGTCCTAAAATAGTTTTGAATTCAAGTATATGGAAAATATCCCTTATGCACCGGCAGTAGGAAGCTTAATGTATGCGCAAGTCTGTACTCGTCCAGACCTTGCATTTATTGTTGGGATGCTTGGTCAATACCAAAGCAATTCGGAAAGAAGAACATTAAGTCGCATCCAAAAGAATGATGAAGTACCTATAAAACATTAAACTACATGCTAATGTATACAAAATCGGACATTTTGAGATCATTAGTATTCCGATTCTGTTTTACTGGATGCAAAGATGTCGAAAGACATCATATGGTTATGTCTCTTGTTAAAGAGAAATAAGTATAAAATGAACAAATAGATATACAACTTATAGGATCAAACTCCATGTTATTGGATCCATTTTATAAAGCGTTATCTCTTTTGATGTTTCACGAGCATACTGCTCATATGGGTGAAACGACTTTTGATAATGCATAATATAGTGGGAGTTTGTGTTGTGCTTTATTTGCTATTTGTTTTATTCATATTGATCTCATTTGGTTAATAAGGACTAGTTGATGGAATATATATATATATGTTTTAATATATATTCATTAAGTGTTCCATGCTACACATCTATACTTAATCTATGTCATTTAGTTGAACATATATATGTGATTAATGTGGGTTTAGTTGCGAATCAATTACAACGACTGCCCCTTTAGTTCCTATACTTGTGACACTAATGGACGAGATTGTTTTAGAATGACAATGAAGTGCACATATGGATTGTCATTTACATTATGAATATGATTTTATGAGAATTTGTTAAAGTATAAACACATGTTTGGGCAATCCAAGTGGGAGATTGTAAGAACATGAATTGCAAAATGTGTATACTTAACAAATATAAGTGACATGTAGACGTACATGTATAAATCATTAAAATAATGTTATTGTAAAGTATAAAATATTAATTAAATGTGTAGAATTCCCGAGGTGGAAATTACCTATTTATGATGGACAGAATGGTAATTTCACACCGCTTAATTGAAAGGGTGTAGTCCCTTGATGAGGTGCCATTGTTTTTCTATATATAGAGGCTTACCATCAGCCTAGAAAACATTACATCATTCTTATATACTCTCTCCATAATCTGAGTTCTAATGAAGGCATTTATCATCAAGAAGATCTACATTTTCCTCCTTCATTTTCTTCTTCTTTTCTTCCTTCCTTTGCAAGAACATCATCAAGTAACAAGATGGACTCAACAGGTATCACGCTTTCGCCTTCATCTTCTTCTCTTACTTAATCTAGACTTGAGTGCTTTGGGGTTATTGGGATAGAAATGTTCCAACACATTTATCATTAAAAAATTAATGAACAGTGTCATCTTCTTCAAGCTTCTGCGGGTCAATTTCGACCCAAAATTCGTCCCGATAATATCTTATGATTCCATTAACCAAAAATCAACATACTATATATCAAAATGCTCAGAATTCGATTTCCTAATGATTCATATGCATAAGTTTCAGAAATTATTATCATAGCAAAAATTTCGAAATCACATATTAAAAAAACAGAGCAAGGCGGAGGTTTAAAAATTGCTCTGATACCAAATGTTAGAATTAATCACACTAGCATGTTCGAAATCCTAAAGAACACATATCATGATCTGAAGCGAAAGATTAGATCGACATACCTCCAGCCATTGCGCCGATATCGGAATCGAGACGAAATCGGAGTTGCTCCGAAATTGCACCGAAGGAAAACTGGAAGGCTTCTAAACTCTTACTCCTTCTTTACTGATGGTGTGTCTTTCTTAATGAGAATGAGTGAGTTTAGGGACCTCCAAAGGCTTCTATTTATACCCTCTTTCCATCAAAGAGTGGCTGAATGAAGTGGTGAAGAGTGGTGGGAGGTTAGGAGCGGTTGACGACGGTTACTCCCTCAACCATGTGGACCACTAACTAACAGAGGAAAAACCAACAGAAACTGGATTTGATCACCCAAACCCAATGGTTGGTTTGACCACGCCCGTTTGCAGGGGAGTTTAGAAAAACGTAGTGGCAGTTCTAGATATACTATATTTCTATAAGTTACATGTTTTACTATTTTCCTTAGAAAAATATGCAAAATTATAAAGATTTTTATTAAAAAAAAAGTGCTCTCTTCTTTTGTTTTAATGATCTTATTTCACTTTCTCATCTTCTTTACGCGTTTGTGTGTGTGTGTAAATGATCCTATTTCACTTCCTGATCTTCTTCACTCTCTGTTTGTTTGTTTGTTTTTGTGTGTGAAAATGATGTTATTTCACTTCTCGGTCTTTATTTTTAAGGAATGAAACTATGATGCATGCAAATGGTCATTCTGCAGGAAACGATCACTACATTTCCTGCCCTCTTCCTTTCTTCTTAAGGAAGAAACTATGTTGCATGCAAATGCCATTCTGCAGGAAAAGAATAGGCCATGTCTTCTGGTCATTTCCAATTGAACTTGGGAGTTGAAAAATAAGCTTAAATAAATAGGTAAAGAGTTACAAATTGAAGAAAAGCATAAGATCACATAATCCATGAATTTCAGGTCTGAAACCAAGACACTAAACTAAGCTACTACAACAAATTCTTCTGTCGACTGAAGAGAAGACAGGAAAAGAGTTTCCCGTCTATTCCTTCTTTCTGGAGTCTTTGGTTTGTCCTCTTTTTCGGATAGCAAGGCAGAACCGTAAACGCCAAGCATCAACAGCAGACTCAGGCAACGAGCGAGCCAAAGCCCACATAACTGAGTGTGGCCAGTAAGGGGTGCACCGTGGTTCATAGCCTATCCAACGCATGGCTGCACGAGCATAACCGTCTGTTGATGGGACAAAGAACGATGACCTTTTTATTGAAGCCATCTTTGTTGCAACGTATAGTGGTACCTATAAGAAGGATCACATAATCAAATTTTGAAGGAAAATGTTTCCAATATATTTGTCGAAATAATGATTACATAGGGTAGAAAGAATGTGAGAGTAAGGTGGGAAAAGTGAATTGAAAAGAAAAATTCAAGAAAGCCGAGAATATGGCTTATGCCAGTTATACTCCAAATTTCAACCAAAGCGCTCCCAAGTATACTTTATTTCACGTAAACGAGGCCTCATTCACATTGGGTTGTCTTGGTTCAATATTGGAATGGGAACAAATACCCCTCACTCGAGATGAAATCTTTTGTATAACATTGTGTACCACTGGTGATCCAACAGTTATGCATTATCGATAATATTATCTATGATATCAGCACTAATAACTCATAACCATTGGTGCACAAAAGTGGCACAAGAGATTTGGTATCCCCTCATTCCACGTTTAAAAAAAAAAAAAAAACTAATTTTTTCTCAACACAACCAAGAAATGGAGCAAGCATATCGCCTTGTGTGTCTGATCAGGTGCACTAGACAGACTTGCTTGATGTGAAAAAGCATCCCAAACAGCATCAAACAAGATTCACGACATCCCTTCTAGAAAAAAAGGTGGCTTAAGATAGAAAGAAAAAAAGACGAGAATATGCCTCGACTTTCTCCCCAGGTCTACCTAAAGGTTGTATATAAGAGCTGTGACTGGGGACTTTCAAGCACTGTTCTGAGAGCACTTTCAAGACCACTTAATAGGACCCTTTTGGCTTGCCTTGGCTTTCCTACACTTTTTCTCAATCTGTATATGCTCCCCTTTCTTATGGTTTCTAGAACCTACTTCATTCTTGCTTCAACAAACGCCAATTATTTTACCAAAAACTTTCAGAAGTTCAATGAAATAATTCATAGTTTCACAAGGACAACACTGGATTTTCTTATTGTTCATGAGCCATGTCTAACCCCATTCTAATCCTCCAAATTAAAAAGAAAAAAAAGGGGTTATAACAACTAGTATATCCCAGTAAAATAACCTAGTAGTCTTTGTTGCAATCTCTGACTTAATAGATTTAGCAACTTCTTGACAATAATCCTACTTCGGCTCATTATACTATCTAGTATCTACTAACTTTATATTCCACAAATGAGTGCCAGGCCTTCTTTTACTGTTATTTCTAGTTGTGAAAAGGCCTCACAAATTTGGAACCCGCCCGAAGGTGTTATAGCTCAAGAAAAGATATGCTCTCCATCAAAGAGGCCTTGATGTGTCTACTTGACCAGCAAACTTCTACTTTGTTACGTATCTCCATTTAACAACATTTGAATTAATGAGGACCTAGTTTTAACAATGTTCCATTAATATCACTCTCTAAGTCAGATGACAAAACCATAACAAGAGCTATTTCTGACTTATGAAGAGTTACTTGCGTTTAGCATTGTCAAAACTTTTTAGAACTCAATACCGGAGAAAAAAAAAATTCACGCCAAATCTACTAAATCGTTTAGGCATGAAAAGATGATGATGATGGCATGTTACAGTAATAATGCAGCAAAGAAAATAGCTCGAGGGCTCATCAAAATTAAGCATACTGCATACCTGACACTGCACATCAATACCGCTCCTTTTGTATTCCACATAGAGGCATCTCGAAAACTGATCAATATATCTGCAACCAAAGAATACTAACAATGTCATTCATATACTAACTGTCCCAAAATGAATGACCAATTTTTCTTCAAATACTCAAACATAGACCCCCCCCCCTAAATCTCAACTTGGATTCCAAAAGCAAGAAAATATACTCAACCATACCAACTCAAGACATAACTTCACCCAAAATAGTACCATAAATGGTGAAAATCATAGCAAGAAACTGCTAACTTCTTGATTATTGGTGGGACAAAATCAATAACTGAATTAAAAATAAAGCAGATTCATCCTTTGAATCAAAATAATCTACTACTCATATAGCATGTTTTGCCTCCGATAATCAACATCCCAAGAGTACCTATGCCCATATATAGTATGTTTTGTTCTCGATAATCAACATGAATGTATAAACTAAGATCAAATAAATGCACATATAAATAACCATGAAAAGACTAAATAAATTTTGGAGAGATAAAGCTTACGCCTTAGTGGCAGCATAAACTGCATAGAGAGGATCTGAAGGGATAACAATGGCGGCACCGGAACCAATATTAACAATAGCCCCTTTCTTCCTCTGAACCATTCCGGGCAACACCGCCTGAGTAACCTTAGTAGTTCCTTCAACATTAATCTTAATCAAATCCGCCAACAATTTCTCATCAACTTCATGAAAAAACCTAGCATAAGGATACGAAACCCCAACATTATTAATCAAAACCCCAACATCCAACCCATCAATTGTTTCCTTAATTCTCTCAACACCTTCATCCAAATTACCGGAGAAATCAACAACAACAGTTTTGATTTGGGTTTTCCCAAATTTAGCAACAATTGAATCTGATACGTCATTGAGCTTGTCAGGATTCCGGCCGACGAGAACTAAGTTGAGACCTTTCCGGGCTAATTGGAAGGCGAAACCTTTTCCGATGCCGTCGGTAGGGCCGGTGATGAGTGCCCATGAGCCGTATTTCTTGAGGTTTTTGGGGGGTCGGAGGAAATTGATGTAGACCCAGTTGAGGAAAGAGATGGAGGATTTGAGGAGGGTTAAGGAACCTAGAGAGAAAAGGATTAGAAGCCAAATTGGTTGAGATTTGAGGTTTTCAATGGAGGAACAGAGCTCCATTGTTGCAGGGGAGGGAGTTTGGAAAGTAAGAAAATGGATCTGAGAAATAGGTTGTGAAATCTATGGCTGATTTAATAAGAGCTCTCTCAATCTTAAATACTCCGTATTAAATTCACACTTCACCTCCTTATTTATTTAGTTCTCCCATTGATTACATCTCAAAACTATAGTACCACTTTCACGGTAACAAAATACTTACAATTCTATATGGTTCATTTCCTCTAGGGTCTCTTGGGCGAGATTTAAATCCAATCTAAAAAATAACATTTACTTATTTTCCCAGACACCCCTCCGCCTAGTATGGGCAATCACCCATCCACATTGGGCGACCGCCCATCAAAAAATAACCCCTTCTCTGCCTAGTAAGTTATAAGACTTTTAAAAAAAGTCTTATAAGTAATTTATAAGACTTATTTATAACATATATAAGACTTAAAATGTCTTATAAATTACTCTTATATTTAATAAGTCTTATAACATATATAAGACTTTTTTAAAAGACTTGTACAAAAAGTCTTATAAGACTCGCCTAATAACTTATAAGACTTTTTAAAAAGTCTTATACCTAATAAGTCTTATAACATAAATAAGACTCTTTTAAAAGACTTGTACAAAAAGTCTTATAAGACTCGCCTAGTAATTTATAAGACTTTTTAAAAAGTCTTATATTTAATAAGTCTTATAACATATATAAGACTTAAAAAGTCTTATAAGTTACTTATAAGACTTTTTTAAAAAGTCTTATAAGTAACTTATAAGACTTTTTTAAAAGACTTATATAAAAAGTCTTATAATAAGACTCTTTTTAACTTACAAGATTTTTTTAAAGTCTTATAAGTTACTTATAAGACTTTTTAATAAGTTTTATATAAGACTTATTAATAATTTTCAGTTTTTGAGTTTGTGCGTCTTATATATGTTATAAGACTTATTAAATATAAGAGTAACTTATAAGACTTTTTAAGTCTTATATATGTTACTTATAAGACTTTTTAAAAAGTCTTATAGGTTACTTATAAGACTTTTTAAAAAGTCTTATAAGTTACTAGGCGGATGGAGGTAATTTTTTCACTTGGGTGATCGCCCTATGTTGATGGGCGGTCGCCCAAACTAGGCGGAGGGGTGTATTTGAAATTTGGAAAAAACTTTTCTTTAAGAGGAATATAATTTGAATTGGGAGGGCCGTAGGGGAAAAAACCCATTCTATATTTTGTCTTAAAATACTTCAATTTTTATAATTTTTCATAAAATTTTGACCCACTTATTTATGATTATTTGAAATATTCGAAGGGTAAGTTAATATGTTTGATATATATTTTGATTGTTTCCTTGATATATGTGTGAAAAATGTTAGAACTATAAATATTTAGGAACCGAGAGAGTAGCAGTTGAAAAATAAGTTTTATAATTCTATAAAACTTTAACTTTTTTTTACATAATATCATGAAAAAATATATTTTGCAAAGACTGTATGTTCAATTCTAATACTTTAAAATTTGATTTTTCATAATTAACAAATATTATTTTATATGTTTTTTATCTCAAAATTAATGCCTATTTTTTATTTAAAGTAATATTTGAAAGAAATTTGCCAAAAACTTATAAAAAACGCGTTTTTTGTTAACTTAACAAAAAACGTGTTTTAAAATTACATAATCCACACACAGTCACACAGAATACGCACAACACAAATCTCACCTCTCTCTCTCTCTCCTCTCTCTCTATACGCAGAAATCAGACCTCGCCATTGCCGTCCCAACCTCAACGACCACCTGAATCCAAGCTTCTTCTCCGGCGAAGACCAATACCAAACCAGAATCGCCTTCCCCACCGTTCCCCTTCTCCGGCGACGGCCTTAATCCTCAACAACAACCGCTGCATCACGGTTCTCTCCTCTCTTCAACCGTCGACAATTTCTCCTCCTGTTCCAGATGCAAGTCCGTTCAACACACCTACAATTGCAATTGCCGTCTCTTCCTCTGCTCCGCATCCTAGCCGTTCAACCGAGATTAACGATTAGAGAGAGAAGGTTCTCTCATTTCCGTTTAGAGAGAGAGATTGATTTCATGCTTAATGAGAGAGAGTTTGATTTGCCGTGTTATTTACGTGCCGTTGTTAGGAATTTTATGTGCCGCTTTAGTGTAAATTAATGCCGCTTTATAAGTATTTGAATATCAGTTTGAGAATTTGATGCATTGGTGGACTGGGTAATTAGATGCCAATGTATGTGTTTTGGAGTGCCACCATGATTTTTGGATGCCAGCTGAAGTTAAAGTATAATAGAGTGCCAAAGTGTGTAAGCGAGTGTCAATGTATTTTTGAATGCCAGCTTCTTGTAATTTTGAATGCCAGTCCATGTTTTTTTGAATGCCAGCTTCATATTTTTTTGAATATCAAAAATAATTATCGTGTGTTTTTGAGTGCCGGTATATGCATTTTTGAGTGCGCAAATGTGCTTTCAAATGCCAGTCCATGTATTTTTGAATGCGGTGCTTGTATTTTTGAGAGCCAAAAAAATATTAGTGTAACAAAAGCAGGTGTTAGTGTAACAGAGTGCCGTGTGAAGAGTGCGGGCCATGTATTTAAAAGTACCTGTGTAAAAAGTGTCAGGTTTCATGTTTATAAAATGCCGCATGAAATCACTTTGGTCATTTGTAATATTAACACCGGCATTTATCATGGTTGCCGATGAATTACAAAAAATGCCACCGTTTATTTTGTACATGGTTGCCAGTAATTACAAAATTGCCACCGTTTATTTTGAAAACACGTTTTTCCTTATCTTAAGAAAAAACTAGTTTTTTATAAGACCAACTCAAGAAATTTAGTGTCCATTTCTAAGATTTAGAAAAGTAATAGTGCCCAAATTATTTTATATTTTCGTTTTAAATTATAACTATAGTCAGTGTTCTAAAAGACCCCGCCTAAGGGCGCCTAGACCCCGCCTAGGCGCTAGGCCCCTCTCCAACGCCTAGTTTTAAGCTCCGCCTAGGTCCCGACTAATCCTGACTAATCTTGACTAGTCTCCGCCTAGGCGCTAGGCCCTACTCTGCCGCCTAGCATCCGCCTAGCGCTTTTTAGAACCTTGACTATAGTAGGGCGTCAGCTAAATGGGGCCATAAATCTTCTTAATTTTGGACTTATGTCATTTTTAACACCTTCAATTTTTAAAAATTGATATTTTTATCATTAAAATTAGCAATTTTTGCAATTTTAACCCCCATTAAGTCAAGGAAAAACACCACTATATTACAATATTTATCACCTTTCAATAAATTTGTCACTAAAGACGGACATTGATATTTGGTTAAAACTTAACGATGATGAGGGGACACGTGATATTAATATTGAATTATTCTGCATAAAAAGGTGATGGGCCTAGGTGAGGAGACAATTAAATTAAATTAAAGTTATGGATATGGGTAGCGAGAAGCAGTTGGGCAACCATGACTGCAATTATGGTGCGGCATGGAACAAAAATCGCTTAATGTGAGGGGTTGGTAAATTTGTTCAAGTTGACGACCTAACCCCCAAACAAAAGACTTTTATCATTGCCTCAAGGTTTTGCCATATTTAGTGAACAAATTATGATTTGGGAAATTGCATTTCTAATACGATGACGATCATATAAGCAAAATCGTGTATAAGTTGAATTAACGAATCAGATGAACGAGGTAATCTAATAATGTTTAGAATATCCTTAAAATCCCTTAAATATAGATCGTTAAAATTAAAATAAATGTTGAGATCGATCATGCATTGAACTGTTGTGAAATTCGACTGCACCAACTTCCGATTAATCATGTGGGAGTATTTATTCTATATGTGCAAATTACAAGCGGATGATTTTTTTGCTCTTCCCAATCAACTGGTCCTTCTTCTTCAGAAGTTCATAGCTCGTGAAAAGTCGATCCTCAAAGGCGAAAGTCTTTGATCAATTGAAACTAGTCACCAACCCGTCGGTACCCGACGGGGATATGGAATTGCTTGAACCAAGTTAAATGGCATACAAAATATGTTTTGATTATTTGCTAATTATTGATGAGAGTAGAATAAGGCCACGTTTGGGATTGCGGTGAAAGTGAGTAAACGAACGTTCAACCCAAAAGTCGACGCGAAAGAATGTTTGGGGAAAGGAATTGCGATCACGTCCGAAGTCCGTATAACGTGAAATACCATGCCTCCTATGAAGGCCCCTGTCTGATACGCTTATAAAAGGAGATTTTTAAGACGAACAAATGCTTTATAAAAGGAGCTTTTGAAACGGAACATTTTCTTTTAAAATGTGTATGGTGTATCAAATCAAAACGCTAATTTAAGCGTAACAAAATATTACAATGGCATATTTACCCTTCTAAAAATACTCCTTTCGTTCTGAACACTTTTTTTTTCTCTTTCATAAATACTCCCTCCGTCCCACCTCACTTGATACTAATTTCCATTTCGGGCCGTCCCACCTCACTTGATACTGTCCAAAATGGTAAGTTTTTACTCTCACAACATCAATCAAATCACTATTATTCCCACTCACTCTCTCTCCTACTTTACCTTTTATACTCACAATATTTTTTCTCTCTCTTGCTTTTTCTTAGTTATCGTGTCCACCTCCTTAGTATCTAGTGAGACGGGACGGAGGGAGTAAGTATTAATAATAAGATACATTTTTTAATAAAAAAATATAATATATTAAAAAATTACTATTAACATGTCCAGATTGAAAATTTATTTTGGTGAATAATAACGATTTTCTTGTCAAAAGGCATATTTTAAAGTTAACTACAAAAATCAAAAAAAAAAAAAAAAAAAAAACCCGTTAACTACAACTGGAAAAGTGACTTAGTATAGTCTACTTCTCCCTCTCTAACTCCCTCTCTAAAGGCCACACACTCTCTCTCTCTAGACTCTCTCTCTCTAGACGGAATCCATGGATTCCTCACGCCAACCCTCGACGTCTCCATCTCCGCCAAGCCCCCTGCTCCGCCGCTAACACACGTAGTTCAAATTTTGAGATCATTGCACGACAATCGAGGACGGCGCCTTTTGATTCCGATTAATCGGTGAAAATGTTCGTGAAGAAGCTAGTGGAGAAGGCTTCGCTAAAGAAGGTAAGTACGGTAATTTCACTTTGCTTTCACAATTTCGATTTCATTTCTCTCGTTATTATCAATGGATCAGATATGTGTTCTTCGTTGATTTGAAGTTTGAAGTTTGGTCTGTTGATTGAAATTTGAAAGGCTAATTTATTTGAGATAGTCACGACAGATACTCAAATCGCAATGTTATTGCTTTGCTTTGATGGAATAGATCGTCACGACGTATACTCAAATCGCAAAGTTGTCTTTTTGATGTACGCGCAAACTCCTTTGTTGTTTTTTTAGTATGCATTATAATCCTGCTGTTTGAGGAGCTTCGGTTTTTATTAACCAAGTCCTATTTTAACTGAAAACAGATAAATATGAAAGGACTGGATGGAATCCAAGGACCTATTTATGTTGGAACTGGATGTGTCTTCAGAAGGCAAGCACTATATGGATACGACGCTCCAGTTAAGAAGAAGGCACCAGGCAAGACTTGCAATTGCTTACCTAAATGGTGTTGCTGTTGTTTTGGATCTCGTAAGAACAAAAAAGTTAAGACTTCCAAGGACAAAAAGAAGAAGACTAAGAACAGGGAGCTTTCCACACAGGTTCACGCGCTTGAAAATATTGAGGAAGGAATTGAAGGTAAGAAATGCTCAGGAAGTAATAATTTCATTGCATTTCAAATGTTCTTTTAGTATTCTCTTACTTGTTGTCCGTCCCATATCCCCTTTAGTGCGTGCTAACTTGAATCTTGATGACCAGGAATAGATAGTGAAAAGTCAACCATGATGCCCCGGATCAAGTTTGAGAAGAAGTTTGGGCAACACCGTGTTTATTGCTTCAACACTTATAGAAGATGGGGAGTTCCACCAGTGCAACTTCGCATCGCCGTTAAAAGAAGCCATCCATGCCATTAGTTAATGCTTTGTTAGTCCTTGCTTCCGATGTAAGTTTCTCCTTCCATCTCCTGTTCTCATTTTTACTGTTGTTTTTTGAGAAAAGAGATATAAAAGAAAAATACAAACTCTTATTTTGAACTTCATATCTTAACATGGTAATAATCCAAAATCCGAGCAAAAATTTTAAGGACTTGATTTAAGATCCATAGCTGCTGACAAAAACAATATGCAGGAAAATAATTCACAAAATGATGCTTGAATCTCGTAAAAATTTAATTTAATATCCATTCCAATATTCTGGCTCAGGTTTTACCGTTATCTGTCACACAAAGTAAGCAAGCTAAGTGACACATTCATGCTACTTTAACAGCATAAATGATTAAACTCGGAATGTTGAACAAAATAAAACTCTTTCAAGCAATGGAGGCTAGGTTAAACAAAGTAAAACTCTTTCAAGCAATGGAGGTTTTCTTCGAGAGGTAAGCTTTATACAGTTCTCATGAAAAGGTTTCCGAAGTTTATTTTCTCTTAAGATTTTCTGCAATCCATGCAGATCAAACAGATTTGGTGTAGAGGAACAGCATGTTGTTGGAGAAGTTGTGTGTCGATGTGCCCTTTGCCATGATTCAGATATGATTCTCCAAAGAAACCGGTATTGGTCCCTATATCCAAAATTTAGTTATATTGTTGAATATGAGAGAGATGAGTACAAAAGAGTGTACTTAAACGTGTGTGTCTAAGTGTCAAATATTCTCTCGCATCCCAATAAAATTTAAAAATAGCGAAAAATAAAAAGAAAAACTAAGACAAAATACAATAAAAGTGTTTTTGAAAATACTACGAATACACCGAAAATCACAAACACAAATATTTCCTTATACACCACATTCGGTGTCTTGTCAGTCCGATGCATCGTTTGAATCACCTATAATAACTTTAAGACCATTTTTGCTAGTAACTCTAGATAATGCAACATACAACCGGCCATGATCGAAAACCGGTGTTGGAAGATATAAACCAACATGAGAGAGTGATTGCCCTGGCTCTTATTTATTGTCATAGCAAAAGACACGGAAAGTGGAAATTGTCTTCGCTTGAATCTGATCGGAAATTTGGACAAATCCGAAGGAGACATTACCATTCTAGGTATTGTCACTTCCATTCCCGCATTCTTCCCCGAAAGCATCTTCCCTACAACAATGTGCTTACCTATACATGTTGAAGAAATTAGTTTTACATTTTACACAATTTAGAATTTATATTTAGTAATGATTACCTAATCGCGTAACAATTAATCTGGTGCCATTGCATAATTCTAAGGCCTGGTTGAGATTTCTCAAGAGCATAACTATACATCCAACCTTCACTTAAGAATATGGTTCGGCAATCCCGAACATTTGATCATATTTAAAAATTCGGTGAGAAAACATCTTCATTCCCGTGTCATCCTCCTCTTCTACACATATCGCATCAGAACTCAAGTATATCTTCTCCTCTCCAGGAAATAGTGACATAACATAATCATTAATACTATACACCGTATCGTTAGTTGGAGCAAGGACAGCTCGACTATGGAAAAATCCTTCGACATCCTTGTTTCGTAATAAGTCAGGATATATGCATTCAACGATTTTTGGAATAGGATTTGAAGAATCTTGAACCAATATTTCTGGGGCAAACTAATATCAACCTCTCCGTCATTATCTTCCCCAAAGAACACCGTCTCCAACCGATAATATCCATTGAGCAAAGTCTCTTATCTCCTCGGCCCGATCAGAAGAACCAACCTACATTAAGTTTGATGCAATTTAATTAATTATAACGACTCAAGAACACGTAACCACATTAATAATGAATAAATAATGATTACCTGCAATCTCATGTTTTGAGTCAACCTTAGTACCTCACAATAACTCCAAAGATAAGACGAACAAATTGAGGCATGAACAATATCATGCCTGTTACCTTTAGGAACAACTGGTAGAATCTGCCTAAAGTCACCTCCAAGTACAACAACCACACCACCAAACGGCTTTTCAGAGCATCTGCCATTTGTTGAACGTAAGACATCCCGTAAACTACGATCGACGGCCTCAAAACAATGTCTATGCGCCATTGGAGCTTCATCCCAAATAATTAGCTTTGTTTTTTTGTAGAAGTCCTGTCTCATCTGTACCAGGCCTTAATTTACTGCAAGTAGAACTCTCATCGACCTGTATAGGGATGCCAAACCTTGAATGTGCAGTCCTACCCTTAGGAAGTAGCAAAGAAGCAATTCCACTGGAAGCTACTGGAAGAACAATTTCTCCGCTTCTTAAGGCGTAACACAAAGTCCTCCATAAGAATGTTTTACCGGTACCTCCATAACCATATAAGAAAAATACACCACCATCTCCCCTATCAACAGCTGAAATAATTTTATCGTAAACACCCTTTTGCTCGGCTGTCAGTTGTGGAAATAACCTGGAATGCTCAGCTTTCATCTCATCAATATCATAAGATGTCTCCTCTAAAATAAGCATATTTTCAACATCTTCAATGTCACTGTATAATGGTTTAGGCATGTCCCCAAATTTATCAAGGCATCTACTATTCTGTTTCAAAGAACTTTTCTATCTCCACCAAAGCAATATTCTTGATTTGTTCCTCACGAAGCTTATGTCCTGCAGTTATACAAAATAATTTAAATATATAAGTAAAATTATGCCAATTATAAATAAAAATTAATATACTAAAATTACTTTATAAATATAGTTACTAAGGAGTTAATAGATATATATAAGTGATTTATGATATTATGTTATGATTTTGTTGATGTTCCAGATGTTTACTTTGAAGCTATACATGGATTTATATTTCCTTGAAGCTATAATTTGATTAGTGATTTATGATTTTCTTCAACTAATTTTTGGGACAGCGGGAGTTAAAACTAATCTAAATTATAACTCAAAAAATATGATAGGACAGAGAGAGTATTAAAAAGAAATATAATCATACCCAAAAATATTATGGGACAGAGAGAGTATTAAAACTAATCTAAATTATAGCTTAAAAATAATATGAGACAGATGGAGTATTAAAAAGAAATATAATCATAAGAAAAAGCATTATGGGACAGAGAGAGTATTAAAATTATTCTAAATTATAGGTAAAAAAAACATTATAGGACAGACGGATTATTAAAAAGAAATATAACCATAATCGAAAACATTATGGAACAAAGGGAGTATTAAAACTAATCTAAATAATATGCAAAATCAATAAATTAAATATTAATTCAAATACCAGGTTTGTCGTGCATTTTCTGATATTTGTCCTCAATATCATCGGCAAGTAAGTGTCATGTCTTCTCCCACACCTCATTAGGCATCGACATACTGTTAGAGAGAAGTAAAATAACAAAGAGCCTTCGAAGACCATCGAAAACCGCCAGGTGACTCGCCTCAATTATCCCATCAACATATTCCTTGTCATCATCCAATAACCCAAGAGCATAACACGCGGATTTGAAATCTGGATAGACAACCTTGTTGACAACCTTCAAACCCTCGTAGCAAGTAGGACCAGCGACATGATTCAACATAAGCCTGAGATAATAAAGTTCACCGCAATTCATAGGTACATGGTAAATACGCCCAATTGCAATACGCTTGTCTTTTCTACGACGCCATTCACGTTTACTTTTATCCCGCATACATGATGTTGAGTAAATTCGCATATTTATACTTCCGAGCCTCCGGATGCTCTTTATTATAATCAAACCAACTCATGAATTGAGATTCCTTAATCGTAGCTTTATTCATAACATCGTGGAGAAAGTCACCATCCCTAAAAGGAATACAATGATCACCCTCCAAATGAAAAGCCGTACGCTCAACAGGAGGCGTACGATAGTGGAGCTCGAATCCAAAAATACGCCACATAGCCTCACAGTGCATACATACCGACAATCTATTTGCCTTTTCACCTCATCCGTTTCAACACCAAGACACACTCTATCGCTTCCCTTATTAATATACTTGAACAAATATTTAATTGCTTTGCTCGATTACAATACTCAACATTTATGTGTGCCTCATACCTTAGCAAAAGATATATGTTATATGGGACAATCCAACCATTATTTAACACGTTTCCATTCTTCTCAATAGTCGCACCATTATCCCTACGTCGATATACCTGATACCCATTTTCATCCACAAATGTAGACTCATTTAACGGTTTTGGATACTTCTTCGTTCACTTACTCCCAGCCATGCATGTAGACTCATAATTAAAAGGACCGCAAGGACCATGCAACATGTACTCAACCACAGCCTTGTATAATCTAGGATACTTGGTTTTATCAGGAATTTCAGCACAAATCCACTTATCAATATCCCCAGCTATAAGAGACTGATATTTTCGATCGAAGAACAGAAGAATGTGAGCATGAGGAAGACCTCTCTATATGTGCAAATTAAAAGCGGATGATTTTTTTGCTCTTCCCAATCAACTGGTCCTTCTTCTTCAGAAGTTCATAGCTCGTGAAAAGTCGATCCTCAAAGGCGAAAGTCTTTGATCAATTGAAATTATCTATGGCCTATATATTTGATTTAATTTTTATTTTTTATTTTTTTGCCCTATTTGTACGTCTATTTTTTCTTCTAGTTAGTGATATTTTTATATTCTCGTCTTATATAACAAGTTATTTATTAATTTTACTTTCTAAATTTAATTATTACAAAATATACCATGAGAAAATACACATTCAAACAATGTCGATTTGCTTATAATTTCTTAGTATGTGTTTGGTCAAGGTTTACCCGACCTTCTTTTTTAGAAGGGGTGATAGGGTTTATATAATGCACGTGGCATTAAGTGACTGGATCTTTATTCTATTTGGGAAAGATAGTGGATGATGCCAATTGGTGATGGCCAAACGGTCGGTCCGTCCCGGCCCGATTTGTGTGGATCAATTCGCGAGCGGGACAGGTTGAAGTCCGTCAGCTCATTTGATGAAACAACCTTAATCCCAGCCCGTCCCATTTCTCCAGTCCAAGCCCGCCCGTTTGATCCGAATCTGAAGATTCACGGGCCAAACGAGTTTTCCTATTTTTTTTTTTTTTAATAATAAGGTCCGTACGGACTAGTATTTATTTATTTTTATTTTTTTTATTAATTTTTTATTGACTAGGAAATAATATTTTAGAATTTATTTATTACTGATATTTTTTACAAAAATTTATATAAAAAAAGATAGAAAAAAACTAAACAAATTAAGTATATAAAAGAAAAGAGGGACGGACTATTCTTTATTTATTTTTATTTTTTATTAATTATTTATTGACTAGAAAATAATATGTTAAACTTTTTTTATTACTGATATTTTTTACAAATAGGTATACAAAAAATATAGAAAAAAACTAAACAAATGAAAGTATATATAAAAGAAAAGAGGGACGGAAAATCCTTTTTTTATTTTTATTTTTTTATTAATTTTTTATTAACTTGGAAATACTATTTTAGACTTTTTTTACTTCCTCCGTCCTAGAGTAAGATTTTTAGTTTTTTTTTGTTTGTGAGAAAAGGAACTTTGAGCAATATGGTAAATATTTTAGGATTTAGTGTGAATTTTAGAAGTTGGGGTAAAGTAAAAGGATTATTAATATTTTTTAAAGGTTAAATTATTATTATTATTATTATTATTAAATATTTTTCTCTTAATTATTACTATTATGTAATATTCAATTATCAATAATATTAGTAAACATTTCTTTACATATATGGTAATGATTTAGGATATGCATTGAGTTTAGGATATGTAATATAGGGTTTAGGGTATAAGATATATGATAAATGGTTTAGATATGGCATATAAGTTTAGAATACGGGTTATGAGGTATATGATTTAGGATATGGGGTATAAATATGATTTAAGGTATAGGGTTAGGGTTAGGGTATAGGCTTCATAGGGTTTAGGATATAGTGGTATATACTATAAGCTTTAGGGTATAGGGGTATATACTTTAGAGTTTAGGTATATGATTTAGGGTTTAGGGTATATGGTATAAATATGATTTAAGGTAGAGGTGGCCGGTTCGGTTCAACCGCCGGTTCACGGTTGAAAACCGGCGGTTTGAACCTTGAACAAACCTCAACCGGAACCGAACCGTCCAACCGGCTCAACCGGTTACGGTTTTAACGGTTTACGGTTTTAACGGTTTTCCGGTTAACCTCCGGTTTTGACGGTTTGGATCTGCTCGGCCGAGTCTTTGGTGTTGCTCGGCCGAGCATACCCTTTTTTTAATATCTAGTGTTCTGCTCGGCCGAGCAACTCATATGACTCGGCCGAGCATGAGGCATGACCGGTTTAATACACTGGAAAATGACCCACTCGGCCGAGCAACTCATATGACTCCTACGAGCATGACCATTAAATGGTAAATACTTACTGGAAAAAAATGTCTTGCTCGGCCGAGCAACCCTCATGACTCGGCCGAGCATAAAACCGGCGGTTGAAAACCGGCGGTTCACGGTTTTTGAAAATACAAACCGAAACCGAACCTTGTAAATATCGGTTACGGTTAAAACGGTTACGGTTAAACCGGTTGACCGGTTTTGACCGGTTTTGACCGGTTTAAAACCGGCCGGTTTGCGGTTCCGGTTAACCAAATGGACACGTCTAATTTAAGGTATATGTGTTAGGGTATGTGATATATAGGGTTTAGAGTTTAGTGAGTGGTATATATTATAAGGTTTAGGGTATAGAGGTATACTCCCTCCGTCCCTGCCGAGTGGACACTTATTTTCTTTTTGATCCGTCCCAGCCCAATGAAGACTGCCCAAAATGGAAGGGAATCTTTACTATTTTCCTCACTCATTCTCTCTCCTATTTTACTTTTACACTCACAACACCAATTAAATCACTATTCATCTCAATCATTCTCTCTCCTATTTAATTTTTCATACTCACAACATTTCCTTTCATTTTTTATCTCTCTTACTTTTCCTTAATCTGTGTGCCCAAATTTTTGGTATTCACTCGACTGGGACGGAGGGAGTATACTTTAGAGTTTAGATATATGATTTAGGGTTTAAGACACGAGGTATAAATATGATTTATGGTATAAAGGTTAGGGTATGGGATATATAGGATTTAGGGTTTAGTGTTTAGTGAGTGATATATACTATAAGGTTTAGGGTATAGGGGTATATACTTTAGAGTCTAGGTATATGATTTAGGATTTAGGGTATAAGATATAAATATGATTTAAGGTATATGGGTTAGGGTATGGGATATATAGGGTTTAGGGTTTAGTGTTTAGTGAGAGGTATATATAGGGTTTAGGGTTTAGTGAGTGATATAAATATGCTTTGAGATATAGTATGATTTAGGATTAGGGTATTAGATACATAGGATTTAGTGTTTAGTATTTAGTGTTTAGTGAGTGGTATATATAGGGTTTAGGATTTAGTGTTTAGTGAGTTGTATAAATATGATTTAAGATATATGATTTAGGGTTAGGGTATATGATATATAGGGTTTAGGGTTTATAAATGTGTGTTTATTTTTTATTAATTTTTTATTAACTAGAAAATAATATTTTAGACTTTATTTATTACTGGTATTTTTTACAAAAATGTATATAAAAAAAGATAGAAAAAAACTAATCAAATGAAAGTATATAAAAGAAAAGAGGGACGGACTATCCTTTATTTATTTTTATTTTTTATTAATTTTTGATTGACTAGGAAATAATATTTTAGACTTTTTTTATTACTGATATTTTTTACAAAAAGGCATATAAAAAAGATTTAAAAAAAAACTAAACAAATGAAAGTGTATAAAAGAAAAGAGGGACGGACTACCTTTTATTTATTTTTTTATTAATTTTTATTGATTAGAAAATAATATTTTAGACATTTTTTATTACTGATATTTGTTACAAATAGGTATATAAAAAAAGATAAAAAAAAAAAACTAAACAATTTAAAGTATATAAATTGTTTAGTAGATAAAAAAAAACCTATTTTTACAAATAGGTCAGTGCGAACCTCATTGTAAACGGGCTAACAGACCACGAACCAAACGGATCTTCCGATCCGCGGGCCTAAGCCTTGTCCGCGCGGACTTCCTTGATCCAAGCCGCCCCGTATGCAAAGCGGGCTGGGCGAATTACGGGCTAGACGAGCTCGGGCCAAACGGGCCACGGGCAATAGTCCGTGCAGATCTCCCACGGATTTAGGCCCATTTTGGCCATCTCCGATGCTAATTGTGTATTCTATTCAATTTATAGTTCACACAAAAAATATTGAAAAAAACTATTTTTTTTTGTCACTGAACTTTAGAACAATTTATAGTCATCATAAATTTTTTAATTTTTTCAATATTCTCATTATACTTTTCAAGTTTTACAATATTTTCACTCCATCAATAATTTTGCTAAAAACTTAACAAAAGTCAATCATGTTACCTCACGTGATTAACTTTTGTTAAGTTTTTAAATTAACTTCAATGAAAAAGTCTTCAAAAGCAACTAACAATATTCAATTCAGAGTCACATGGTACACATTAGTAATTTGATTAAAAACATAACGATAAATAGTTACGTGTGAGGTTACATGACTGACTTTTTTTAAGTTTTTAGCGAAATTATGAACGTAGTAGGAACATTGTAAAAACATGAAAAGTGTAATGAGAATATTGAAAAGAAATAAAAGTTTAATGATGATATTGTAAATTGGCGTAAAGTTCAGTGACAAAAAAATGCTTTTTGTCAGGAATATTTTTTCAGGTAGTCAAGTGAGTGTTGGAATATAATCGTTGAGATTCGAGTTTTTAGCCAAATTGGCATTCGTACTAATGGAAGATAGTCAATTTTCATACATAGTTACTAAACGTGAAATGTTACATGCGCACTTTACCTTCATTTTTAATTTGACCACCTTTTTAACACTAGTTATAAATTTAACGGACCAGTACATATGAGAGTTAACAATTTAACAGATCGGTTAGTTTGAAGTTTATTTTCCTTTTAAGGAGTTTATTGAAAATTTCATAAGTAAAGGGAATATTAATCAAAAAATTGAAACATTAATACATTAAACTTATGATAAATATTTCCTTTTTTATGAGCAAAAACAATACTTTTTTTAATAATATGAAATGATAGTAATGAATTAAGTCATTAACTGTTACCTTGATATATAATTTTATAATTTTAATTATTTTAAATTGTGTCTTAAAAAAATTGGGTTAAAAAATATTTTTAATTTACAAACACCACCCCTCCATCTTCCTCATTAACCCTAACTCTATTCAAAAAAATAAAAAATCACCTTCTTCCCAACCCACCGTTGTCCCCCACCACCCCTTCCTTCCACGCACCTTTCTCTCTCGTCAACACCACGCCATTCCCACTAGGGGTGTGCACGGGCAAAGCCCGGTATGAGCCCATTTAGTTGCGGGCTTCAATTTCAAGAGCCCAACATAGCGGGCTTGATGCGGGCTCAAATTAGCGGGCTTTTGCGGACTTTATACGGGCATTGAGCGGGCTCGGGCTTGACGGGCCCAAATTTAAAATTACAAATTTCAACTTCAAAATCAAAAGAATTGCCATAAAATTAACAATTTAACATTACAATATTTGAAGCACAAAGTGGTTTCTAGTCTCAATAGCCTGAATGGCTGCTCCAAATAAGAAACAAAAAAATGAGTGCAGAATCATATTTTGAATATACCAGCTCCAAAACACAAACAATTATATAAATTAAAGAAACTAAATGAATTGGATATACAGCCACATAATCAGTTTACAATCAAAGCCAGTAGGATATGATCCACCATGACAGACAGAGGAGTACATTGATGGACACAAGGAATCACATTCAAACAAAAAACAAATTGAGGATACCATGACAAGTTTACTAGAGTCATGCACATGCATAGCTAAATAAAGATATCCAGTAGCCAGATTATTTATGGGCATTTAGGAAAGAAATGCATACAATCATTATATTTCAACTAGTATTACACCCGTGCATTAAATGCACGGCCTAAATTTTTTCAATAAATTACAGATCCAAAATCATAAGAGTTACTATATCTATCCATAAAGAGTAACGTATAAATCTTTCTTAAACAAATAAACAACTCTAAAATATATAAATGCATTAATAATAGTAAAGTTACACATTTTGAAAAAATTTCTTATAGACGACATTTGAGGTTTCATCCACAGTCTTTCCCTCTTCATCTACCACTAATATCTTCAATCCGACACGATTGGTTACCCTAGACAAAGCAACATACAACTGACCATGACTAAAAACAGGTCTTTTTAGAAATAGTCCAACATGACTGAGTGACTGACCCTGACTTTTGTTGATTGTCATTGCGTATGATACAACCAACGAAAATTGTCGCCTTTGGAAATTGAATGGTAGACGTAAATCTGATGGAGTTAATGACATTCTCGGGATAAAAACTTTTTCACCAACATTATTGCCGTTCAAAATTTTTGCTTCTACAACATGCTGGCCGAGCCTTGTAATAATTAGTCTTGTTCCGTTGCACAACCCTGCACTATGATCAATGTTTCTCAATAACATCACTGGAACGCCAACTTTAAGACTTACCTGATGATTTGGTAAACCGGAAGACTTTATTGTATTCAAAAACTCTGTTGAATGCATTTCAGCAAAAAAAATAGAACTATTTTCGGAACTGCAAATTGAGTTTGCACTCAAATAAGTTTTACCATCAGACTGATTCTGAGAAACCATGTACTCATTAATTCTCTCGACATCATCAAGTGTTGGTGCAAGTATGGCTCTTCCTTGTAAGTAAGTAACATCTTCAAAATGATCTGTGAATTCAGGATATGTACTATCAACAATAGCCTTAACCAAATCACCGGATGAGTGCACGAGCAGGTCATCAGGAACTTTTATAGTTGCAACACCATCATTATCACCCCCATAAGTCCCATCTCCAATACTTAAAATCCATTCAGAGAATTTTTTTAGCTCCAATCCGCTTGGATCATTCTCGATAGCTTTTAGTCGCATGTTTTTGGTAAGCCTCAAAACCTTGCAATGCGACCATAAATGTGATGAATTGATTGTCGCATTCACAATATCTTGCCTGGTACCTTTTGGAATCACTGGAAGGATTTGCCGAAAATCTCCGCCCATGACAATTGTTTTACCCCCGAACGGTTGATTCAAGCTATCAGGATTCTTGAACCGCATTATATCTCTTAAAGTTCGATCAAGGGCTTCAAAACAATGCATGTGAACCATTGGAGCCTCGTCCCAAATAATAAGCTTTGTTTTGACCATAAGTTTCGCAAGTGGGCTACCCTGTTTTATATTGCATGTTGAATCCTCAGCCAGAGTTAGTGGAATGGCGAATCTAGAATGACCAGTTCGACCATTGGGCAGCAAAAGAGATGCTATTCCACTAGATGCGACATTCAAAACTATTTCACCCTTAGATCTTAAAGCAGCTGAAAGAATTCTCCATAAAAAAGTTTTGCCTGTACCACCAGAACCATAAAGGAAAAAAACGCCTCCATTATCAGCCTCAACACTCTCCATGATCGTATCGTACGCATGTTTCTGCTCATCGGTACATGATCCTAACAGCTTCTTGCATTCATTAGCTAATAAATCTCTATCATAGTTCATCTCATCCAATATTAGACGATTGTGGAACATTGACGGATCGTAATCATCAGGATAGGGCATAGTTGAGAAATCTTGAAGGCTTTTCCCCCTGTTGTGCAACATCTTTTCGATTTCAAGCAAAGTCAAGTTTTTTATCTGTTCCACACTAAGCTGTAATCCTAGTATATTTACAAGAAAATTATATAATAATTAATTGTCAAATGACACAAAAATATGCAAGAAAGATTTTAATAAATTTGCAATAAAAATAATTAAATTACCTGGATGTTCTAAAATATGTCTACGCATATAGAGAATGTCTTCTGACAAATAATCGAAGCAACTTTCCCAAACATGCTCAGGTCGAGAAAGAGATCCTTGCATCAACAATGTCACAAACATGTACCTCACTTGATGTGTGGATCCCCAATGGCTTGCTTCAATAATACCATCAATGTATTCCTTATCATCATCAAGTAATCCTAGAGCATAGCAAGCATCTCTAAAAGTAGGGTAAACATGACCATTAACAGTCCTTATATCAGCATAAGAAGTTGGCCCCCGAACAATATTGAGCAAAGTTCTCAGGCAATACATTTCTCCTTGGCCAGGTGCAACATAGAATATGCGACCTATTTTAAAACCACGTGCCCTTGGCTGCCATTTTCTGTCCTTCGCCATCCAAACAAATTTTGTCGGAAACTCGGCATAGGTCAATCCCATAGATAAATCTTTGTACTTCTTGTTTGCATCCATCCATGCTGTGAACATGCTCTCTCTTGAGGTAGGGCGATCTACAACTTCATCAATATTGTCATCATCTTTAAAAACTATGCTATGTTGACCCTCCAGATGGAAAGACAATCTTTCTACAGAAGGGTTCCTATAATGAATATCATAACCCAACAACCTCCAAGCAGCCTCACAGAGTGATATATACTGGCAATCCAAGTAATTTTGTATCTCATCAACATTACTTTTCCCCTTTTCATCAGAAGCACTTTGACAAAATTTGACAGTAACTCTGTCCTGACCTTTACTTACGTACTTGCAAATATATTTGATCGATCTAGATTGATTACACCACTCAACATTTATATGAGCCCCAAGTTTCATCAACAATTCACGATTGTGAGGGACTATATATCTGTTGTCAAGATGTGTTCCCTTCACAACTATTGTTCGTCCGTTGTCAGGACGCTTATAGCCAGGATATCCATCTTCATCAATAACAGTCTTCTCGGAAAATTTTTTAGGAAAATATTTACTGCAACGGCCTTCAACCATGCATGGAGAGTTCGGTCGAGCTTTGCCACAAGGACCATGCAACATTAACTCCTCTACTGCTGAATAGTAATGCAGATCAGCAACCTCATCTGGAATCTCAGCAGAAATGATATTGTCTATTCTTTCTACTGTAGGATGTGTACCATCATTTTCCAACCAAAGGATGATATGAACATGAGGCAAACCACGCTTTTGCCATTCAATTGTGTAAACCACTGAAAAAGTATTTTAATATCAATATAATTAAAAAAATTGTATATAAACTTATAACCAGTATAATAAAATTTAAACAAAAACCTAATATATTGTAGATAAAAAGTACCTGCTCGCACTGAACCAAAAATTTTATTATGTTGAAGATCATCCATGAGAACATCCAGCTTTGCTTTAAAAATACGGCACATGATTTCTGGTCTATCTTCAGGTTTTGAATCTTTCGTGTGTAGAAAACGAACTATCTCAGGCCACTTCGGATTACATGTGAATGCAATTAAAAGATTAGGATATCCGAAAAATCTGCATATGGCCATTGCATCTTGATAATTTTGAATCATATATCGAGCACTTTCGGTATAGCTAGATGGCAAACAAATTCGTTTACCACGCGAAGCCGGATCCCTCTCACCCTTCAGCAAAGCATCAGCCAAACCATTGTACATTTCACATCTAAGTTGTTTCTGATGAGTTCTTGAAAGTTAAACGGCCAGTTTCAACCATTGTCCAAGCATCCACCAGAAATTGTTGAGTTAGTCTACCAGAGAAAAAAAGGTTTGGTGATTCAGAATCCCTTTCGTGAATTCTGTACGCAAAAAATTCTCTCATACTCAACTTGTAACGACCACCAACATTTGATTCTGGATCAACATCTCGTAATAAAATATCTTCTCTATAACCATCTTGACCGAATAAAAAAATCAATGGGTACTGCAAACCCAAGTACGATGGGTGCAGTTCTGTAATCCTTTTCAGCAATCCAGTGCGTGTCTCAACAACAATATCCCTATCACCAGTTAGAGAGTCAAAATCACCGACCAACAACATTGCAACATCATCCTTTTGCGGAAGGTCATAATGCCTACCATCAGATTTTCGTCTTCCAATAAGTCGTAGCTTGACATCATTTTCAACATTTTGACGGACAGAATCTCGTACCATTCTAAACGATTTCACGAGAATATTGTGCTCATCAAGTATATTTTTCAAGTCATTGACGATTTCTTCATGCAAGTTGCATGTCAATGAATCTTTGCTACAAGTTGAAGAAAGAGAAAAACATTTTAGCAAAATAACTTCTTAAGTCAAGGGTAAAAAAGATGCTTTATAAGTTGTAATATATATATATATACTTACTTAAAAGAAAGTATTCTGTTTTGTACTTCATGCTCAGTGTCATAAATATAAAGTTGTGCAAATTTAGGAGGCTTTCCTTCAGGTGGTATCAAACTACCAATGTAGTGATGATTTTGTCCATATAACTTGAAGACGGGCAGACTGTTTCCTTTGTTAATGTCGTAATCAACTTTACCTCCCATAGAAGTAAATGAAAACATCATATTATAAGAACGAATATTTGACTTGAATAGTCTGCTTTTCTCATTTTTGTCGTACAACAACTCCTTAAATAATGAAGGCGGTTCTGGCATCGGCGGCAACTGAACTTTTCCTTTCATGCAGCAACCTGAGAAACTGGGAGTTGCTGTCTTGTATCGTTTATTCAATCGCTCCTCATACCAAAAGTTTGCATTGCAATATTCACATTTGCTAGAAGGATCACCCAAGTCTATGTATTCTGTCTCAACAAAAAAAGTCGAATAAATTTACCAAATGTATATAAAGTTATTAAAAATTTATTAAATATTTTTTAATAATAATCTTTATAGAAGTCTGTAACTTAAACTTACCTTGTGTGAAGTACGAACTTATATCAACATTTACGTTGGAATTTATCACAGGAGAAATTATTCTTCCTATCAAATGTAAAGAAAGATATTTAGTATTAAGATTTAAAAAAACGATCAAACCAAAAAAAATTATGAATTTTAAAAAAAAAAATTATAAAATAGTTCTATCAATACCTTTACGCTTTCTTGTTCCTTTTTCAATTGATTTCACTATGGAAGTTGATCCAACTTTTCGATTATTTGAATTCAAAACTGTTGAAGTTATTGTAGTTCTCACTGATTTGATAAAAATTGAAAACAAATAATTAAAACTCTGTACAAACATAATATAAGATATAAATTTAATATTATAATGTAAAATTACATTTATCGTCGCAGTTTGAAGAATCTTCGTCATTGGTAAGGTCAATTACAGTCGAAGTAGACCTAGAAAAAATGTAAGATAAATAACAATTAATATTAACATAAAAACTCTATACCTATAAAATATTAGGAAAAAAATAATGGATAAATTAAATGTAAGCATACCATTTCCCTGCAATTCCTCATAGTTATGAGATTGAGATTGAAGTCTGGAATTTGAACCTAATTGTTGATTTGTAGAGCTAAAAAATTTGGGGGATATTGAACTATTTAGTGATGAAAATCTATAAACATCTTTCCATATGCCAATCCCTTTATCATTTCCTGAACAAAAAATCTCTTAAAATTTATCAATGAAGTTTTTATGACAAATAATCTTGATATATATATATATAAAGTGAATCATACCGTTGGTTATATCCGATAATGGTTGACATGAAGAACTGTAACGATCAATTCCATGACCACCTCCATTTTTGTTCACTTGTGGCGAAACATTTTCTGCGTTTAATTTATGACTATCTATTAAGCAAATAAAAATAAAAATATTTAATCGTCAAAATATATTTGATGAACTTTCATGTAATCGAGACACATGACAATAATTACAGAGTTACTTATATGAATACATCAAATACTCCACTAAATACATGTCTTTTTAATGACAATAATTAGTATCCTCAAACCATGTTGATTTATGACCCTAAACAATGCAACGTATAATTGACCATGAATAAATTAAAATAGTTACTATTAGCATAAATGTTAATATAACTATCTCATTTGATTTGCATGACTGTCATTAAATAAAAATAATTATCTCATTTCTAAGTAATTAATATTATCAAGTATCAACAACCCTATTTTTTCATTAATTTGTTTCTTTAAAAAAAAAATTTGGATATAATCTTATAAGTCATACTTCGTATTTTTCTAACAAATATTATATAACAGTTTTCTTTTTTGAAAACTATTTTGAAATAGTTATGACACCATATTTATTATTTTAGCAATAAATATAAAATTTATAACCCAAAAAAAAAAGAATCAATTTAAAATTTCAATGCAAATTAATTATCCCAATTTTTGAAAATCCTTTCTTATACCTTGTAATATAGTTTTACGGAGAAATATTTTTTGCAATTATATATATGAGTATATAAGAGATATATAAAAAATATATATATATAATATCATATACAACTTTAAAAAAAATGTTCCATATAATGAAAATATTTATATTTTATTCAAAAGATGTTTTAACTTATTAGCCATAAAGTAAATAAAATAGTAAGCACATAGTACAAACTAATAAATTAAAACCAAAATCAATCTAAGTATTTTCAGCCCAATAGGCCCATTTTAAAGTTCTAGCCCACATAACTTAATTTAAAAAATAAAAAATATATATAAATTAAACCTAACCCTAATACTCCTTTAAAAAAAAAAAAAACTCTAATACTCATTATCCTTATCTTCACCGCCGCTACCACTTATCATCTCAAAAAACAGATCGTTCATCTCTAAAAACAGATCGTTTCACTTTCTCTCTCTAACCCCAAACTCAGATCGTTCAATTTCTCTCTCTATGCCGCCGTTCAATTTTTCTCTATGCCGCCGTCCAAACTTCCCTCACCCTCTTGAACTCTCCACATTATTTCTCTCTGTTGTAACTTCATCCGGATACATTGAATGATTTTATTCATGGTCCTCTTTTTCAATTCGTCATTCAAGTAAACTTTCATGATTTCCAAGAACTATTTCGGTCGTTTAAGTGTTCGACATGGAGGAGTTTTCGATCTACCTAAAATCAACGGCTTCTGATCACGAACGCATTCCCTATTGCCTTGATTTCGGTATTTTTTTAATTTATGTGTATATTCTTTATTTTTTATAAATAAAAATTATAAATCATGTGACCCATATTAGGATTTGTTCTAAATTTTGTTAGAATTAATTTTTTAAATTAATTATACATTATTTATTGCATTTTACCTCAGATATAAACGGCCATACTTGAATATTTGGATATATCTCTATCATGTTAAAATGACATTTTTTATGTTTTTTTTTTTAACACTTTTATGTATAGATCTAGAGAAAACAATGTTTTATTTTAATTTTAAATAATTTTTTATGGCGTAAAATAGGTGTATTACGTTTTTTTTTAATGTTAATTGGAGTTTGTTGGATAATACAAGATTATGAACTTATAGACTTATATATTAGGAAAGCAACACAAATCTGAAGGTGCGGTAAAAAATCAAGTAATAAAAAATTAAGTAAAGGTGCACTCTGTTGGGATGTACTGTTCGTTCGCTTGATTTACCCATCTAAAAGATGGAAATTTTAACAAAAAAAGATGGGAAATAGTTAATTATTTCTCAACTTGAAGTAGTTATAACATGTAAAGGTTGAGTATTTTGATGGTGAAACCATATAAAGTATAGTAATTTTTGTTCTGTGACTTTAACACGGATTGGTAAGTCTTATTATTGTGCAAAATAGGTTGTATATAAATATACAAAAATATTCAGGATCTGAAACTTATTCCATTTTAAAGATCTCGAAATATTATTCAAGAATCATTTCATAAATAACATTCTGAGCAGGGTCAATCACATTAAATAATCAATATGGAAGACACTGAGCAACTCATTCATAAATAACATTCAGAGCACATAAAGTACATAAAATGTTTTATCATATATAAACAAATAGATTAAAATACATACCTTTTGATGCTTGATTAAACTTTCTCTTACTGCCGATAGTAACTGATTCTGTAATCCTCATTTTGTTATCTCAAAAGTAGAATCTCCTTTGCTTGTACTTGCACAAGTATCTAACATGAACTCCTGTTGTTGGTTTTATGTGTTATGAATTGAAATGCACTTTGATCTGAAATGAAAAATGAGGGAAAGAGTGAGGTGTATTCTTATATATTCAGAATTTGAAGTGTCTATCTACTTTCAAAAGAAGTATTTAATCATCACCAATGACTGTAAATATTCCAGTACAGATGTTTATTTTTTTCCTCACATTCCAGTACAGATGTTTTTATGTTCTTTTTTTATTCGCTACATAGATTTGCACAGTCCAATGAACGAAGTGTTTGCAACAGTTCCTTTAGTCAGTACGAACATCGTACTCTATTTTAAGATTTCATAGTTTGGACATCTAAATCTAAGCACACTCTCATAAGCATCAATAGGTTTAAAACAAAAGCAGAATAGTCATAAAATGGGCCTTAAACACCAAATAAAAAAACAATTGTTCCTGGAATTTATATTCCAGCTTCAAAAACTAATCATTCATAAGCATCAATAGTTCTAAAACAAAAGCAGAAAATAAAATGGGTCTTAACTTGGCTGATAGCCCAAGTTGTATTATATTATACAGATTCTGATGTTATGATTTATCTGGATGAAGTTTTAATTCCTTTTGTCATAACATTGTGTATTTTTTTTAGTGGATATACAATGAATGGAGGGGACTCTTCAGATGGACTTCAGATATCCACTCTCTGTTCTGGAGATCCTGGAAGGAACAAAATTCATCCTCACTAAGAATGGTACTGTAAACTTTTTGTCAGTTGTTAATGTTTTAGTTGGTAATACTACTTTTGGTGACTCCAAATCTCTTTGAGACTAAGACTTTTGTTTTTGTTATTGCTGTTGTGGTTGGTGATGGTGGTGGTAGTACTACTTCCAGTTTTTCCTCCCATGAAAAAGTTGTGAAAGCAAAAAAGTCTTTCTTGTTTGGGTTGATGCACACTTGGAGGACAGGACTTAGTGGGCAATTGCAGAAAGCATTTGTTACAGGTAACCTTCCCGATTGAATTCGCAGTTGCTTCTTCGTGATTATTATACCTTATCATATGCTAATTTATACATCCTTAAAAAGCATGCCATAAACAACGCGACTATTTTTTGTATTTATTCACGGAGGAAATATGTTTCTAACTTGGCAATTTTGATTGCTAGTGATGTTAACAATGGAGTAGTAAGATTTACTGATTTTTGTATATACATAATGAACATTTGAGAGATTCAAACGAAGGTGTCCATAACTCAAGGTAGAATATTGGTACTTTCATGTCTTGAGTTTGATTACGTAATTTAACTTGATTTCCTTATACTTTCTTTGATAATATATCTAGTGATATTACAAAAGTCAACATATTCCTTACAAAATTAAATTTATAGAAACCATATCTTGAGTTTTTTGACCTAATCTCTAATTAAAGGCTTGCATTTTGAAACCACCACATGCCTTTAAGGTATTTATTAACTGCTAAAATTTGAGACAAACTATGGTAGTCAAATGGACATTTCCACTTTCAGCTGCTGCTAAAAAATACTCAGTCAGAATCGACCCTATCATTTTTCATTCTTGGTTACGTACTTACCATAAAGACATTTCTTCAGGCAAATCTGAATTATGGGTTGAATTTTATTTTTCTTCAGGTGTCCCCAAGCTGAACTGTGCTGAGCTGGAAACAGCATGTTGTAAGTGCTCCAATTTGAGTTGTTAATATTTTCGTTAGAAAATTAACGAAAGTCCTAACATCCCTAACATTTCTAACAATTCCTAACGTTTCTAACAAAGCAAGGGTAAATTAGGGATTGCTATTTAGAGATAAACAAGGGAAAGAATCTTACAAAATGTAAAAAAATGTAAAAACCCGAAATGGATAAGCTGTAAAACATAGCTGTTTGAATATTTTGAAAAATATTCCCTTTGTCCAAAGCCTGCAGCAGCATTTAATGAACAGTGCACGCTGAAGGACTAATCCGCGCGGATATCTTTGACATTTTCAGAGGCCTATAAATTGAGCCCCTCAGTCTCAGAAAAACAATGAACAATCAAGACACAACTCACTCACAGCAAGCACCTTGGCGAAAATACTAGAGAAAACAGTGGGAATTCCTTGAATTGCCACCTTTTTCTCTTGATTATTTTCCCAAATCACACTCACCAAATACTCACTAAATTCAAGCCTCAAACACAAACACAAAGAAGATAGGATACCACCATTGGTAAACCCTCCTTCTCCTTACCTTAAACCTCCCTCATCCATGCATGCATCTCACATTTCAAAGATGTAACTTGTTTGTTGTCCATCCCTTGCCCTAGATCCAAGAGGATCACCATGGAAGTTCATCTCCATGGATGATCTTCTACAAGGATCAACATTCCTTCCAAATTGTTTTTACTTACTTGAAAACATTTTCTTAACCTAAAAATCATTTTCATACAAAAAATCTTTATTTCAAGGTTAAATCTCCCCTTCCCAAGCAAATGAAATGCTTCAAGTCCTAATGTACCCTAAGGATGGCTTGATATAGAAGATAACCACTAAAATGTTTAGTGATCACTAATCAAAGCCTAAGTAAATGGGGACAAAGCATGGATGCAAACCCCCTTTAAAATCACATTTTCCTTCTTGAGAATGTTGCTGTCCAGTAGCCTTTCTCTAAGACCTCTGTCCATTGTCTAATTTTTTGGACACAGAAAAACTTGGAATTTGGAGTTGACTACAAAATACTTTTTGTATCCAACATCCATAGAATTCCAGAAATATTTTTATTTTATTTTTTGCGTGATTATAACTCCCTTTTTCAAATTATTTTCTAAAAGTCAGTTTAGCAGTCCCTGGAAATCCAGATTTCACATCTGTGATTTCCAGAAGGTTTTGGTCCATCAAATCATCTCCAATCATAAAAATCTTCTGCAGTAACCTTATTTAAGATGTTTTGAACAACTTTCATTCTCTGACTTTCCTCAGATTCTGAAGTTTTAAAGCTCTTAAATCCATTTCAAAATCAAGTGTCCACTGCCTTTTTCATTCTGGCAGAATTGACTTTCAACTTCAAGGAGTCTTTTGAGTACCAAAACTCAACCCTAAAATCATACCAAAAATCATGGGACTTGTTTAATGTGTTACAAAGAGTTTTCAATTTTTAGTTTTCTCAGTTTGCGTTTATTTTAACCAAAACACACACACACACACAAATGGTTTCAAATTAGGAAGACTCGTTTTACGAGGCATTCCGGGTGAACCCTAACGTTCTTCCCGGAGTGTAATGTGACCTCCGAACCCAAATCTCTAATCTCGGGCAATTTCAAAGTTTTGGCCCTTAAAATAAAAATGGCGTGGCGACTCCGTTTTGTTGATTTTCAAAAAAAAGAAAAATCGCGGTGGGCATCATCACACATGTGAGGATTTTAGCAACATCATTGAGACTAAGGATTGTTGTATCATTTATAAAGGAACACTATCAAGTGGAGTGGAGATCGCTGTTGTATCAACCACAATAACATCATTCAAGGAATGGTCAAAGCGGTCAGAACATTGTGTATTTTTTTAGTGGATATACAATGAACGGAGGGGACTCTTCAGATGGACTTCAGACATCCACTCTCTGTTCTGGAGATCCTGGAAGGAACAAAATTCATCCTCACTAAGAATGGTACCGTAAACTTTTTGTCAGTTGTTAATGTTTTAGTTGGTAATACTACTTTTGTTGACTCCAAATCACTTTGAGACTAAGACTTTTGTTTTTGTTATTGTTGTTGTTGTTGGTGATGGTGGTCGTAGTACTACTTCCATTTTTTCCTCCCATGAAAAAGTTGCGGAAGCAAAAAAGTCTTTCTTGTTTCGGTTGATGCACACTTGTTCCATTTGCATTAAGTAGCTCGAATGATGGTTTCATTTTGATTTTATTGAGATGTGATTTTTGTGAATAGACTCAGCCTTATTGACGTAGATTAAGAATGCCTGTAAAAAAGATCTCAAAATATTATTCAAGTTGAAGTTTTAATTCTGATGTTATGATTTTTCTGGATGAAGTTTTAATTCTGATGTTATGCGTATACTTACTCATTCTGAATATTCAGTTGTTGACTTAACTCCATTTGCTGTTGTATTCTGTCCGTTCAGTCTCCGGCGAGGTGCCAGAAGAGCCCATCGTTTCTAAGAACTCCGGACTACTTTTCGAGAAGCGCTTAATCGAGCGGCATGTGAAGGTTCGGTTTATTGGAATTCAGTTTGATTATTTAGGGTTTTTTCTTCCAATCCGTTTGTGGTTCCAGACCTCAAAATTAAGATAGTAGTTCCCTGTAATAATTGTTGTACAGAATAGAACACATTGTTCCATGTACTCTTTTCCAGTGAATGAGTAGCATTTTGACTTTTAAGTGGATTTACTTGGTTTTTCATTAAGTACCAAATCATTTCTTTACAATGTAGTTTGAAGCTGTTAGTGTTTTACTCTTTAAAAAATGTCCATATAGACTTTGAAGACTCAAAATATTATATTTTGCAACTATGCTTGGTATAATTAGTTATGTCTGGTTTTTCACATCCATGTTTCTTTTTTTTCTTTCCTTTCCTTCCATTAACCTTTTTTTTTTTCAATTTTCAATTGGATTTGATGCAGATAGTGAAGCCAAGGACTGTGCAGGCTGTAAGCATCCCTGGGATGATTGGAATGTTCCAGATTGTACGTCTTTCTGATTTGAGATCCTGATTTTCGCTTACTGCTTGGCTTTCATTGAAATTATGCACACTACACCTATGACATTCACAATCCTAATTTAGAAAAAGTAGCTATATCATAACAGGTGGCCTCAAGATTTCATAGTTTGGACATCTAAATCTAAGCACACACTAACAAATGATATGTATTTAACAAAATAATCTAAATAACTAAGCACTCAGAAGCATCAATAGTTTTAAAACAAAAGTAAAATAGTAATAAAATGGGCCTTAATCACCAAATCAAAAAACAATTGTTCCTGGAATTTATATTCCAGTTTCAAAAACTAATCATTCATAAGCATCAATAGTTTTAAAACAAAAGCAGAAAATAAAATGGGTCTTAAACACCCTATCAATTTTAGTTCTTCTCTATCTTGATTGCCTTGAAACTTTTGGGCTGAATTTTCGTTGAAGATCTACCATCCTCCACCGTAGTGCTTGTCGCAGTGTCATCCATAAACCCTAATCGTCGTTTGGTTCCACCACTGTTTGGAGTCTTGTCTTCGTTATCATTCACAGAATCATCTATCTACATTATGCAAATATGTTTCTTTAAATTTAGGCAAATTAAAAAATTTATTGTATTATTTAGAATGTACTCCCTCCGTCCCACGTGAATGCAAACTTATTTCCATTTTGGTCCGTCCCACGTGAATGCAAACTGCCCAAAATGGAAATAAATTTATTATTTTATATTCACCCTACCCCACCCACTCATTCTCTCTCTTCATTTTCCACCATACAATTTATTCAACCAACCTACTATTAACTCCACTCATTCTCTCTCTTCATTTCCTACCACACATTTTCATTATCTTAATAATATTTCTTAATTATTGTGCCCGAAAAAATGGTTCACAATGACGTGGGACGGAGGGAGTATATAATAAGAACTAAGTACCTCAATCACTTCAATGCCAGCTTCCTTCAAAGCCTTCAACACATCGTCTCTCTAATCATTTAAAAAATGGATTAGAATTTTTTTTCATTTATAAATTGAATTGATAAAAACAGTTCATAAATCACCTTGCAAGCCAAGATGCTTGTTTTTGTGTACTTTTCAACTATCTCTTTGTCATCACAAACCAATCCAACTGAGTAAGTGGTATCTTTACCACTTAGGTTTTCAGGCTTTATCTTAACCTTAAAAATTGCTGTCCTTCCAACCAAGGCCGTTATCTCATCAAGTATAAATTTGTGACCAACTCCATTACTTGAAAACTGAAGAAAAAAAAAACCAGTCAGTTTAAACTATAAAAAATGTAAAAGATGAAAAGATTGTTTTTTTTTTCTCTAATATACCTTCAAATACTTTTCCTTCAACTGCAATGCTGTTTTACCAATCATGGGTTCACATGCACCATCCCACAGCATGAAAGTAGCACTCTCACTCTCATTTCCGGAAATGATGGAAACTTTCACTTTATACCTTGGGGTAGGATTAGGATCAACTCTTTTGCATTCATTACATTTAAATCCCATAGGATCACTTGTTAACTTACACCTACACCTCTGACAACTTAGAAAACTCCAGCTCCCATCTGATATGACTACAGAAATTTGATCGACAATCCAATAGTATCCTTCCTACATTTAATTTATGTGCTTATTAGAACTGTTCTTAGTAAGTTATATGTGTACAATTAAGTTTATGATCTTATTCTACTTTACCTGCATACAAGACTTTAGGTCAGACACACACTTCACATCAATATTACCATATTCCAAGTCAGCCGAAAAACAATTGTTGGTTATGGAAGATATCTCATTTATTCGTTGAGATGAGCTTGAATCTTCAAGAAATAACCTATTTTATTAACATATACACCGTAACTATAGAAGTCAGATTTATATATTATAAATAATCTTTGAAAATAAAAAAACAAACAAAAGTACCTTTTAAGCTCATCAAATTCAGGAATCAAGCCATGAACATGTATCTTAGTTCCAAAGTAGGCATTAGTCAATGAAACCTTTCCTCTATGTATGCAAATAAATTTACATTCATTATTGTTTACATATTTATGTTTATTTATGAATTTACTTGCATAAATAAATTGTTCATGCCGCCATAATTCTATAATTTCACACATTGCAGGAGAACAATGAGAGGGCTATCACCGGCAGTCTCAATATAGGTCAACATCTCTGCCGTAAAATTTCCCCATAACGTGAAGGACAATTTGTTCTTGCTGCATTTCAGTAAGTATTTTTTTTCCTTTTATTTTGCGAATTGGATTGAAAATAACAAAAATATAATTTAAAAATTAAAACTTTTTTGTACAAAATATTATTAAACAGCTGTGGGCACAGAATCTGGGGTTGAATGCAAGAGTGAGCTTTTGGGGGTAGAAAAGGAGAAAACATCTATTGTTGATACAAATATGGGCACAGAGGATACAATGGCTATAGATGCTAAAACTATTGGCTTGGAAAAAATGGGTAGGTTTCTGAATATTTGAATTTCTGTTAATTTAAATGGTCAATCTATGTGATATTAATGAATATTTAGTGAGTGCCTTATAGTTTCGTGTACGTTTGCAGGGTCCAACAATATGGCAGTTGGGGTTGAATGCAAGAGTGAGCTTTTGGGGGTAGAAAAGGAGAAAACATCTGTTGTTGATACAGATATGGGCACAGAGGATACAATGGCTATAGATGCTAAAACTATTGTCTTGGAAAAAATGGGTAGGTTTCTGAATATTTGAATTTCTGTTAATTTAAATGGTCAATCTATGTGATATTAATGAATATTTAGTGAGTGCCTTATAGTTTCGTGTATGTTTACAGGGTCCAACAATATGGAAGTTGGGGTTGAATGTAAGAGTGAGCTTTTGGGGGTAGAAAAGGAGAAAACATCTATTGTTGATACAGATATGGGCACAGAGGATACAATTGCTATAGATGCAAAAACTATTGTCTTGGAAAATATGGGTAGGTTTCTGAATATTTGAATTTCTGCCAATTTAAATGGTCAATCTATGTGATATTAATGAATATTTAGTGACTATTCTGCTTTTTGATTTGGGGTTTAAGGCCCATTTTATGAATATTTGAATTTCTGGCAGAACCATATAATAATGCAGGTCATTGTATGCTAATTCATTTTTTTTATATTTTGATAGGCTATAGAAGATGGCAGATGCAGAGGATATTCAGCCCCTCGTTTGCGATAATGGAACCGAAATGGTCAAGGTATCACAGTTATTTTTTGTTCCCTTTGTTGGTACAACACAGACTGCATTTCTAATCAGATTGAGTTGTTTGGGATGAACAAAATATTATTAAACGATATAGATAAAATCTGGACAGAATATATTAAATCGGAAGATATACCTAATGTCTTCTAGTTCAATCTCCACAAGTTTTCCCTCGCTCTGGTACTTTAGTGGTCCTTTTCCCACAACCCTACCCAGTACATCTGCAGAAATGTAGATAAAATTTAACATGAACATTATCAGGTATCTAAAATAATTAAATAAAAATAGTTGGGTCAAACCTATCAACTCTGAAGATGCAACATTTTCAATAGCAAAAATTTCTGAAAATGGCTTTAGTTTGAATATTTTGTTAAACACCAGACTCGGGTCACCGATGTTGATGATATTAGTCGTATTCATGAAGTATAGCTTGTATTGATTTGATGTTACTTTAAATTTTGAACGGTTATCAACAACACTAACATTAGAGAGCACATAAGCACCATGCTCTTGTAATTGGCTTGCAAACTTTTGAATAAAAGCTTTGGGCATAGTAGCTTGAATTCTATCACCCTATAGAAAAGCAAAAAAAAAAAAAAAATTTGTAAGAAAAATAAACGAAATAGAAACAAAGAAACTGATGTGTGTGAAATAGAAGAGCTAAAATATGTTTTGTTACCTCTAAGTCAACCAGGATGAATTCAACACTTGGTGGCAAGCCTTTGTCATTTTCAGCTGTGATTTCATATTTTGCGCCACCCTTACCTTCATGGATCAATTAGATCGTCCTTTTTGGGGATCACGAAAAAGGCTGAAGGTTATTGTCATTTGTTTGAATGCTAGAAATGTATATTGTTTATTGTTTCTAATGGCTAATTTGAAATCTGTGGCAGGAACCATACAACAGGAGCACATCTATATTTATACTGACCAGTGCAACAATCTGTTCATATACTTGACTTTTCATATTTCTTATTTAATTTTGAAATAGTTTATTTAAGGATAAATTTCAATGTAACTGGATTTTATTATTTAATATTTTTTTATTATTTCTGATAGAAAAGAAATATAAATATATCTTATGTCAGCAATTATTAATCTGGGAGAAGGAAAGCATTGTGTAATTATGAAAGCTATAGATTCATTTTGAAATATGTATATTCATTTTGAAAGCTTGAATATTCATTTTGAAATCTGTATATTCATTTTGAAATCTGCAATATCTATTTAATTCTATCAGCAATTATTTTGTATCTTGAAAGCTGAAATGTCTATCAGCAATTATTATGTATTGTTAAGTGTGAAAGCTTGATATTAAGTTAATTAAGGTTGTTGATAGACTAAAATAAAGGTCTGATGAATTATTTAACATGGGTAATTTCGGATAATCACTTGAATAGAGAGGTGTATTTGATGGCTGAGCTTAGGATTGAATGAATCTGTTCTCTTTTTTGTCTAGGTTCAAGTTTTGGCGCCAAAATAGTGGGTGTGCTGAAGTGCTTTGCACTTCAGCCTTTATATAGTTATAGATAAGGATTTACTGATAACTAAATTAACAGCAATATCAGTGGAAAACTCAAGTCAACATTCAACTTCAAAAAAAGAAATAAATCCATAAAATTAACAATTTAACTTCAAAAGCCTAAATGGGTTTTTGAGTCTTTTGAAGGATGCGGGCCGAGCCGGGCATAACGGGCCGAAGAACTATAAAAGTCCGATCTCAGCCCAACCTTCGCGGGCCTTCAAGCAGTCAAGCCCAGCAGAGCAGAGTTGAAAATCTTGCGGGCACGGGCCATGCGGGCTTCGCGGGCCGACGGGCGCCCCTAATTTCCACCGCCATGTCTGTCTTTCCCTCCCATACAATTCTGATCGTCTTCCTTATCCACACCACAGAACCCTCCATCCCACCCAAATAAAAAAGCAAGCTCTAGATTCTCCGGTCTCTCCCTCTAAGACGACTCATCCAAGCTCCATCGTCGGCCTTCCTCACCTCACAACAATACGCATCACCCAATTCAAACGTTCGGTGACCTCCCTTATTAACTTCATTCTTCGCCGGTCCCTAGCTCTGTCCGACCATATATTCTCCAATGACTCTTTCAGATCTAAATCTATCTCCCTCCCTTCTCTCTTTAATTTACGGATTTGTGTGATTTTTGGATCTATTTTTTGTATGATTTGTGTTGGAGTATTGACTATTAAATTCAAAATCTGACTTTTGCGTTCTAATTCGGAGATTTGAACGGGACAATTTTTTATGTTGTGGGTCATTTGTGTTTATTTGTGTTGGTGTAATTATTTTTGTTTTAATTTTCGGCATAGAGGTTATGGCTGGATGGTGGTTATGGGGTGGATGGATGGTGGTGATGGGTGGCTGATGTTGGTGTGGTGATGAGTTTATATGACAGTAAAAAAAAAGGAAAAATTAGAAAGGAGAAAAGGGAAAAAAATAACTTATACTCTCTTCGTCCCATATTAGTGTGTAGGGGTGTAAATGGTTCGGTTTGGTTCGGTTTGGAGGAATTTAGAGACCAAACCGCTACTAATCGGTTTTGGAGAAATCCCAAACCAAACCAAATCGTAGAAATTTTCAAACCGAACTGAACCGAACCACCTCGATTTGGTTCGGTTCGATCTCAAACCGCGGTTTAAAAAAGGGTTCAAACCGTGGTTCAAACTGCGGTTCAAACCCCAAATCGTGGAAAATTTAGACATTCAAAATCTGGGATCTTGAATTGTGTCATGAAACTGAATAAATGAAGTCAATTATGATGAAGGGAGTGTATAGTTAAACAAAAAAGGGAATCAAGGAGAACAGATCTGAAAATTAGACATTCATTCTGGCTTTAACATAAAGTAATAACTATCTGAAGTAAGCAGGAAAAAAAAACTCAGGCTTGCATTGCCAAAGGAAGGAGATAATAACCTTGTTAGTACGTTCAAGGACATCGGTTTTGGCTTTAGAACGCCAAGAGCGAGACCACCGAACGAGCTTCTTCCAGGCAATCTGACCACTCTGCTACGGTCTTTCGTTCGCTCCAGTGAGAATTTAGGTTTTATCAGTAGTGGCGGAGACGGCAGCGATGGCGCCGGTGGTACGATTGGTTCGACCGTCGAAGCGGTTGGAAAAACGCTTGAGGTGTTGGAGTGAGGAGATGGGACAATTAGAGGTGGAAATTTGGGTTTTGGGGAGAGATTATGTGCTACGATTAATAATCTTAAACTTGAGTTTTGGTTTCGTTGGGATTTGGAGGAGAAGATTGAGCTTGAAAACGGCAATGGCGGTGGCTTTGAGAGAAGAGAGAGAAACGGAAATGAAAATAATGAGGAGAGGCTGGGTGAGATGCTCTACTCAACTAGGGGTTACACAAAATCAAAGGTGGAAATCAAATGTAAACTTAGAATGGATGGCTATAATTTCGATTTGGGGTGGTTTCATGGTTCGATTTCGCGGTTCCAAACCGCGGTTCGGTTTCGCGGTTCCAAACCGCAGTTCGGTCTGAATAGTTCGGTTCGGTTTGGTTTAGTTTCGGGGTGTCAGACCGTGAGCTGAACCGAACCGCATGGTTTATTGATTTTCTAAACCGAGCTGAACCGTTTGTGACAGAAAACCGAACCAAACCACGTGGTTTGGTTCGGTTCGGTTTCGAACCACGGTTCAAACCAAACCGCTGACAGCCTTATTTAGTGTGGACCAAATATTTGGGCACACAAATTAAGGAAAAGTAAGAGAGATAAATAGTGGAAGGAGGAGTTTGTGAGTATGAAAAATTAAATAGGAGAGAGAATGAGTGGGAGAAATAGTAAGTTGATTGGTGCTGTGAGTGTAAAAGTAAAGTAGGAGAGAGAAACAGTGGGTGAAATAGTAAAGATTCTTTGCCATTTTGGGCAGTCCACACTAATTTGGGACGGATCAAAAGGGAAATAAGTCCACACTAATGTGGGACGGAGGGAGTATTTTTTTCTTTCAAAAAAAAAAAAAAACTTATAATTATATTTTATTTTGAAAGGTTAACAACTAAGTAATTGATAAAATAATTATAAACAAGTTAATTTGTAAACGTTTGATTTTTTATTTTTTTGAAACTAGGTGTAATTATTAAAGAAATAAACAATAAGTAAGTTAAATAAAATTTAAAGGAAAAAATGAGCAATCTCAAAAAAATAGTAAAAAAAATTGAGCTTTAATATTTGTTAAAAAATATATATATACATAAAACACTAATAGTTCATTTTTTTGAGTAATTTTTGTGAAAAATTAGTTTTTTTCAAAATGTTATAAAAAACTAGTTTTCAGAACAGTTCATCACTCTTATTAGTTAGACTTAGTGCTTTAAAACTAATTTTTTTTTTTTTATGTTACGAAAAAACTAATTTTTTGCAAAATTTTGACTATATCTTCATATTTATTCAATGTTTAACATTTTCCTCATTTTAAAAAAATGTCATTTAACCCCTCTAAAATTATAAGGCTCAAAATTGAACAATTTGATTGCTGGACCTGTTAAATTGTTAACTTTTATGCACTGGTTTGTTAGTTTTATAACATGTGTTAAAATTGTGATCAAATTGAAAATGAAAGTAAAATACGCAGGTGGCATTTTACGTTTATGAAGTACGTGACATTGACTACTCACAATAATACGCAAGTCAATTTGATTAAAAACTCATTGAAATTCAACGTGAGTTGTATGAAGGTCAAACTACTCTTTTGCTCACTTAAGTTTTCAGATTTTTTCAATGTGCTCACTTACATAATTTTTGTTCCAAAATTCTCACTCAAGTACTTAATTTTTACAATGTTTTCACTCTTCTGATGGAATTGTTAGTTTTTTAACTGGTTTAGATCACGTGCAACCACGTGACTAACCCAGTTAAAAAATTAACGAATCAGTCCTAAAACTTAACATGATCTAACTTAGTTTTTTAATTTGTTTGAGGTATATATCTATCTATCTATTCTATTAATTAATATATAATGGCTAAAGTGATTTTGGAGTCCCTACTATTTCTATTTTCCCGCTCATTTCTCTTTTCTATATATGGAAACTCGAATTTAATGAAGCAAGTCAATTACCAGCTGGAAAAAAGATGTGCTATACTGATAATTAGTTTTTTGTAGGCATTTGTGCTCATTAAGAGCATTTATTTTAAAATTTTGGAAAACAGTTATTTTTTAAATTGAAGTTAAACACAAAAAGAAATTAAAAAATCATTAATAATAAAGCTGTGAACTCTGTTTTCTAGGAGCATACTTTGGTTAAATGGATTGCTACTTAATGATTTATTAGTGCATTCCCGAAAATCAATTATAGTTCATCGATATTCAAACTAAATTGAATATTAAATATTAAACAGATAAAGTTATTAGAAAAGTCAATAGAATATGAAAGAGTACACTGGGACTATTGGGACAATTTAAGAGCTTCACTTCCATGGATTGTCGAAGGATTACTACCCTCAAAACACTATAAATATACAATACAAGCACTATGGCAAGACACGTTTCTCTCGGCAGTGTCGAAAGTTAGGGCGGCCCGTAAATGATCCATCTCATCAAATAATCAAATGATGTTACCCGCAACGGTTAAGTCTCATAAACTAGAATAAATACTACCACAAAAATAAAATGAATTATTAAATAATACATACACCATGATAAACTAAACTAAATAATATTCCTATTACAAAAATACAATGAATAATTAAATAATACATACATCCTACAGAAAGTTTATAAATTTTACATTTGTATTAACCGAAATAAATGTACATCGCTCTAAATCGCTCTAAACCGTAAAAGTGAATTTATTTAAAGCAAATTAGTTTAAAAAAAAAACAGCATTAATAGTACTCCTAATACAAATAATATACTCCCTCCGTCCCACGTAAATGTGGATTAACTTTTTTGGTGTGGGAATTAAGGAAAAGTGATATAAGAAAGAGAAAAAGCTAAATGTTGTGAGTATGAAAAATTAAATAGGAAAGAGAATGAGTGGGAGGAATAGTGAGGAGAGAGAATGTTGTGAGTGTAAAAGTGAAGTAGGAGAGAGAATGAGTGGGTGGAATAGTGAATATTCTTTGCCATTTTGGAAAGTTTGCATTCACGTGAGACGAATCAAAATAGAAATAAATTTGCATTCACGTGGGACGGAGGGAGTAATGATCAAAGGTTGAAATTTGTCAATGCATACTCCCTCTCTCCCATTTCAAACTTCATGACGGTGAATGTGGCATGCAAATTAAGGAAAAAGGTAAGTTTAATCGAGCAGTCAAAGGTATGTATGTTAATTTGTTTTTATAAAATTTTGACAAATAATTGATAATGCATTTTCTGTACCTGGACTGTGAGCATATGTATTCTATTAATCTTGTGTGTTAACTAATAAGTTTGGTGAAGAAAAAATTAAAATTACTTACAGTATACCTTGCTTTTATATGGGTTTTTGCTTCCTCCCTAAATCTCTGTTTGTCACACATTATGGGCACTGCATAAAAATGTAAATTAGTGGACTTGAATGTAGAAATATGATCCGTAAACCTCTGAAAATAAACATGTACAATTTATTTTGAATTGAAACTCACTTTACCGAACTCAGATTATGCTTCATAGTACATAGATTGTTAAAATTTCTTAATACAACTCATGCACAGAAATATAAAGCCTCAGCCAAAAACTGAGAAAATAAAACTTAAAAAACCTGTAATTTCATGGTAGGCGAACTTAGAATTTGCATTAACCTGAGTAGAAGAAATTTAGTTCGAATCAATTAGTTAAAAATGAAAATATTTAGAACTAACAAGCATAATATAAATCAACTGTGCCAACCACCCTCAACTTATTATAGAGAAGAGAACATAAGAATAAATTAGTATACACAGAATGAGCACATCTTTTTAAAAAATTATGAAAAATAATGTTATTGTTGATAAATTAAGCCATGTTCCAGATTTATATTTTTTTTAAATAGTATGTTTAATAGGCAATCACAATCTGGATTCTCGATTCAGATTGTAAGTACCAGAATGGAAAATAATTCAGAAAGCATATTTCAACAAGATTTGGCATGGGGGAGCAAAGATTTTGAAGAGACGCACGGTTAGATCCGATTTCAAAAAAATGTTACATTCAATTTGTGTTTTATCAAATATTAAATATAAATGGATTACACTTTTCATTTCTTCAAATCTTTATATAAAAAAAAATAGTTTCATAAGTTTTTAACAAATCGATTCATAAGAATATATAAATAAAAATATTTAACAAATCAAGCTCCTTTATAGATAAAAACTGCAACATCTATTATTGTAATTTGGAAGTGGAAATACTTCAATGTAGAACTGATACTTCAATGTAGAACTGATGTATAAACGTTCAAGAAAAATTATATTGCAACTTGAAAGCATGAAAGTGAAGCAAACAAAAATAGAAATTTGTACCGTCATCACAAATCTAAGAGATTGATTCAGTCAATCAATCTTTATCATGAACACCACTGTAACACAACATTCAGCACATCAAATAATTGTCAAGGATTGTTTAAGCTTATTATTATGCCTAAACCATTGATTCTACTAAATACCCATATCGTCGATGGTTACCAAAATAATTGACAATAAGATCAATAATTTTACATTGAACACGACCTTGAAGGACATACTCAAGGAGTCTCAAGCCACAACTACATCCTAAGTTGTCATAAAAAAATAAAACACATTGATTCAACACATCAATCTAAGACCACAAACTGTCCAAACAACATAAGTTTTCATGACTTCATATCAAATTAACAGTTATGTCATGTACTTCCATTGAAGACCACCTCTAAGCCATCCTTCAAGAAATATTTAAATTTGAGCAGGTTTAAGATTTTAATAAAAGAAGAAATAATATACTACACTTTTCTGTATATCTACAAAAAATCAACCATGTAAAGTCAGATCTGAGGTTATTTTCTTTCGAACATTGGATAATCACAATAAAATTTAAATACATCAATTTTTTAACAGATCTGACAAATTTGACATGACTCATTCATGAATAATTAAATACACATAGAAAAGAACTAAATCTTCAAACAAGAAACCATTATCGTTCAATATATTTAGTTAATTTACAAAATTTTCGTTACAATAATTATATCTATAGAAATTCAACCATGCAAAGTCAGATCTGAGGTTATATTCTTTCAAATATTGGATAATCACAAGAAAAATGAAATACATCAATTTTTTTTAGCGGTCCTAGCAAATTTGACATGATTCATACATGGATAATTGAATACCCATGGAAAAGAACAAAATCTTCAAACAAGTTGACAATTATTGTTCAAAGTTTCGAGTTCATGTTCATTTTTTTATAAAAAATATTGAACAAAATGATAGATAGGTTGAAAATTACCCGAAAAATAGGTGCTTGGAAATTTCATGGCGGGTCGGCAGCTATTGATATTGGACGATATATCGATCAATTTCAAGTGGGTTTTGCTTGCAAAGCATCAAAGGGCTCGGAATTGAAGATTTCATCCCTTTAATGTGGCCGGATTTGTGTAGATTGTGAAGAGAGAGAGAGAGAGAGAGAGAGAGAGAGAGAGAGAGAGAGAGAGAGAGAGAGAGAGAGAGAGAGAGAGAGATAGAGTAGCGGTGAATTATAAAAGAGAATAGGGTTAAAATAGTTTCTACGGCTAATGTAGCAACTCTTGCTCCATTTTCAACATGCAGGTCAACTTCATCTTGTTTGAGTAGCTTCTTATTTCTTAGTCCCTGCACATTTAAACAAATTTGAGATCCACATTCGATATCTAATACCCATGAACTAGAAACAGAAAGAAAAATATCAATCATATAGATACCTGAAGTAGTAGCAATCGTATTGCCCTTCTTCGCCTTAAGGCCTTCCTTGTAAGCCAATGATCAACCTCTTGGCAATGGTAGCAAACCGCATCCTTTTGAGATGCCTTGGGAGCCTCTTTGGCATCGGAAACTTTTGCCTTAGGTTTAGCAACACTTGCCTTACCTTTACCATCCTTCTTGAACCCTTTGTCTTTGTTAACCATTAACACAATATCAGTTTTAGGCTTCTTGATATTCATCTCTGCGGTCTTAAGCATCGCATGCAATTCCGAGATATTCTTATCCATACCAGTCATGTGATAGTGCATAATAAAATGACTATAACTTTCAGGAAATGAATTCAATATCAAATCCGTGGCGAGTTCCAAACTCAGCGGATTTCCAAGCCTATCGAGATGCTCAATGTAACCCTTCATCATAAGGACATGAGCTCCCACCGATTGCCCCTCTTGCATCTTGCATGCAGTTAAGGCCTTAACAACATCATACCTCTCGTTTCTTGTTTGCACTTGGAACATTTCCTTTAAGCGCTCAGCAAGATCAAATGCTGCATCTATGTGCTCAAGGTCCTTCTGAAGACATAGTGGCTTTCATAAGGCATGCGACATCCATAGAATCATTATTATGTTTTTTATGTGCATCCCTATCAGCCCTAGAAGCATTTGGAGCAGGTTGAGGTGGAATGGGTTCATTGAGAACGTACAGTTTCTTCTCTTGCTTTTGAACAATTCTAAGGCTTCTGATCTAATCAGAATAGTTTGTACCGTTCTCCTCAAGCTTGTCCTTCTCAAGAACAGATCGCAGTGACAGAGGTTGATTATTGTGTGTAGCCATTCTACAATAAAATATGCAAACAATATAAACATATATCAATATCAACACATTTATCATCTAAGAGCAAATAATTTATTTCATAAATACTCCCACTAAATTATACACCTTCAAATACAAGCATGTATCATATAATCATAGTAGGCTAAGATCCATATTTCACTTGATTTTGGTTTAACTGAGTCAATGCCACGAAATCAAGCTATTTAGGTAAAAACGTCAATCATATCACTATATGACTCTTAGAACTTTTATGAGATTTCAATAGACATCATATGTCATAAGCATGTTTTAAATCTCATCTATGCCTTGAGTCAAATCTCATTTGAAAGCACCAATTAAATCAAAACCTTTTTTCAAACATGTGGGACATGGAACGATGCACCTAACTGAGTCAAAACTACATCGACCATAATCTCACCTTGATCACAAATTAAGATATAAGATGCACCCAACTGAGTCAAAACTACATCAAATACCCTAAAATATCACAAGTGTTCTAATCAAGGAATGGCATAAGATTTAAATATTTAGAAGGTTTTCAACATGTAACAAAATCGCATGGTTGTAACATAGATCTCATGTGAACATAATCATGAACATAGGGCTTCACAAAATTTTATACAAACAATTTGATTTAATTTTGAGAAATTATAAATCTAAATAATCATATTAATAGATTAATAACCTATGTGATAAACTAATCTAATTAATTCATCATATATCATGAACATGGTATATCTTATATACTTGTTTTTCATAGAAATAAAACACATGAAATCTAGATCTATTTCATATAGCATGGTAGCAAATAATAAAATTAAATCTAGCATGCAATTTCAATCCTAATCATGGCAAGACAAGGCTCTGATACCACTGTTGGGTTTTGGGGTTACAAACGCAGCGAAAGATTTAATTTTAACATTAAAACCCTAGCCCTATGATCTGTCTAGCATGAAAAGATTAGAAAACCATGAAATAGAATTACATACCTCGAATGCGATGTAGTTTAATAAAGTAGATCTTCAAAATACAAGTCTTGAACTTTGATGTCAAATCGGATCTTCAAACTTCTCCTTGATCTTCAATGTGATGAATTGATCCAAGCCTTAGGTGATAACGTAACCACCCTCTAATGGTAATCCACACGCGAACGAACCAAGAACACCTTCTTGTTGGATTGCTAGATGATCCTCTTGATTATTGAAACACTTTTCAATAATCTATGACTGATTATGGAATTGAATCTAGGGTGTTTTAATCTTTGATTCTCAATCAAAATCAAGAAATTTGTGTTTTCAAAGGCCCTAAATTCGTATCTGATAGCTGGGAAAAAGGACCTATTTATACTTTATAAATAGCCCTAACAATTAGGGAGAAAAGTCCTTTTCAGAAGCAAAAACGGATTGCTGAAACGGGACCTGGGCGGTCGCCCAGTTGTACAACGCTTATATCCTAATTCGAAAATCTCACATGGGCGGTCGCCCACATGGGGTTGGGCGGTCGCCCACCTGTACAGTCTCTAATGCACTATTTTCGAATTACTCATGACCGGTCGCCCATGTCCCTTTGAGCGGTCGCCCAAGTCAACAATTGACTTATGGGCGGTCGCCCATGCAGAACCTCAGCGGTCGCCCATGACTCCAGAATCCATAATTTCAGCCCGAATAAAATTCGTTCTATGTGTGTGACCCAAAAGGAATTATATTATATTGGTAGTGAGTCGAAACATCGAACTCACAAGACATAAGTGACTTCTAGCAAATCACTATGTCCATCCAATTAATATAACATCAAAGCTTGATTCCTCAATAGATCCAATGTTACAATTCCTTTGTCCACGTTGTCCAATTGAACATGATTCATGGTCTATGTCAACTCATTATGTTCAATGCTTTCTCGACTCCGAATATGTTGATAAACCAAATACATTTGATCTCTATCAAATTACTTGAGTGTGGCCACACATTTCATCAACATCATTCATCGAGGGGGCCAAGCAAACATCTCTCTTCATAAGAGGGACAAATCCCATTTTTACTTATCATTCTTCCCTACATGATTCCAATCGTGCTAACATAGCCCTTATTGCTATCCGATTAAAGATAGGGTTAGACTATATCAAACACGATCTTCGTCATGTGGAAGACGATGATAATCTCAGGTACAATGATTCAATAACACGACTATCATGAGATTTATTCATGACACATATGACTATTGACCATGTCATAAATCTCATAGGTAGGTCATGTCCAATACTTGTTCTCTAGCAAGTATCCATAAGTGTAATGTGCATCATATGCATATAATCATCTCTATGATTATCCACTACCAACTTATACTAGTTGTTCTCAACAAATAGGGACGCAGATCAATATAATAAACATGCAAAACATATAATGAACCAAATAATGATTTCTCTATAATAAATGATAAAGACGATTACATAGCGATTTAGATAATAAGTCAAACATAACTAAACGCCTAGGGCACTACACCAACAATGTGAACATTTATTTGATAAAAAAATAAATAAATTCATATAGTCCTACATGAAAAATGCATTATGTTAGTACATTTAAATTTGTACTATATAACTTTTATATAGTATTTATATGTGAAATTATTGTTAAAAATATTTAATTCATAAAGTAAAATGTTGAAAATGTTTTGTCGCAAGTGCATATAAAAAAAAAGAGATTTGTTATTATATTTTTAAGTATCTTTTTTTTTCTAAATTGTATAAGTTGAAATTATTTGTCTAAACATCTAAGTTATTGACTAAAACACAGAAAATGTATCTCCGGAATAAAATGTTAAGAGAGGTGGAAGTGAAAATGATTTTTGCATTCCTTCCCATCAAGTATTATTGGATATGACCAATGGTATGATTAAACTCATATTTTTTAAAAAATAAATTTATATATATTTAAGTAAAAAATATTAATTATAAATATTAATTTTCAGGCAATATTCTTGAGAGAAATATTAAAAGGAATGTCTATCAATTCCTATCTTGCACAAGCCCATTAGCTTCACAAGTTTTCAATCCTACCAATGGGCAATTTTACTCTAATTTTGGTCTTCGAAATGTTACTCTTGATAAATTACGAGGAGACGGTATTTTGTCTTTGACTCAATCCATTTTCTATAGTTTTTTTGTTATTAATTCATTTCTATAGATTAATGTTTTGATGTTAATATCAATTAATGTACATATAACATTGACTTCTATATCCGACTACACCAAATGTAATTCATATAACGGGAGAAGATACTTGTAACTGTTCTGTGGTTAAATGTAAGTATTTACTTTAATTTTTAGTAATATTAATTTTGTAATTTTGTTGAAAAAATGAAATATTTTTATCATACATATTTTTTTTTTAGGTACGACTGCTACAATGGCATATATTGTTTTTTTTAATTAATCCATTTCTATAGATTAATGTTTTGATGTTATTATCAATTACTGTACATATAACAGTGTCTTTTGTATCCGACTACACCAAAGGTAATTCATATAACATAAGAAGATACTTGTAACTGTTCTGTGGTTAAATGTAAGTATTTACTTTATTTTTTAGTAATATTAATTTTGTAATTTCGCTGAAAAAATGAAATATTATTTATCATACATATTTTTTTTAGCTACATCCGCTACAATGGCAGATATTTCAAAGGCAGAAAATGGTTTTCTAGAAAATAATATGATTGGAGCGGAAAAGGAAAATGGTCAATCCAATCATTCAGTTCAATCATTTTCAGATATAACCAATGGTATGATTCTATTTATATATATAAATACTTTATTCAAGAAATCATTAGTATATACTTTTTCATTATAAGAAAGTTAATTATGTATTCAAAATTTCAACTCTACAAATAATTCATTTAAATATTTAAATTATTGAAATCAATTTCAGGCATTATTCCTCTTGAAAAAAGACCTAAGAAGCGAAATGATAATTATATTTTTAGAATTTATAAATTTTTAATTTTAGTGTTTATTGTTTTTTTTTAATTTGATATATTATCAGGGACAATGATTTCTCCTATGAGAAAAACCAACATTAATGAAGCAGGGCGTTCATATTTCACGAATAGTAATTTATTTTAATTATATTTTTTATGCATTGAATATATTGATTATTATTAAATTTTGGTAAAAAAATCTTTACTTTATATTTTTAGTGTTTCTTTTTAAATTCATTCTTAATATAGTGTTCATACAATTTAATTTAAGAATGGTGTTCTGAATGTCATACATTTTTTTAATATAATATTTTATAAATTTCACTAACATATATTAATTGTAAATATTATTTTTTAGGAAATATTATCGAGAGAAATACTAAAATGAATATTTATCAATTTTCATCTTACACAGGCCAGTGGCTTCACAAGTTTTCAATCTTTCAAATGGATAATTTTATTCTAATTCCGACCTTTGAAATGTTACTAATATTAAATTACGAGACGGTATGTCGTCTTTAACTCAATCCACTTTCTATTGTTTTTTTATTAATCCATTTTTATAGATTAAAGTTTTGATGTTAATATCAACCATTGTACATATAACATTGACTTATAGATCTGACTACCCCAACGGTAATTCATATAACTAATGAAGAAGATACTTCTAATGCTTCTGGGGTTAATTGTAAGCATTTATTTTGATTTTTATCAATATTAATTTTTTAGTTTCACTAAAAACATTGAAATAATATTATATACATATTTTTTTAGGTAAAACTACTACAATGACAGTTGATTTATCTAATAGACAAAATGCTTCAAATGCAGAAAATGTTTTTTCACAAAATAATATGATTGGAACAGAAAAGGGAAATGGTCGATCCTTTAATTTAGTTCGGCCACTATTAGATATGACCAATGGTATGATTGGAGCAGTTATGTTATTGAGGAACATTGATCATAGTTCAGGGTTATGCAATGGAACGAGGCTAATTATTACAAGGCTCGGTGAACATGTTTTAGAAGCAAAAATTATAAACGGTAGTAATGTTGGTGATAAAGTTTTTGTTCTGGGGATGTCATTAACTCCTTCTAATCTCAGTTTGCCATTCATGTTTCAGAGAAGATAGTTTCCGTTGATTGTATCATATGCAATGACAATCAACAAAAGTCAGGGTCAATCACTGTCATATGTCGATTTGTTTCTGAAAAGGCCTGTGTTTAGCCATGGCCTAATGTATGTTGCTTTGTCTAGAGTAACTACTCACGCTGGGTTGAAGATATTAGTGTGCGACGAAGAGGGAAAGACTGTGGATGAAACAACAAATGTTGTTTACAAGGAAATTTTTCAAAATTTATAATTGTTACTGTTAATTTCATTATAAATATTTTTAATGATATTTTTAGTGACTTTTTAAATTTTATTTTCCTTATTTGTCAAAGTTTTTTGATCGTGCGTTCAACGCACGGGTGTTATACTAGTTTGATATTAATGACACACACGTGCCACACACATGTTTACTTAAGATAGATCATTCACCTCAATAAAACGAAGTTAGATCATGTTAAGTTTTAGGGCTGATTTATTAATTTTTAAACCGAGGTTAGTCACATGATTTGCACATGACCTAAACCAGTTTAAAAAATAACCACCCAGTAAGAGGAGTGAGAGAACATTAGAAAATTAGGTACTTGGGTGAAAACATTGGAATCAAAATTATGTAAGTATGCAAATTGAAAAAAAGTGAAAACTTAGGTGAGCAACATAGCATTTTGGCCTTGTTTGAATCGTAAGGTTTGGGGCTAGCCATTTAGACTTTGGCTTATGAAGCTACTTTAGTCATTCGTACATTTCAAATGTCTATTTGATTGCATAGATCATTTTTTCTTTCCAAGTTACTCGGTATTTAACTATGTTGGATACGTGGGATTATTTTTTAGCAATGAACTTTATAGTAATTTTATAAAATGATTGTTCTCACAATAGAGTAACTCTCTTGAAAAATGCGTTTATTGCGGTGATTAGAAAAAACGTGTTTTAAATGCGTGATGACATTTTTGTAAATAACTGAAACTTTTAAAAAAATGTGCGGTGACATTTTTATAAATAATCGGAACATCGCAACACCTTCTAGCACTCTTCACCCCACGAAATGGACCTCTTTAACAACACATCTGGTCATCTCAAACACTATCACTAACCATCCTTTGACACTTAATTTATAAAAACTTAAAAGGCCCATTTGATGGACTAAATGACGTCTTTTTTTTGGGGGGGGGGTTTAAATCCATAATGGGGCGCAACTCTTTTTTTTGGGGGGGGTTAAATCCATAACGGGGCGCAACTCTGTGACTTTTGCAAATTTTGATATTTCCTTCGCCAACAAACCTTCTTAATATCGGTCTCAAATGTTTTAGATATCAATATCAAAGGTTCTGGATATCCAGAAGCCTTTGACATTGATATACAGAAGGTTTGTTGGTCATGGACCCAACACACACGAAATTTCACTTATTTATAAAACCTTATGTATATTAGTCTCAAAGATTTTGAATATCAATATCAAAGGTTTTGGATGTCCAAAACCTTTAACATTTATATCTAGAAGGTTTGTTTGCCATGACCTTATTCAAATGTCAAAAGGCGTTAAAATTGATATCCACAACCATTTGAGTTTGATATACAGAAGGTTTGTTGGTCATGGCATTGTTCAAAAATGTTTGTTAATTAATATCTGGAATGCTTTAATATTGTTATCCATATCCATTTGAGCTTGATATACATAAAGTTTGTTGGCCATGGACCCAACGGGCAATAAGTTTCACTTATTTACAAAAATGTTACCATGCACGAAATTTCTTTTATTTACAAAATGCCACCGCAAATTTTAAAAACATGTTTTTTTCTAATCACTAGGAAAAACGTTTTTCCTAGATTTTCACCAACAAATAAGACATTTTTTTTGCTGCCAAAAAGATCGAATCAGCCCAAATTCAGCGATCGGTTGTACTCCGGCGATTGAATAGCCAGAAATAGATGAACTAACACGTAAACTAAGTCGGGGCTTCTCCGGCGAAGGCCCTCCGGCGTGAGAGTAAGTATTTGCTTTGTGAGAGAGAGAAATCAATTTGACAGAGTTTCGGGTCAAAAGATAACGTACCCAATAATGAGAATTATGGCTTGTATTTATAGATATAGCAATGTAGAATCCATGTTGAATTGGATTGCTAAGAGATAAGATAGAAATCCTATGAGGATTATATTTGATGAGTCCTTGTTGGACCTGAACGGGTATGTGAGGTGGTTACAATCCTAAAAAGATTATATTGCCCAATGTCCTTATTTGAAAAGGACTGATACAAACTGCAACTCTGCGGGTAAGCCGAGATGAACCTTCCTCGTCATACGTAACCTGGCCGGCATACGATGAGCCGGGGAAGATATAAGATATAAATGAGAAACCCGTCATGCTGATTGACAGCTGGGAGGCCTCCTCGTCGTCAAGGGAGATCCATCTCGGCCTTGGAGGGAGGTCTTCCTTGATTCAGCGTTGGGCCTTGGTCACCTCGCCAGTTAAACCTTGATCGGCCTAGGGAATGACGAGGTGGCTTGCTACGAGGAATCCCATTTCCTTCCTCATATATGAGACTTGATGGATTATGTTTAGGGCCTTGCCCGGACTAAGCCCAAGCTCGTATCTCGGTTTATACTATTCAGTGGCCCCCGACTTTCTAGCTCGGCTATACCGAGGAGAAAGTGATCTCGTCCTCGGTTTACGAGAATACGAACAGGCGTCACGTGGCAAATGTTGCTTCAATATCCGTGTCGTTCCATTTTTCATCGGTTAATAGTACAATGATGGAGCGTGGTCCACGATGTCTGACACGTCTTGGGAACCCGCTAATGCATTTAATGCTTGGGGCAAGGACAACGTCATACCCGTTTTGACCCATTTTGACCAGTTTTAACTTAGATCTGACCCATACTTGAGGGTATAAAATCAAAATTCCCTTTCAATTTCAACTTTTATCAATCTTTGCATTTGGGAGCGAAATAGCAAGGTTCAAACTGCCGTTCTTTTTCTTGAGTTTATTTGCCCAGATTCGCTCTATTTCTTGATTTTGTTCGTGAATCCTTCATCTATCATCCGCAAAAAGGTATAATCTCATCTCCTTTTACTATTTCTGCACTTAATTTGTACCTTTTCTGGGTTTTGGTTGTTATTGATTTTGAGAAACCGCCATTGATGAAGATTGAAGCTTTTTTCTTTTGATTCTCCGTCTTGATACGATTCTTGAACCCTTTCTGCCCCTTCTTAGAAATGTCCCGTTCTTGGGAACATAACCCCCGTGTCATCCATGGATACCACAAGGGAAACCTTAGGGTTTACCAAAGGGAAAGGGAGCCATGGTTGTTGGTGCCCTTGATGGAAATAGGGGAGATGTTGACGAGGTATGGATGTTCGAGGGAAGATGTCCGTTATCCAAGCAAGATGAGAATTGATCGAGTTGATGCAATGTCCCAAAATATTGTATTATTCCATGGATGGGGCGAGATGATGGACCACATCATTCTCTTCTACCTGACGTCAGACCATCTTAGCGGTCCTCGTTTGATGGGTAAGGCTCCCTCCTCGGCCTTATTATAAATGACAAGGAGGGGCAATCTTCCTCTTCCCCATCTTGATGCCTTGGAAGATTTTGTTGACTTGTTTTCCTTGGTTTTATGCAGATATGACGGGAAGAGGAAGTGAAGCCTCCACGTTGACCAATATTGTGGACGCGTTTATTGTGGGGGAACAAACTGAGGGCCGAGGAGGATCTAGCTGAGGTAGATCAGGCCGAGGTAGGGCTTACACTCTTAGGCCTAGACCAGTTAAGTCCGGGGAGCCAATGTTGGAGGCATTGTATTCCAAGTACGGGGTGTCTAGGGAAGAGTACAAGCTGAGTTATCTCGGTCATCCCTGCTTTGAAGACGAGGAAGAGAGGCACTTATTCTATTATAGCCTTAATCACGTCCATTTCTACTTCAAACAATTTCAGGAGGGACTTCGACTTCCCTTGGACCCCTTTATAAATGAATTCTTAGGTGATATGCAGGCTGTCCCGGCCATGCTAGGAGCCAACGGTGTTAGGTTCCTCGTAGGCTTCATCGTCTATGTCGTAGTTTAGGGTTTGAGCCTACCCAATCTGCCTTCCACCACTTCTTCTCAATAAGCTACATCAAGGAGACTAAGCTCATAGTGATAAGAAGTGACTCCAAGAAACCTAAAATCATCCTTCCTGTTGGTCCCAAAGGTGGCAACAAGGGTGAAAAATAACTAGAGGGGGGGTGAATAGCTGTTACAAATTTTTCGCCCTCTTTTGAAAACTGAACCTATAGGCTTACAAAACCTCTTGCAGTTGATAAGAGACTGCAAGTTGAGTTGTAAAATGCACAGCGGAATATTAAAGTTATAAAGCGGTTTTAGAGGTGCGGTTTTGCAATGCGGTTTTCAGTGCGGTTCTTAAAACTGAAAAGTGAGGTTATGACAATAGTTAACTGCAAACACAATTCTCAATAATAGATAACTACAAGTAAGATCAAACAGAGAAAAAGATAGATAATTAATAAGCACAAGAAATAATAAATGCAGAAATATAAGAACACAATATTTGGAGTGGTTCAATCGATAAACGATCTACGTCCACTACCAAGATGGTTAGTCTTGGATTTTCTAAGAGTTAGATTTTATATTGAGTATGAGAGAGATTACAAGTTACAAAGTATTCAAACTCAGATCTAAAATCTATTCTATGAAGATCAAATCCTAGACTATAACCAGTGCATCTTAAACGAATAATATATGTGATTAAACAAGTAAGGTGTGTGTGTGATTACAAGATCAAGGCTCTTGAGATCTACGAGATAAAGTGCAGTTTAAACTGAATGTTTAAACTTCATTTCAAAAGAATGATTTTAAGTTAGAAAATATTTGAATGAGGTTTAAAACTATAAGCGGTTTCATTGTTCTACAAACAAGCAGTTTGATATGAACAAAGTTTTGGAACCATGATGCAATTTTCATTAATACCTTAAGCGGTTTACAGTTACAAGGTATGAAGGAAAATTACAGGGTTAAAAAGCAAAAAAAATATTGACCAAAAGAAATACAATGAGAGTGTGGTCTAAAAAGGCAAAAGATAAAGTTTAAGCAAAAGAAGTTACAAGGATAGAAGTGGTTCAATGTCGACGCGGCTTGTTCACTTCATGCTCAGCTCCACGCGGTCCAGCAGCAGATTAATCTGGAGCCATTTCTTTCCTCATTCTCCTAACTTCTTCAGCGGTTCGGGTAAGGGTGGTTTCCACAGCTTTCAAGGCATTGCAGAGTGGGCGGTTGTTGAATTGTTGGCACCAACCGCTTTGGTATTTTCAACAAGTTTTTCCTTGTTCTCATCCAGTTGCACATGTATGAAGGAGTAGAGAGAGTTGAAGATTGTATGGATTTCCTCTTGTACAGTTGCGGTTTGGGCTTGGATGGCTTCTTGCATAGGTTCAAGATCCACAGATACCTTCAATGAGGATTTCATATCATGGATTGTAGAATCAAGTTTTGAATTGAATCCAGTCTTGAGGTTGTCCAAGCGGTCGTTAACCTCATCATTGAGTTCATTGATTTTAGCTTTAAGGCTATCACTCATGATGTTCATCTTGATTTCCAGCTCCCCCTTATGCAAATTCATTTCTTCTAAAATACTGGTTTGCATGGAATCAAGGACAGATCTGAGGTTGGCTTCTGATTGATGTCTGGTGCCAAGCATATCAAGGAATTCATTCTTCAGCAAAGTGAGATCTTTCTCAATAGCTTTGCAGATGTCCTCACCAAGTTCCTTGAGAATTTTGTTGAGCTCAGCAAGAGAGGCTTTATCACCCAAGGCTTTGATCATGCCATTTTCAAGAGACTTCTGGAATGCATTGAAGCAGTTCTCAGCAGCGGTTTTGAAAACAGAAGTGGTTTGATCAGCAGAGGTGGATGCAATTGCAGTAGATCTCTCCCCCTTAATGGCATCAAGCAAAGAGGATTTTAGATTTGCCATCTCAAGGGTTTGAGAATCCACCTTGGCAAAGAGGGTGCGGTTGGATTAAGAGAGGGAGGAGTTGGAGGCTTGAAGGGAGGCATTTGAAGCGGTTAGCTAAATAACATGCCCTTGGTTTATAATGAGCTGGCTTTAGATTAGGTTAAGGGTTGAAAAAATTTGGGAGTATTCAGAAGGAAGGGCGGTTGAGGTGGAAGCGGTTTGGAAAGAAGGAGGTGGTTGGAAATGGGAAGTTTCAGGTTAAACGAAGGGGTTAGGAGGTGACTTGGATGGAGCGATTTGTGTTTGACGGGGAGTATTTTGAGGAGGGGATTTGGATAGAGAGTGTGTATGAGTAGTGTGAGGGGAAATAGGAGGGGTTCTTTGTCTTAGGGGTGAGTTTTGAGGAGTTGGAGATTTAGTAGGAGAATGGGATATAGAGCGGTTTGAGGTAGGGGAATGAGTAGGAGTTGGATTTTCTCTAACAGATCTAGAAGTGGCATGACAAACAGAGGGTTTTGAGGTCCAGGGCTGGTAGGCATTTGAGTGAGGAGGGGTTTGGTTTGAGTGTTGGAAATTTATAGAGTTAGAGTGTTGGGGGAATGAGATGTGGATTGGGAGGATAAAGGTGAAAGCTGTTTAGGAGAAGGTGAGGGAGAAGGAGGAGGAGAGGGTTCAACTGGTTTGCCCTTCCAGGAGTTCTTCCTGGTGGGAATTTTCCTCCTCTTCTTTGGAGTCTCCCCCTAAATGGGTGCATCTTTTTGTGGAGGAGGAGAAGGAGATTTGGATTTTGATTTGGAAGGGGAGTGGATGGGTGATTGAGCTGGGGATTGAACTGGGGATTGGACAGGGGAAGGATTTGAGGATGGAGGCGGTTGAGATTCAGGAGCAGTTAACTTCCCTTTGGCATTTCGTATGTCCTCTTGCTCCTTGGATAATCTGTCAATCTTCTCCTGATAGAATTTTAGCTGTTCCTCAACAGTCAGATTCTCAACATCACTCCTAGCCTTCTTGGCTCTAGCAACCAAATCAGGAATATTTGGGTCTTCAGCTTCTTCTTCATCATCTTCATCTCTTAAGATAAGGGGTTCTTCTGCTTTGAGGATTTGCTGGTTCCAGCTCCATCATCATGCGGTTTGGGAGAGGGAGCGGTCTTGGATTTTTTGGGAGGCGGTTCAGCTTGGATCTTTGGCTTCCTGGTTCTCTTCACAGCTTTCCTGACCGTTTGGGGTGCGGTTTCAGGATTCATACGCTTATACACCTCTTTCTTTGGATTTGACTCTACATCATAAAGGGATTTGTATAATACATCTCCATTGGCATACCTGAAGTTGTGGCATACCAAAAATCCAAGGGATTCTTCAGTCCCAAAGTCAATCATCAACTCAGGATTCTTCTTCCTTATATCTTCAAGATGATCAAAGTCCAGTGGGAGAGCGGTTAGGATTCTGTAAAAAGGTTTCCATCTTTGCTCTTCTCCTTTCCTCTTGGACTGATAAGTATCCACATTGTTACATATCTCCCTGAATAATATCCTTGGCCAGTGCAACTTTATTTCCATGAAGATAAAAAGTATGGAATCATTTAAGTTCAAGCATACCCATTTCTCCTCTGAGGAAAGAAAATCTCTTGGAGTCCAGAGCTTTGGTGAGGATATCAGCAATCTGGTTGTCTGTCCCCACATACTCTAAATGGATATTCCTCTTTTCCACATGGTCTTTGAGGAAATGATACTTGATATCTATATGCTTGGTCTTGGAATGCATGACAGGGTTGCTGGAGACTGAAATTGTTGAAGTGTTGTCACACATGATAGGGCAATTTCCTTCTTCAATTCCATAGTCCACCAACTACTGCTTCATCCAAAGGATTTGACAGCAACAACTTCCGGCAGCAATATATTCAGCCTCTGTGGTTGACACTGAAACTGATGCTTGCTTCTTGCTGGCCCAAGCAACTAGTCTATTCCCAAGGAAATGACAAGTCCCACTAGTGCTTTTCCTGTCAATTGTGCAAGCTGCATAATCTGCATCTGAATAACCTACGAGATCGAAGTTCGAATCTTTGGAATACCAAAGTCCAAGGTTAGTGGTTCCAGATAAATAGCGGATTATACGCTTGACTGCAATTAAGTGTGCTTCTCTAGGATCTGCTTGATAGCGTGCACATACACATGAAATTACCCGGATCCGGCTCGCGCGCGGATTTTGCCCCGGTATCTCGCGTTTGGTGCGTCGCTTTCAGGAAGTCGCCCAGATTCGATAGGCAGCGCGATCGCGCCCCGGCATCTGGCTTATTCCGTTTTGCGGTTGGAGGTGTCTCGCTGTGTTTTTGCTTTGTAGAGTCGCCACGCCATTTTTATTAAGCCCAAAACATTGAAAAAGGGCATCAGTTTAAAAATAAACTGTTTTTGTGTGATGAAATTTTTGAGTTCGGAGGTCAGATGACTCCTCGGGAAGAGAATATTAGAATATTAGAGCTCACCCGAGTCGCCTCGTAAAAACGAGTCTTTCGGTACCCCTTATATTCTTCAACTGTTGTGTGTGTGTGTGCTTTTAAAAATGCATGCTGTATCGGATGTCTACATTGTACACTGTTTATTGAAATTTATTGAAATAGTTTAGGAAGGAAGCCTTACCAATGTTGGTTCGTGTCTGTCTTCTGCGAGGGAATAGTGTTTGAGGAGGGAATAGTATTCCGGGACGGACCGGGATTGCTTCGGGATGAGCCGGTTGTCTGCGGACAGAGTTTCGATGTGCATTGGGATTGTCGGTTGCGTTCAGGCAGAGGTTCGGCGTGCGTTGGGATCGCAGGGATCACTCGGGCAGAGGTTCGGCGTGGGATGGCAGGGGTAATCGCCGATTTGACTCGAAAAGAGCTGGGACGCCTCGGGAAAGACCAGGCGTAGTACCTCGAGAGTGCCTCGGGGCAGCGAGGGAGCTCTCGGAGAGGCTTCGGAGAACCACAAGGGAGCTCAGAAGGCCTCGAAAGGATCCAAAAGGGGTCGGGAGTGCCTCGAGAGGACTTAGAGGGGTGCCAGAAGGCTGGGGGGAGAGGAGAGAAGAGGGAGATATGTGAAATGAGGGAGGGGGAGCCCTCTATTTATAGTGCCCAGATTTGTGCAAGAAGGTCCGTACGGACCTTCCAGGTAATCCAGAATTTTGGTTTTCCTCGATTTGAGGGAATATGTGGACTTTAAGAAGATTCAGCCATGATAATGTCTGGTAGCAAGAAGGTCCGTACGAACCAACCTTGCATGCATAAAGGTTCGTACGGACCAACATGTAGCTGAGTAATTATTACTTCCGGGATTTGAGGGAATATCTTGGACTTTAAGGGGATTCAGTAATCATGGTAACAAAGAGGCCCGTACGGACCATGTTTGCTTTTCCAATTTCTGAAAAATTCCTAAAAAGTCCTTTTGTCCCTTTTTGTCCCAGAAAGGTCCCTCCCTTGGTTTGGTTGGGGGTTTTGAGGTTTTTGAGTGTCACGGGTCTTCGAGACTGCGTTTGTGTGAGTCTGCGGTATTTCCCGTGTGTTTGGAAGAGGGTGATCCAGATTGGGGTACTTACAGAAGCCCCTCGACGACGTCACTTACGGAGAAAGTGGGGTCGTCGATAAGATAAGGGTCCTGATCTGGATTGCACGCTGGGAGAGGGAGTGACCATGTAGTTCTGGCTCATGAGAGATGGCGGTGTCCCGTCGTGTGACCGTTTAGGTCACTGGGCCGGGACCCTGTGATAGGATTCCTACGTATCCCTAGCGGGAATCAAGCCTGATCGTAGTTCGTGTGTGGGGTGATTGTTGTCGTGTACAAGGACGTGAGATGTCCTCTGACTGGAACTCTGTGTGCGGATGTGATGGTATCCCGTGGGCGATCACATAGGTCGGTGGTAAGGACGTGGAGGCATCCTGGGTGACCGTATAGGTCGATGGTAAGGACGTGGAGGCATCCTAGGTGACCGTATAGGTCGGTGGTAAGTGACGTGCGGCGTCCCCGCGACCGTATAGGTCGATGGTAAGGACGTGGAGGCATCCTGGGTGACCGTATAGGTCAATGGTAAGGACGTGGAGGCATCCTGGGTGACCATATAGGTCGATGGTAAGGACGTGGAGGCGTCCGGGGTGACCGTATAGGTCGATGGTAAGGACGTGGAGGCATCCTGGGTGACCGTATAGGTCGATGGTAAGGACGTGGAGGCATCCTGGGTGACCGTATAGGTCGATGGCTGGACCCTGTGATAGGATTCCTACGTATCCCTAGTAGGAATCAAGCCTGGTCGTAGTTCAGAGGTCGTGAAATTGTGAGTGTATGCGGGCGTGATGGCGCCCTGAAGTGTCGTGTGACCGCCGAGGTCGACTGTGAGGACGTGGTGGCACCCGGAGATGGAAATTTTACGATTTTCCAAATCGGGTGGTTTAAAGCCTTCCGGGCTGGAGGTATGTCGCGTATGAGGACTTGATTCGTCTTCTGACTGCAGGTGTGTCATGTATGAGGACTTGATTCGTCTTCTGACTGTGGTTGGCGGAGGCGTGACTGCCTTGTGCTTCGATTGTGAGAGGTGTGAATGCCTTGCGTTTTGTCCGCTGGGGAAAAGGTTGGACTTACGATGACTGCCGGTGTTCATATGCTGGGGATATGTGGCCTTGTAGGGGCTTTTTACGCTGAGAAGGTGACTTCAGGCTTACTTTGATGGCCGGTGGTTGATTCACCGTTTGGCATTTTGGAGGCATTTTGTGCCTTGAGATTTGTGCTTGGAGGTGTTGGCTCCTTTTGCGCTTGCTTTACCGTTTAGTGGGCGAGGTCCGGGCTTACGATGACGGCCGGTGTTTGTGCTGCCGTTTAGTGGGCGAAATCCGAACTTACGATGACGGTCGGGGTTGGTTTTGTTGGGTTAAGGACCAAACTGCATTGAATCTGCTGAAATAGGCCTTTGGACAGCCAGGGGCAAAGATTATAAGGGCAAAGGAGTAATTTGGCCTTATGTTGCAAAGAGGTCCGTACGGATCATCTCCTTTTGCAAAGAGGTCCGTACGGACCAATGTTGATTTTTACAGTTCCTAGGTTTTGACCGGCTTGCATAACCGAGGCCACCCTTCATTTCCTTCTTCCAGTTCGTGAACCACCGAGAGAGAGGGAGAGAAAACTCCATTTTTGTCCCAAATTGCTTAGAAAATCCTCCATAATTTAGCTTGAATTGCTTGTCAATGGCGGAAAAGAGCAAGGAGAGGTCGTCGTCAACGGAGCCAAGAGGCGATCGAGCAAAGGGCGGAACTTCAAAGGAATTGCAGTTCCTTCGTGCCTTCGTCGAGGAACCCGGATGTGTTGTATCCGAATCCGGAGGTGCATAATAGGCGAGCTAGGAACGTCGGGGAGGTAAGAAATCAATTCCGTCTTGATTCCTTGCTTGAATTGTTGAATGCTAGAACTAGGTTTTAGTTTTTCACATATTTGGGGCTTTTGTTGTTTGCCATGTTTTTTTGTGAAATTCGCGATGAATTGTTGAAATTGAGCATGTAAAAATTGTGGGTATGTGATTTTTGTGCAAAAATGTGTAGATTAGCTCTTATTTGTAAAAATAAAGTGCCTCTCTTTGAAATGCATGCTTTGGTGTTTTGTACCTTATGCTATTTCTGTGTGTACATTTGTGAGAAAAATTGCCATGTAGGGACAAATTTTGTGAAAAATGTGACATGTGCCGTGTTTTGTGATGGGTTTTGTCTGAAAGTATGTGCCGTGTAGGGACGGACTTTTCTTTTGAAAATGTGTCATGCAGTGTGTGCCGTGTTTTTGGTGACGGACTTTGTGGGGAGTTTATGTGCAATGTGTACCGTGTTTTGTGACGGTTTTTTTTTTTGAAAATGTGTCGTGTAGGGCTTAATCCCTCTGTTGAGAAAATTTGTACAGTGTGTGTCGTGTTTTGTGATGGACTGCACGGGGAAAGTTATGTGCAATGCATGCCGTGTTTTGTGACGGGTTACATGTGAAAATTATGTGCAATGTGTGCCGTGTTTTGTGACGGGCCCCCTTTTTTTTATGCTTTGGTTTCCTTGGAGTATTTTGCATTAAGTACTGTGACTGACGTACCTTTGTTGTGTTTACCTGCAGGATGAGGGGCTTTTGTCTGGGAAAGCCAAAAAGATGAAGTCTCGAGGGTCGCTCGAGGCTGTAGTGGAGTTGTGGCAGCAGCTGCCGGACATCTCTAGGGAGGGCAGGCCGAGCCCTAGGAGGCTGGTCTATGGTTCTGGCTTGGGCGCGTTCGTGGAGAACTTGGATGGGATTTCTGATACGAGGAAGAACAAGAGTATCTTCCTGGGCTTGCCTGAGTATTGGTGGGATACCACCCACACCTTCCATTTGAGCTGGGGCGAGGTGACGGTGACTCCTACCGATTTTGCTGCTATCATCGGGCTTTCCTTCAAAGGAGGGCTAGTGCGGTGGAGGGACAGGATATCCGAGGGGGTGCTGGCTGAGCTGTTGGGCTTTGCGCCTCTTCCTCGCAGGGGCCTGGGCATGCTGTACAGTGATGTAGAGATGCGGATTACGACCAGTATTGGGGCCTATTGCCGTGGTACCGGCCTGGTGACGGCGGAGCAGCTGACACGCTCCTTCAAGTGGTTTGCCCTTTCCGAGACTCTGTTCTTGAATCATGCGACTGCGGCTCCTTTTGCTCTGCTGGAGAGTCTGATTGATCGGGAGAGGGTTTGCGCGATAGCTTGGGGCGAGGCGGTCCTTGCCGAGCTTTATTTTTCTTTGGACCGGTTTAGCAGAGGCGTGGCCAGTTCTTTAGGCTGCTTTGATTTTGCTTTGGAGGTATGAGTTTATTGCTGTTTTTGATTTAGCAATTTGTCATTTCTCCGTTTTCTTTTGCACTGAGCCTTTTCTGCTTTTGTCGCAGGTGTGGTTCTATGAGATCTTCCGGTGCTTCCCGTGGGATCGAGACGCTGAGGCCATAGCGGCCTATCCTGCTATGTTGGGCTGGGCCCGCCCGTTGAGGAGGAGGAGGACGAGTAGGGGGAAGCTCACCATCGCCTACGGGGATGTGCAGGAGCACCTGGGGAGAGATAGCCCGGCGGAGTTTGATCTGTACCCCTGGGCTCGGTATGGGGCTGACGAGTTTGAGGGTGCTCCCGTGGTGACGGCGCAGAGGAAGATGCTGCGGGGCCTGACCTGCGATGTCATGTATTTGGGGGAGAGGGTCTTCTGGCAGCATGGCCCGGGTATGCTCCCCTTGGCTCCGAGGGACCCGCCTTTTGGGATGATGGATTCCCGTGACATGGACGTGCTGGAGTTTGAGAGATATCTGGGCGGCGTGAGTGCCGATGAGTTTGTTTTGTATGGAGAGGAGTATGGGGCCTTCGTGAGGAGGAAGCTGAGGACGCCACAGGTGTTGGCGAGGGAGAGGCAGGATGGTCCGCCAGGTCCCCCAGAGGTTTCGGTGCCTGGGCCGGATTTTACATATGTTTGTGGGGATTCATCGAGGAGGAGGGTGTCGGTACCCGTCCCTGAGCAGGCTCCTGCTGCCTACCGAGTTGACCCAGATGCGTCGGTGAGTGTGCTTACTCTTTTCCATCTTGGCATCTTTTCTGTATTTTTCTCTTTTTGTATGCCTGTATCTCTTTAGCTGAGCGTTTCTTTGGCTGTTTGCTTGTGCAGGTCCCGGGGAGAGCCTTCGACACGCTGACTCGCCGTTATATGGCGATGCGGTCCTTTACGATGAAGTTGGCGGGGAAGCTGTCTTGCCGGTCTTCGCAGCGTGTGACGGCGTACGAGCCAATGCGTTCGAGGCATTCTGTGGACATTCCTCCACCGAGGGCTGAGTCGGGGCAGCAGTTGGAGGGACCCTCTCGGGGGCGGCATAGCATGGATGCCGGGATGTCTTCGGGAGTCCAGAGGCAGCCGGTCTTTCACCAGTTCTGGCCTTCGCAGGAGGCACCGGGAGAGAGTTTGTCGGAGCCTGCCTTCTTCGATCCTTTTGCCGGGTTTGACCCTTCAGAGTATTTTGAGTACCCACCCCAGGAGGGGGTTCAGTATTCTGATGACGAGGGTGTGGCTGGCGAGTTTACCGGGGTGCCTGACTTCTCGCTTGATGATGATGATGATGATGAAGAGTCAGATTAGGTCTCATTTGCTTTCCCTCTTTCCATATCTTTTTTTTTTTGTTTAGCAACAGACATTTATGGGTACCTGTAATAAAACACTTGTATTTGCCTAGCAAAAGCATTTTATTTTAAGATGTAATGCCATATTTTGTGATTCCTGGGAATTGTCCTAGGAATTTTTGCTATTTTATTATTTGTGCATGCCACGTGAGCTGGGAGTGCGTTTGTGGGTAGCGTATGCTTGCCGGAAATGGCTTTGGCCATAATTTGGGCAGTTTGGAGCAAGGTCCTGCTGAGAACAGTGGTTGTTGTACTGTTTGCTGGGAAAGTGGGACCATGATGCAACAAGGTCTGTACGGACCAACTTGGGATGCAAAGAGGTCTGTACGGATCACCTTTGCTTTTGGGAAGGGATAAGTATTTTCCGGATGTCTGGACTTTTCACACTTCCCATTTGCAGCCATTTCGAGCTTTCTTCCTCATTTTCTCTAGGAACCTCCATTTTTGCCATGGATTCTTCGTACGTTCCAAGAATTTTGCCAAGGATTTCGCAGGAGCGGCAAACATACTTTCTTGAGCGGCTGAAAATGTGGATGCGACACCGTATGAGGCATCAGAGGCGGGCTTTCGAGGTAAGGTTTCGACTTTGCTCGGTTTGGTCCCTTAAGGAGTTGGTTCCTGATTGGGAATTATTGCGGGCTGCCGCGAAGTTCTGGGATGTTAGGAGGCATGTTTATTGCTTCTACTACAATGAGATGGTGCCCACCTTCGAGGATTTTCGGGATTTGATTGGAGGACCGGAGGTGGAGGCCATCTCTCTTCCTTTGATTGGCGATGCTGTCGTGAGTGTGAAGCTTGCATGCTTTCTTCGAACTTCGTTGGGAGAAGTGCAGGGCATGATCCTTGATTCGGGTCATATTGACATTTCTGCGCTGCCGGAGCGGTTTATGATTGATGATGAGAGTGATGTCTCGTGGGATGCATTTGCCTTGTGTGTGATAGCGACGCTTTTCTTGGTCAGCTCCCTTGGGGTTTGCGATGGCGCTTTGCTAGATGTGGTTGGACACTGCAGAGCTGGAGAGGATATTGTCTCGTTGGTGCTGGGGGAGACTCTTCATGATATTGACCGTCTGACGACTGGGGATTGGTTCATGAGAGGGGGAAGCCCTGCTTTGCTCACCTTGTGGCTGCGAGAGAGACTTCAGGCCATGCCCGAGGCTCCGACGTCATTTAGCCCGTGGTCATTTGCTCGGCGACCTCTTGTGTTGGATATGGATCAGTCCGCCTGGGAGAGATGGATGGCACGGCTTGGTACGCATCAGATCCGTTGGTGGGTTTCGCACTGGGGGATTGAGACTAGGAGGGCCTTTCAGGAAGGGTCCTATGTGGTCAGAGTTCCAGGTTTGTCTTGGTCCTCCTTCTATATTCCGTCGCTTGTTTCCCGGCAGTTCGGGATGAAGCAGGAGCCTTTGTTGGGCTGGGATGACCTTGCTACTGCGGAGGTAGCTCCTCTTTGTATGGCAGCTCCAGGTGCTCTTTTGTATTTTCTGAGGGTATGGAAGTATTCCGCTTTCCCTCATGTGGTGCTCCTTAGACGTCGGGAGAGTGTCGTATTGACTACCCAGTACCTGGCCTGGTATGAGCAGCGTGTTGGGCAGTCCCAAGTGGCTTTGGGGAGCAGGCGTGGAGCGATTCTGGGGCCCAATTGCCGTAGTAGTTATTGCCTTAGGAGTGCCGAAGCCTGGTCTGATCCTCAGGATGTTACGGGAGACACTTTGTTTGACTACGAGACTAGAGTTGACCAATTGATGGGGAGAGGTCCTCTTTTGCAGACTCGCAGGGAGGAGATCCGAGCCGGAGCACGGACGAATAAAGCCCTGAGAGCTGCTGGATTGTTTGACTCTACGGGGAGGACCCGTGATCTCGGACTGAGAGAGACAGAGATGGCTCGCGTGGAGCGAAAGAAGACTCATCGGGGACGAGGGAAGAAAGGGAAGAATGGCGAGGGGACAAGCGCAGATGGCGCGGAATGACCTCCTAGGTATCCATTCATTGCATTGCAAACACATTATTTGTTAAATGTATTAAGCTGTCTTTTAGCATGTTGTAAACTTGAGAGTAGACCGTGCTTGAACTCATCAAGAAATGTTGTAATCGTTAGTGATTTGTGATTTACTTTTAAAGATTTGTCGAGACGTAAGATCTCTTGTTCGCCTTTTGTTTCTTTTGTGAGCCTTGGCGGCGTCCATCTTTGGACCCTTCTGTTGTATTTGAGGACTGAAGCAGCATGGGCCTTGATGGCAATCCCTTTTGCTTGGGCTTTTGTGTTGGGTTGAGAGGTTGGATGATCCCCTGACAAGTCGTATTAACGGTCTTTTCCGTAGCTTCCTCGCCTCTTGTTCGTGGGCGTCGGGCTCTTGACCTCATTTTTGCAGCTTCCGCTTGAGCTTATTATTTTTTTTTTTTGAGAGATTTTGCTCGAGCTCTTTTTTTTTTTTGAAGCGCGTGAGGGCGAAGACAAGCCCCTAACTTGGAAGCAGACATGGGTCAGTCATTTGACGCTGAGTGACCTTCGGATGTCCTTTGATGTTGCCGCAGTTGTTTGACTTGGTCAAGGTGGTGGTGGGGGCATGCTTTTGGAAAGTGTGTAGCTTGATGGAGGTCTTGGTTGACATTCAAACTTTTTGACTTTTTTGTGTGTTTTTAGACCGGACCAATTAAGGTTGCCTACGTTCCTCCAGACTAGAGTGCTTAGGTCTGCGTAGTTTGACACTACATGGAGTGCCAAGAGATGCTCAATTGTTCTTCTTTAGGCGAAGTATCTGCGAAGTTTGCTTCCGTTGACTGGATTCACGAAGGGAATGCCGTCTAGGTCTGTCAGCTTCATGGCACCTCCGGAGAGGATCTTTTGAACCACGAAAGGGCCGATCCATGTTGGTTCCCATTTTCCCAGTGGGTTGGTTCGAGTGGGAGGCTTTTCTTTGAGTACCAGATCGCCTTCCCTGATGTCTCGGGACTTGATCTTCTTGTTAAAAGCTCTAGCCATTCTGCTTTGGTAGGCTCGGACGTGTTCCATGGCCTTCAATCGTCGCTCATCTAGCAGAGCCAATTCGTTGTGTCGGCTTCGAAGCCATTCGACTTCGTTGATTTCATTTTCCAGCAGCACTCGGAGTGAGGGAATTTCCAATTCAATGGGAAGGACTGCTTCCATCCCGTATGTCAGGGCGAATGGGGTTTCTCCCGTGGCTGTTCTGACTGATGTTCGGTAGCCCCAAAGTGCAAGGTGCGGCTTTTCGGGCCAATCTCGTCCTCGGGTGGTCATTTTTCGAATGATCCGTTCGAGGGTCTTGTTTGCTGCTTCTACGGCGCCATTCGTTTGTGGCCGGTAGGGAGAAGACTTGTGGCATGTGATCTTGAATTTGGCCAGCAGTCTGTCGCATTCTCCCTCGAAGTGGGAGCCGTTGTCTGATATGACCTCGTTCGGGATGCCGTATTGGCAGATGATGTTTTCCTTGAGGAAATGCGCGACTTTCTTGGAGGTGAGCACCTTGTAGGACTTAACTTCAACCCATTTGGTGAAGTAGTCGATGGCTACCAAGACAAACTCGTGGCCGTTGCTACCTGGCGGAGCGATTTTCCCGATGATGGCAATTCCCCAAGTGGCGAAGGGCCAGGGCGTAGTCATGCAGTAGAGATCGTGAGGAGGTAGATGATTGAGGTTGGAGAAACGTTGACACTTGTCGCAGCTTCGGACAAAGTGGATGCAGTCTGCCTCCATGGAGATCCAGTAGTAGCCCATCCGGAGAATGATTTGCATCAGGGCCCTGGCGTTCATGTGGGGACCGCAAGCCCCATTGTGGACTTCGTTCATGAGCTCGTTCGCTTCTGCCTGGCTGATGCAGCGTAGGAGTGGTCCTTGGTAGCGTTTCTTGTATAGCATGTCCCCAAGGATGACAAAGTGAGAGGCGAAGCATTTTAGGGCCATGATGATCTTGGCTTTGGTTCCTTCCCTGCGTTGACCTTCCTCCTCCATGAAGGCGGTTTCCCCGTTTTTGAGGTATTTGAAGATCTGATTATACCATGGCTCATTGATGGGCTTGGGCTCTGGTTCGATCTCGCAGCAGTAGGCTGGAATTTCCTTTCGTCCGACTTTGAAGGGCTTGATTGCTTTTCCCTCGGGGATTTCCACGAGTGAAGCCAAGGTGGCTAAGGCATCTGCAAACCGATTTCGGTCTCTCGGCAAGTAGTGGAAGGTGACCTCTTCGAATTGTGTGATGAGGTCCTCCATGGAGGCGTGGTATTTTTGCAAGCCTGGGTCCATGGTTTTCCACTTGTTGGAAACTTGGTTGATGATCAGGGCTGAGTCCCCATAGACCTCGAGTTTCAGGACGTTCCTTTCTAGTGCGGCCTGTAGTCCGGCGGCGCAGGCTTCGTATTCGGCGGTCTGTAATCCAGAATTTTGGTTTTCCTCGATTTGAGGGAATATGTGGACTTTAAGAAGATTCAACCATGATGATGTCTGGTAGCAAGAAGGTCTGTACGGACCAACCTTGCATGCATAAAGGTCCGTACAGACCAACGATGTAGCTGAGTAATTATTACTTCCGGGATTTGAGGGAATATCTTGGACTTTAAGGGGATTCAGTAATCATGGCAACAAAGAGGTCCGTACGGACCATGTTTGCTTTTCCAATTTCTGAAAAATTTCTAAAAAGTCCTTTTGTCCCTTTTTGTCCCAGAAAGGTCCCTCCCTTGGTTTGGTTGGGGGTTTTGAGGTTTTTGAGTGTCACGGGTCTTTGAGACTGCGTTTGTGTGAGTCTGCGGTATTTCCCGTGTGTTCGGAAGAGGGTGATCCAGATTGGTTTACTTACAACACAGACACTAAACTTGAAATCGAGCCTACTAGCAGTTAAATAAAGTAATGAGTCAATCATACCTCGATATAAGGTCTGATCAACCTTCTTACCTTTTAGATCTTTATCTAGCTTATTGCCGGTGGCCATTAGAGTATCATATGCTTTTGCATTTTCTAGTCCAAACTTCTTTATCAACTTCTTGGTATATTTGGCTTGGCTGAGGAAAATACCTTCTTCGCATTGCTTGATTTGAAGCCCGAGAAAGAATGTTAATTCTCCCATCATGCTCATCTCAAACTTGTTTTTCATTAGCTTTTTGAAACGCTTACAAAGTAAGTCATTAGTAGAACCAAAAATAATATCATCGACATATATTTGAACAAGTAAAGTATGATCATTGTATTTGGCAATAAAAACAGTTGTATTGATTTTACCACGTTTAAATCCTTTTTCTAGTAAAAATTTAGAAAGAGTTTCATACCATGCCCTTGGAGCTTGCTTAAGTCCATACAAAGCCTTTTGGAGTTTGTAGACATGATTGGGAAATTTGGAGTCTTCAAATCCAGGCGATTGGGCAACATACACGATCTCTTGCTGTTCACTGTTGAGGAAAGCACTCTTTACGTCCATTTGATATAACTTGAAACGCTTGAAAGAGGCGTAGGCTAAGAAGATTCTGATAGCTTCCAATCTTGCAACTGGAGCAAAGGTTTCATCATAATCAATCCCTTCTTCTTGCCTATATCCTTGTGTAACCAACCTTGCTTTATTCCTTGTGATGCTTCCATTCTCGTCAATCTTATTCCTAAACACTCACTTAGTTCCTATCACTCCTTGATCCTGAGGTCTAGGCACCAATGTCCAGACCTTGCATCTTTCAAACTGGTTGATTTCTTCTTGCATAGCAACGACCCAACTGGAATCTTGGAGTGCTTCATCAATCTTCTTGGGTTCAACTTGAGATAACAGAGAAGTAAGCTCATCATAGTTTAATCTCCTTGTTTGAACACCGGAAAACAGATCACCAATTACATTAGAAAGAGGGTGACTGCTGACTTCACGAACCTCCGGGGGTAAGTCTGGTTGGACTGAGATTTGCTAAAGATCTTCAATGGGAACATCGTTAGATCCTTCAGCGAAGTCATGGAATGTAAGTTGATGAAGAGGTTCAATAAGCTGGATGGGGGAATTCTCAACATCTTCTTTCCTTGGAGTTGCATTTGGAGTGGGAACTTCAGGTGCGGTTTGAGGATTTTGGACTGAGGGAATTTCAGTTGAGGGAGCTGGATTTTGCGGTTGAGGTTCAGGTGCGGTTCTAGAGGATTAACCTGTTTCATTATGCTCAGCAAAATCATCAGCAACATTTGGAGCCAAATGTGGCTTAAGGAGAGAATGCTCACCGAATGTAACATGGACAGACTCAACTATCTTTAAACTAGTTTTATTAAAAACATGAAAAGCTTTTGAATGTTTTGCATACCCAACAAAAATACCTTCATCGGTCTTGGCTCCGAATTTACCTCTATTTTCTCTTTCGTTGTAATGGATAAAGCATTTGCAGCCAAAGATCTTGAAGAATGCAATGTTGGGGGTTCTTCCTCTCCATAGCTCATATGGAGTCTTGTTATAGGTTTTGTTGATGAGGGAGCGGTTCTGAGTGAAGCATGCTGTGTTGATTGCTTCAGCCCAGAAATACTGAGGCAGCTTTGCTTCAGATATCATTATCTTTCCAGCCTCAAACAACGTCATGTTCTTCCTTTCCACAATCCCATTTTGTTGTGGAACACTAACAGTCGAGAAATTGTGATCAATCCCATGGTCATCACAATACTGAGCAACACCGTTGTTCTTAAATTTTGTTTCATTATCTGATTGAACACTAATGATGTCGTCTTCTTTTTAAGTCTGGAGCCGTCTAAAGAGGGAGGTTAAGATGTCATAGCAATCGTCCTTAGAAATCATCATCTCAACCCAAGTATATCTTGAATAATCATCCACCACCACTAAAGTGTATCTACTTCCTCCAATGCTGGCAGTGGTAACGGGTCCAAACAAATCTATGTGAAGCAGTTGTAAGCATCTTGCAGTTAAGGGCGCGGTCTTGCTGGTGAAAGACGACGCGGTTTGCTTACCAAGTTGACATGCACTGCATTTCTCTGGATGATGGTCAGCCACTTTGGGTAAACCACTAACGAGGTTTTCCCTTCCAATCTTTGCTAGATACTTGAAGTTCAAGTGGCTCAACCGCTTGTGCCATAGCCAACTATTCTCACTCACATTTTTAGCTACAAAACAGAGATCAGTAATACTACATGCAGAATCTAGATCAATAATGTAAATATTACTCTTACGAATCCTTGTGAGTAGGGTGACTCCGGAAATGTTATCTTTGATAAAGCAATTTGATGACGTGAAGTTGCAAAGCATTCCTTTGTCACAGAATTGAGAAATTGAAAGGAGGTTGTGCTTGAGTCCTTCAACAAGAGAAACCTTCTCAATGGTTAGGTTTCCTCTCCTTATTACACCATACCCAATGGTTTTGCCTTTTTTTTTTTTTTTTTTTTTTTTTTTTTTTTTTTTTTTTTTGCCTTTGTTGTTGTCACCAAAGGTTACAGACGGACCACTTGCTTCAATGACATCTTCAAGAATGATCTATCTCCAGTCATATGTCTTGAGCAGCCAGTGTCAAGATACCATTCCTTATCCTTGGAGTGACCAGCCATTAAGCAGAGGACCTGAAATGTAAACATTAAGAACGAGGTCCCTCTTTATTCCTTGGGTCCTGAGGTTAGCAACCTTTCACGACCCACACCTGTTTGACAGAAGGAGGTTTACTCTTCTTAGCATTGGGTGTGAACCACAAAAGGCATTCTGCAGCCTTGTGACCTTAATCATCACACACAGAGCATTTATTAAAGCTACAAGCATCATGAGGTTTTACTAACTCCTTACTTTTCTTAGGAGTTACATGCGGTTTGGGAACAACGGTTTCAGCTTTGACAAAGGTAGTTATCTTTGGTTTGATCGCGGGTTTTCAAGAAACGCTCTTCTTGCTTTTGAAGGCAGGAGGTACGGTTGAAGAAGAAGGGCGGTCAGCCTTGCAGTTGGCAGCACCACCTATTCCACCTGGAGCGGTTGGAGTAGAGGTGCGGTCAACTCCATAAGACATCTCCTCTGTATCTTCACTCTCAGAATCTTTTCCTTTCATCTGAGAGTTTTTCCCAAACTGTTTCTTTGGAAGAAGACAAGTTAATGCAGAAGCAGGAAAGGGGGCATACAGACTATCAACCTTAGATGGCACAAGTGTTCCAAGAAGTTGGAATGCAATCCACCTCAAGTTATACTTCATGTAAGTTGTAGCTTGTCCATTCAATTCCGAGAATCGGGTATAATTTACTTTGTTTTATTTCAATTATGTTATTTCAATTAGATTTATATTTTTCAATCTCCTACTGACTTAACACCCACCCCTAACATGTTTCCATCTTGCAAGGCAACTTAAGGTTTATACTTAAGACGACATGATCAACATGATCAGTTCAAGTTGCAAAATAACCCAAGATAACAAGGTGATGTTTCAGCTTGCTCATCTTGCTGAAAAATCAAGGTTACTAAAATAGTATGAAGTCAATCTTCAAGTTGCCACAAGCTGAGTCAGATTCACAAAAAAAAAAGTCCAAAGTTACGATCAAGATGTAAAGGTACACACCTTTCTAAGGTTTAAGGATTTTGCATCCTTCTCAAGTTGTTAAGGTTATTTACACCTTCGCCTGGGCGCACGTTTTTCATGTTTTAGTTAAGTTGTAGGTGGGCCAATGTGTCTTGTACATATTGATTACCTTCTTGCACTTAATTAAAATTATGGACTCAAGTTGAAACAACAGGTTGTAACATTAACATGTTACCATAAGTACACAAGGTCTGTAGATGAGAAACATCTATTCATTTCATTCCATTTCATAGCATCACATGTTACTCATTCTTATCCTATTACATTCCCAAAATATTTATAGGTTGTAACATCAACGTGCTACATCTAGAAATCCAACTATTACTTGCAGTCAAAATCTCCAAAAATTTGATCCTAACATTTACGATCAAAGCATCCCAAAAATTTTCACCATGTTATCACAAGACATGGGGAAGCATCAAGAACACCCAAAACATGTACAAACAGACATGTCAAAATCCCAAATTACATCCTAAATTACTATCTGTCTTAGAGAACGCTCCCTCTATTGAAATACTTGTTTAAAGCATAAAAACAAATTGTTTTTTTTGGTACTGACTCCTGCATGCAGAAATACAAACTCACTGTACTCGCAGACTTCCTCTCTCTTCCTTTGTGGTAAATAATAGCCATGTTCAAGTTCTTGATTTAATAGAAGGAGTTTTTTGACGGTTCAAGAATCCCATTATGAATCTGATGCCTAGAGCCTCCCAAACCAATAAACGTCGTCTCATCCTCTGCTCAACTTAATTGTTAGTGGGTGACAGCAGTTAAAGTTTAATTTTCAAAGTTAAATTCTCTTTAAACTTCAAAAATTCGAGGGCAATTGTTTGGGATAGAAAAATCAGCATCTTGGCATTTCATCCTAAGTTAACATCTTGAGTCCACATCTTGATTGTTTACAACTTGCAAGGTCGTTGAGTAAACCCTATTTTTCAGGAACCGTTATCAAGACGTAAGGGACTCCATTACTTCGAACCTATTTTTCAGGAACCGTTATGAGAAACATAAGAAACTCCAAGACCAAGTCAAAGACCGCAAGACATATCTACAACGCACGTGCAATAACTCTCAACGACTATCACGATCAACATTAACCTCCTAGCCGCAATTGTAGGCGCAATCTTAGGGGTAACATTAATTTGTTATTTCCGTTACTATTTCTTAGTATTTAATCAAAGGTGAAACACAAGTAAACACACACTCACATTTTGGTAATACTCTCTGTACTCAGACTCACACTCCGATCATCATAGTAATAAAATTTCACCGTTCCGAGATTTTGTGCCGGCGAACAAGTTGTTCCAGGGCTTTCCTCGTTAAATATCTTGTCCATTGTTTCTTGAATCTTGAAGTATTATATTCCATTGTGCCTAATCTCATTCCTTGAAGTTGAATTGTGTTATGTATATTTTTCAGCATGGTGACATCCTCAGTTGCTCCTGCATGTTAAGATGATATTCCACTGTAAGTATTGCTTAATACTTACTTATTCATTTTATATAATATTTTTTCATTATTATTTTACAGTAAAGCAAAAGAGATAAACATGGGATACAACCAGACACGATCAACTTCTCTTCAACAGCAAGGTGGACTTGGTCTTTGGAGGTAGAGGAGATAACCATGCATGCCGAGATTATAGGAATTAGTAGTTATCCGTTTATAATCTTTGTTATTTAAAGGGGATATGGAGACGAAAAAACACACACCCATTTTACACACTACACACGCACAGCTTGTAATCCTCTCCAATGTCTTCCAAAGTTGTAACCACGATTCTTATAGTGAAACACTTAAGGTTGGAGACCTAACTCCCGGGGTTTTTTTCCGAAGAGGTTGTCATCTCTAAGGTTTTCCTCGTTAACAAAATCCTCGTGTCACTCTTTACTTTCATGTTCTTGTTTCATTTAATTGAATTTCAAAGTCCCCTCGTTGTTGTTTAAATCCATACACTTGCCAAGTTAAGATTCTACATTATTGTTTTTTCTACCAAAACAATTTGGCGCCCACCGAGGGGCCCTTGGTCTATTGATTATTTGGATCATTTCCTAAAAGAGTTCATCATGTCAACCAACCCCAATGTTTCCGCCGCCGTCACTCCAACATCAGGGGGCAGAACCACCTTATTGCCTCCACCTCCTCAGTCAGGACCTCAGCAAACGCAACCTTCAAAGACTCCACAAAAGTAAGGGACCTCTTCCAATGTGGATGCTGACATCCGGAGTATCCTGACCAAACTGAATCAGAGGTTGGATCAGCAAGATAGCAATTCGAAGCTGCTCGCCAATTCCATGATCAAGATGTAGAAGGATCAACAGCTCATCGCTTCCCGGCTTGACAACATCTCACCATTGCGCGCAAGGAACATCAATTTTGACACCACCGGAGGATCCACGTTTCAGAGTGAATTTATTCCAATGGGTGGTCCATCTCAAACCCATCTGCCGACATCCTTAATGATGTCGCCATCCTTGCCCGGTGACACCCTAATGACGCCACCTTCAGCAGGATTCTCCCCGTTCATCCCATTCATTGACAACACCACTGTCACAACCGCCACGGACAACACTGGTTTACTGAATAATCTTTTCAATAATAATAATTTCAATCGTATTCCTATGGCTGACCCTTTTGCAGGAAACCCACTAGCCAAGCAGATACAGGATCTCAGGGAGCTAATAATGAACGTGCCAGGCATAACTCCTCCAATCCAGCTAGTATCTCAGAATTGCTTTAATCAGTCCTGATTTGTCCCAGCAATTGCAAATGTCAACATCCCAAAGCGTTTCAGTGTTCCATCCTTGAAGTTATATGACGGCAGCATAGATCCAGAGGAGCATGTCACCCACTATCAAGAAAAGATGGACATATTACATATCCCACTTCAATTCAGGGAGGCTTGCCTGTGCAGAGGGTTTGGATCGACCTTGGTTGGACCATCTCTCAAGTGGCTGATTAGGCAACCCCTAGGCCCAATTGGCTCATTCGCTCAGCTTATCAACATGTTCTATAATCAATTCTCATGCAGCCGACAATTCAAAAAGCTGACAAGTGACCTCTACAATGTGACCCAGCAGCCTAATGAGACTCTGAAAGAATATGTCCACCGGTTCAATAAAGAAGTACTAGAAATTCCCAATCTTGACATGTCGACAGCCACAGAAGCATTCAAAATGGGGCTGAAGAAGGATTCACAGTATTATCAAGATTTGGTGATGACTCCTTGTAAACGGTTGGAAGAAGTCAGGAGCAGGGCCCTGAGATTCATAAGGTTGGAGGAAGATAAGCTGCGAAGGTCAAAGTCCACATCCAAGATGTCGACATATGACAATCCGGACAGGAAGACTGAATCATCCCACCGCAGAAACAACCGATCTAATCCTTATCCGAGAATTGACAACAACAAAATTAATTCAATCGAGGGTGAGGATGAAGATAGTGATAATGTGCCTAACATTTCTGATTATTGTTTTTTGTTGACATTTCAGGTGTACTCTGTGCAATGGGCAACCTGGGGGACAAAGCAAGATGGCCAAAGAAGACAGATAAATCTACGGGATGGCGTGACAAGTCGAAGTCGTGTGCCTACCATGAGGACTTTGGGCACGTTACAGAAGATTGCATCGCACTAAGAAAGGAGATCAGCTACTTGCTCTCAAAGGGACGTCTTAAGGAGTTGCTGGGATCCAGAAAGAAGAAGGCAGAAAATGCAGAAGCTCCACATGAAGTTGAAAGACCAGTCTCTCCTCCAGCATCAACGAAGGTGATCAATTTCATTAGTGGAGGGTCAGAAATTTGTGGCACTCCCTATTTTGCCGCGAAGCGACATGCCAAAGAGTCAAAGGAAGAGAAGCCAGAAAGACCATCCAGGATGTCGACAGCTTGCCAGGAGCCAATCACCTTTGATGAGAATGTTCGAGATAATTTGCTGGAACCCCATCATGATGGCCTAGTTATTTCCTTATAGATTGCCAATTGTACCATCAGGCGTATCTTGGTTGATGGGGGTAGCTCTGTCAATCTCATTATGTTGGGCACTCTTAAGGAGATGAACATCCCAGAATCGGAGATCGTCAAGAAATCTTCAGTATTTGTAGGCTTCAGTGGCGAAGTCAAAGAAACAGTGGGAGGAATAAAGCTTCCAATCTACTCAAAAGGACTCAACACCATGGAGCAGTTCTACGTAATTGATTGTGCAACATCTTACAATGTTATTCTTGGAAGGCCGTGGATTCATGGAATGAAAGCGGTACCGTCCACTTACCATCAGTGCGTGAAGTTCCCAACACCTTGGGGTGTCGCTAAAATATACAGTGATCAGCAAGTGTCCAAGGAGTGTTATAAGACTTCAATGAAGGCATAGACATCTCCCAAACAAGCATAGCAATTACAGAAAAAAGTACGTGAGGTCCCGGAAGATAGGGAGAACGATGTGAAAGAAGTATTACTAGACCCTTCCAATCCAGACATCAAGGTACTTATTGGCAGTGACATTCCACCAGATATAGAAGAAAAACTTGTGGACCTGTTAAGAGCAGAACAAAGAGCTTTGCTTGGAAGCATGATGACATGACCGACATCAGCAAAGATGTCATCACCCACAAACTCAATATTGATCCTAGTTTTAAGCCAGTACACCAGAAGCGTAGGAAGTTTGCAGAAACAAGAAACCAGATAATCAAGGAAGAAGTAGAACGTTTACTCAAAGCCAACATGATACGAGAGGTAGATTATCCAAGATGGTTAGCAAACATAGTTGTGGTCGAGAAGAAGAACGGGAAATGGCGAGTCTGTGTTGATTTTACCGACTTGAACAAAGCCTTTCTCAAAGATCCTTTCCCATTGCCTCACATAGATTCATTGGTTGATGCCACTTCTGGACACGAGCTCCTCACTTTTATGGACGCATCCTTAGGATTCCAACAAATCCAGATGGAGCCATCTAATCAAGAGGACACCGCCTTCATAACGCCCACAGGTATCTACTGTTATATTGCTATGCCTTTTGGACTAAAAAATGCAGTTGCAACATATCAAAGGCTCGTCAACAAAATGTTCAAAGACTAGATTGGGGACACAATGGAGGTATATATTGACGATATGGTAGTGAAATCCAAGAAATCTGAAGATCACATAAGCCACCTATCTCAAGCCTTAGACATCTTGGATTGTTTCAATATGAAACTTAATCCAGCAAAATGCAATTTTGGAATGAAGGCAGGAAAGTTTGTGGGCTATATGGTAACTAAAAGGGGCATTGAAGCTGCCCCAGAACAGATTCATGCCATTATCAACCTGTCGTCACCTCAATCCGTCAAAGACGTCCAGAGATTGACAGGGAAGATTGCTGCACTCACCAGGTTCATTTCAAAATCTTCTGATCGATGCAAGCCTTTCTATGACATCCTAAGAAAGAATAAGAAGTTCCAGTGGGAAGATCAGCATGAACAAGCCTTTCAAGATCTCAAAAGTTACCTGTCAACACCTCCATTATTGGCCAAACCTCAGGAGGGCGAACACCTTTTCATCTACCTAGCAGTGTCAGAAAGCGCTGTAAGTGCTGTCCTGGTGATAGAGCGAGATGGTATTCAGCAACCCATCTATTATATAAGTAAGAGACTTTTAGATGTGGAGACCAGGTATTCTCATTTACAAAAGTTAATTTTGGCTTTGATAACTGCATCTATTAAATTAAGACACTATTTTGAAACATATACTATAATTGTACGTACTAACTATCCTATTAAGAATGTTATGAGAAAATCAGAGATGTCAGGTCGAATGGCTAAGTGGTCCGTACAATTAAGCACTTACGACATCAAATATGAACCCAGAACAGCAATAAAATCTCAGGCTCTAGCTAATTTTGTGGCTGACTTTAGTCCAACCATGCAACAAGAAGTAGAGTTGGAGGTTCAGCAACTTTAAGATGATGACATCCTGAAAATATGGACACTTTACACAGATGGTGCTTCCAACATGAGAGGCACAAGACTTGGATTTGTACTAAAATCGTCACAAGGGGACATAATACCACAATCCATCAGTTGCAGTTTTAAGGCCACTAATAATGAAACAGAATATGAGGCATTAATTGCAGGTTTAACAGTGGCCCAGGACCTAGATATCAAGCACATCCGGGTGTTTATGAATTCTTTGCTAATTTTAACCATTACAACGAGTCCTACATAGCGAAAAATACAAAGATGACAACATATTTGGAGATTGTAAAAATTTTGGCGGCCAAATTAAAAACTTTTACTTTGGAGCAGGTGCCACATGAAGAAAACTCACAAGCAGATGCCCTAGCAAACTTAGGTTCAGCCTTCAAAAGCATTTCACAGACAAGTATCCCAATTGTGCATGTCTGTGATGATGTGCCACCATTTCGCGGGAGAAATTCGGTTTTTTGCGTTTCTTTGAAAAAACCAAATAAAACTCGGAAAAAGACGGAGTCGCCACGCCATTTTTGTTTTAAGGGCCAAAACTTTGAAAAATGCCCGAGATTAGAGATTTGGGTTCAGAGGTCATGTTACACGCCGGGAAGGACGTTAGTGTGCACCCGGAATGCCTCGTAAAACGAGTCTTCCAAGCTGAAAATCATTTATGTGTGTGTGTGTGTGTGTTTTGGCCAAAATAAGTTGAAACTCAGAAAAGTAAAAATTGGGATATCTTTTTAAGACTTTAAACTGATCCCATGATTTTTCGGAAGATTTTTGGATTGAGATTTGGTACTAAAAAGACCTTTTGAAGTTGAGAGTCACTTCTGCCAGAATGAAAAAGGCAGTGGACCTTTGATTTTGAAATGGATTCAAGGGCCTTAAAACTTCATATTCTGGATAAACTCAGAGAATGAAAGTTGTTCCAGACACCTTAAATAAGATTTGTGCGAAGGAATTTTCCATTTTGGAGAAGATTTGAGGGGTCAAAACCTTCTGGAAATCTCAGATATGAAATCTGGATTTCCAGAAGCTGATGAACTGGCCTCTAAAAGAAAATTTGAAAAGAGGAGTTTTACTCACCCAAAAAATAAAGTAAAAATATATCTGGAAAGCTCTGGATGTTGGATACAAAAAGTGTTTTGTAGTCAACACCAAATTCCAAGTTTATCTGTGTCCAAAAATTAAGACAATGGACTGGGGTCTTGGAAAATTGCTACTGGACAGCAACTTCTCAAGAAAGAAAATATGATTTTAAAGGGGGTTTTGCATCCATGCTTGTCCCCATTTCCCTAGGTTTTGGTTAGTGATCACTTGACATTTTAGTGGTGAATCAACTATACCAAACCATCCTTGGGGTACATTAGGACTAAGCACTTCATTTGCTTGGGAAGGGGAATTTTATCCTTTGAAATCAAGATTTGGTGCTTGAAAATGGTTTTTAGGGTTTTGAAAATGCATTTGCAAGTAAGTAAGAACACATTGAAGAAAATGTTGATCCTTGTAGAGGATCATCCATGGAGATGAACTTCCATGGTGATCTTCTTGGATCTAAAACAAGAAGATGAATGAACTACATTTTGTAGCTTGAAAATGCATGCATGGATGAGAGATTTAGGGTAAGAAGAGGGAGGTTATACCTATCTTCTTTGTGTTTTTGTTTGAAGGCTTGAATGTAAGAGTGAGTGGATTTGATTTGAGTGAGTGAAAGTTGGGAAGATTCAAGAGAAAAAGGTGACAATTCTTAGAGAATTCTCACTGTTTTCTCAAGTATTTTCGCCAAATGCTGTGAGTTGTGTTGTTGTTCTTCCTTCTTTTTTTTGTGACTGGAGGGCTCAATTTATAGCCCTCTGAAATTGACAATCCCATCCGCGCGGATAAACCCTGCAGCGTGCACTGTTCATTAAATGCTGCTCCAGGCTTTGGACACAAGGAATAATCTTTTCAAAATTCAAATTAATCAGCCAGTTTTTGTTTCCAGCCATTTCTATTTTTGGTTTTTCTTATTTCTTTTGCTTTTTTGATTCCTTTCCTTGGTTTATCTTTTTTTGGCAATCCCTAATCTACCCTTACTTGGTTAGAAATGTTAGGAATGTTAGGAATTGTTAGAAATATTATAACTTTCGTTAATTTTCTAACGAAAATACTAACAAGCTCAAATTGGAGCACTTACAGTAGCCCCTCGGCGACGGCGCTTTCGAAGGAAGCGGGGTCGTCGATAAGAGTAAGGCTCCACATTTGGCGGGATGATCGAGTGATCGGGTGGCTGAACCTATTTAATAGGCTACCTACGTATCCCGAATGGGAATCAAGCCAGTCGTAGTTCGGGTCTTTGACCCTGGAGATGATGGCGTTTTAGGTGCCTCGAACCTGATGAGCGAGTTACGCGATCGGTTGCTGGAGAGAAACTCTGTTGGGGATAAGAGATGACCATTTTCGGTCGGAGGGCTATCCGCTCTGCTGGGGATAGGAATGACCCTTTTCGGTCTGATGGCTATCCGCTCTGCTGGGGATAGGAATGACCCTTTTCGGTTTGATGGCTATCCGCTCTGCTGGGGATGATTGCGATTTATCGCCTTCCTAGTGTTGTGTGTGATAGCGTCTTAGGTGCCTCGAACCTTGATGATGGCGTCTTCGGTGCCTCGGACCTTGGATGATGATGGCGTTTTAGGTGCCTCGAACCTGGATGGTGATGGCTTTTTAGGTGCCTCGGACCTTTGGAGATGATGGCGTTTTAGGTGCCTCGAACCTGGATGGTGATGGCTTTTTAGGTGCCTCAGACCTGGATGATGATGGCGTTTTAGGATCCTCGAACCTGGATGGTGATGGCTTTTTAGGTGCCTCGGACCTGGATGATGATGGCTTTTTAGGTGCCTCGAACCTGGATGGTGATGGCTTTTTAGGTGCCTCGGACCTTTGGAGATGATGGCGTTTTAGGTGCCTCGGACCTGGATGATGATTGCTTTTTAGGTGCCTCGAACCTTAATTTGAAAAGGCCTTTCGGTGGACTTCGTCTGCTGCCGAAGGATAGGGTGACCGTTTTGGTCGGAAATTTGGACCTATGGTAGGCTACCTACGTATCCCTAGTGGGAATCAAGCCCTTTCGTAGTTCGAGATCTACTCGAGATTTCGTTGGCTTTTGGGATTCCGTTAGCTTCGCTGGGGATTTCGTTAGCCTTTGCTGGGGAAAAATCGGACGTATTCGTCGGAGAAATCGGTCTTACGTTTTACTGCCGGGGAATGATTTTAATGAAAGAAACGGGATTCTGTTATCTTTCTCGGAGAAATCGGTCTTACGTTTTACTGCCGGGGAATGCTTTTGATGAAAGTTACGGGATCCCGTTATCTTTCTCGGGGAGATCGGTCTTACGTTTGACTACCGTTGATGATTTTTGATGAAAGATACGGGATTCCGTTATCTTTCTCGGGGAGATCGGCCTTACGTTTGACTGCCGTTTTGATGATTTTGATGAAAGATACGGGATCCCGTTATCTTTCTCGGGGAAATCGGTCTTACGTTTTACTGCCGTTTGATGATTTTGATGAAAGATACGGGATTCCGTTATCTTTCTCGGGGAAATCGGTCTTACGTTTGACTGCCGGGGAATGATTTTGATGAAAGGGGGTTGACTCTGTTAAGTTGGGGACTGAACGGCAGAGTCCTGGAATTTTAAAGGGCAAAAGGGTCATTTTGACCCTTACAATCCTGTCCGCGCGGAGAGGGTTTGAAAGTCAGAGGGTCTTAATGAGGGGCCAACGCCCTTCCTCTTCCCCATTCAGTTTTTTCAAAAATTACGAGAGAGAAGGAGATTTTTCGCCAAAACCGCCATTGAAGGCCAAAAAGCTTGAAAATTCTTCCATTTTTCTTCGATTTTCAAGCAATGGAACACGGGGAAGGTGTTTTTCAAGGCCAAGGACGTGGCCCGGTAGCGGAGAGACGATTGGAGCTCGTCCGAATGAGGAGGCACTATACTTTTTCGCAATCGATTGCGGAGGAGCCATACCCCGATGCTTGGCAACATTGGGCCACCGATCCGAGTCTCCGAACGGTATTCTTCGAATCCTTTTGATTCCTTTGTTGATTTTTTGCTTGAAATTGAATTTTGGGTGATTTTTGAATTTTTTTTTTTTGAAAATTCGAATGATTGATGTTCTTGGCTTTGAATCTTGATTTTGATGCTTTGCATGTTGTAATGAGTATATGGGTAACTCAAAATGTGCATTTTGCTTGGAAAAAGAATTGACATTTTCGCCTTTTTTTTTTTGAAATATGAAACTATGATGGATGATTTCCCGAATTTGGGACGGACTTCTTTTGTTGCAATGTAGGATTCTTGCAATGATGATTTTTTTTTTGCAATGAGATGATGATTCTATGAATGACATGTATGCATGTTATTTTATGAAAATGGGACGGAGTTTTTGCTTCCGTTGACTCCTTGTGTGAATGTATGAATGTAGGATATTTCTTTTTTTTTTGAAATGACGGATGATATGCATGTTATGAATGCATTTTTTTTTTTTGAGAGTGTGATTTTCTATGAAAAGTGGGATGGATTTTTCGTTCCCCTTTGAATGAATGACTTGAGAGATTGTTTATGTATGTATTTCATGAAAGATGGGACAGAGTTTTTTGCTTCCGCTGAACGAATGTATGCATGTTTTTTTTTATGGAAAATGGAACGGAGTTTTTACTTCCGTAGGAATGCATGTAGAACTCTCTTTTTTTTTTTTTTTGATGATGAGTGATATGCATGTATGCATGTTGGTTGGGATTTGCTGAAAATTGTCTTTTTTGTGAGAGAAAAAATGGGGCTCGGTTCATTGCATGCCGTTATGCTGCCGAATTTTCTTCAAAACTTTTGTGATGAATGATGCATGTATATGCTTTTTTTTTTGTGCAAATGCAAATGCAAATTTTTTTTTTGACATTTTCTCTCTTTTTTTTTTATTGCAGGGTGGAAACAACTACGTGACGGAGCAGCTGAATAAGATGAAGACTCGAGGATCGGTGGAGTCTGTAGTTGACTTGTGGGACCGGCTTCCGAATGCGGGCCGAGGAGCTTTGCCGAGTCCGAGACAGATTGTTGTTGAGACCGGGCTTTGGGAGTTCATTGAGTGCTTGAGGGGATTGGTCAAGTTCCCTAAGAGCAAGGGCACGATGTTTGCTTTGGCGCAGACTTGGTGGGATGCGACCCACACGTTTCACTTCTTCGGGGCGAGGCTACGGTTACGCCTTCGACTATGCCGCAATCACGGGTCCGTCCTTTAATGGACGCAGCATTGAGTGGCGGGACGGCTACAGCGACGCGGACTGCGCAGGATCTTCGGGATTTTCCCCTATTCCCAAAAAGGGGATGGGGATGGAGTATGCCGTGGTCTATGGGAAGATTGTGGAGACCATTGTGAGCTACGAGGCCGGGAGGAGAGGATAGGCGCCGAGCGGTGCTAGGGCCTTCTTGTGGTTTGCTTTTTCGAGCACCCTTTTTGGACATGCTGAGGGGACGGCAGTCTTTGCCTTGTTGAGGTCCTTGGAGGACATGGAGATGGCTGGAGATGTCTCTTGGGGAGAAGCTGGGCTGGCAGAGCTTTACTTTTCTCTTGATAGATACAGCCGGAAGGCTGTGAGCTCCTTATACTGCTTTGAGTTTGCCCTGGAGGTATAAGCTTTCTTTTTGCTTTCCCTCTCTTCTTGAGCACACACTTTTCTTTTGCACTGGATTGATTTGATTTTTACCTTTCGCAGGTATGGGCGTTGGAGTTCTTTCACGTCACAATGTGGCGGCAGCCGGCGGAGTACGTCGGGGCGTATCCGGCCATGCGCTCCTGGTCCAAGCATGCCCGAGAGAAGATAAGCTCCAGGGGGCGTACGACTCTCAGATACGCGGATTGCCTTCCTTTGACGGAGGCTGAGACGGATGAGAGGATGATATTCTACCCCTGGGATCATTTTTAGGTGGCGCAGCTGAAGGACGCTGAGATTTGGACCGTACAGCGGAGGATTCTGAGAGGTCTGACTTGCGACGTCTATTATCTGGGAGAGAGGGTGACACGCCAGCATGGCGTGAACTCGCCTCTGATGACACCGGTGGAGCCTCCCGTCGATATGATGCACCCGAGTGATAGGTCTGCGACCTGGGATGATTACCGAGCCGGCCAGCACTTCTCGGCATTTGTGGCGATTGAGCCGTATCCAGTATTTGTTTTGAGGAGGCTGAGGATGCCCCAGGTTCTGGATAGAGAGGGGTTAGGGGTCCCGCGATACCCTCGGACGGACTTTTCATATGTCCAGGATGGGGTCCGATTGAGGGTGCAGATCCCTCAGCCTGAGCGGCTTCCACGAGCTTTCCGGCCTCGTCCGGGTATGAAGGTACGGCTTTTTATGCTTTTGCCTCTTCTTTCTTCCTTTCTTTTTTTTTTTGCTTTTGTCTTTTCTTTTCTTTCCTGTCATCATTTTTCGCTTCAACTGTTTCTGACGCTTTTGCTTTCGTGCAGTTTTCGGAGGTGGTCGTTGAGAAGCTGACGAAACAAGTGATCGGGGCTAAGAGATTTATCAGGAGGATGGTTGCTTGTGGGGCTCCTCAGGCTAGAGCGAGGCGACCACGGCCGGCGCCTGTCAGGCGGGAGGCTTCCCCTATTCGTTCAGAGACTTCTTCCGAGACTCCTCTGTCTCCTCTCATTGATCCCCGCGCGGTGCTGCCTTCGGATCATGTCATTCTCGGGGATCCACATGGGCAGGGACACGTTTGGCAGCATGGTGGGTCGTCTTCGTACGTCCAGGAGTCCGACGCCTTCACCTTCGGATATGATTTCTTCGCAGATCTTGGCTTGCCCTATCAGAGCGTGCCAGTTGGTCCTGACGAGCCTTCTTCCGGGGACGAGGATGATGATTCTGAGCCTGAGATTTTCAGGGCTCCTGATGAGGCGGGCCCGAGCCGCAAGAAGGATCGGGGGCAGACGTCGGGCGCTAGGGATTCTGATTGATCTTTTTTTTTAGACTGATTTTCTGAGATTGAGATTTGTGACTGGGATTGAGATTTGTACAGCTTATGCACATTTTGCTCTTTTTTTTTTGGTATGTAATAATTTAGGATTATTGTTACCCCTTTTTTTTGTTTTTTTTTTATGCACACTCCTTCTTTTTTTTTTTGAATGTAATAAATTAGGATTTTATTTTATGAATGCAATGCAGTATGAATGCAATGTTGCATGAGCCTTGGTTTTTTGGCAAGGGTGTTAGTGTTTGGTATATGGACTGGTTTGGGGAGGTTTTTTTTTGCACATGTTTCGAGCAACCGGGACGGAATATTCCTTTTTTGGTGCAGCAGCTTGGACTGTTGCAGATTTTTCTGATGAAAGACAATCATGTCCGCGCGGAGGGGTCCTGCATCTGACATTGTCCTTTAATTTTGCTTCAGATCTGGTTTTGCTTTATTTCAAATTCAAATATCCTCTTCAACCTCCAGTCCAAACAGCCATTTTCGGGGAGAAAGAGAGAAAATCCATGGAAAACCTTAGAAAAGCTCCATCAAAATTGTCCCAAGAATCCCAAATGTCATTCTTTAACAAATTCAAGGATTGGTCCCGGGAGATTATGCATGAGAGGAGGTTATTCTTTGAAGAAAGGTACAAGGTGAAGTGCTTATGGTCTCTCAAGGAATTGATTCCGGACTATGATCTTCTGAGGGCTTCTTCCTCATTTTGGGATACTAGAAGGCATGTCTTTTGCCTTTCTTACAATGAGGTTGTTCCGACCGTGGAAGAATTTCGGGCTTTGCTTGGTGGCCCGGAGGTGGAGGAGATAGCGGTTCCTTTGCCTGGAGGGGCTTCTTTCGTTGACAGATTGTGCAACCTTCTTCATCTTTCCCCGGAGGAAGCGCAAGGTATGATCTGTGGTCCCGATCATTTTGACATTTCCGGTCTCCCTGATAGATTTAGGGGCTTAGGCTTGCTTGACGATGCCTATTGGGATGCCTTTGCACTTTGCATGTTCGGGACCTTGTTCATGGTCTATTCTTTTGGGATCTGTCATCGGTCTCTGCTGGATGTAGTCGTTCATTGTCGCTTGGGCAGAGATGTTGTACCTTTGATCTTGGGGGAGACTTTCCATGCTCTCGATAGGGCGCTCAAGCAGGGAGGCGGTATATGCACGGGGGCAGCCCGTTCCTCTTGACTCGTGGGCGATGGAGCGCTTGGGGATTCTTCGGGAAACTCCCGATATGATCAAGCCTTGGACATTCGCCGGGAGAGGGGTTCTTGTAGATTTTGATGATCGGGGCTCATGGGAGCATTGGATGGCCGGTCGCCGGACGAAGATATCAGATGGTCGGTGCCTTGTTGGCGGGTGGAGACTCGCAGAGTGCTTCAGGGACGGGTCTCATATGATCATGCTTAGGGGCTTTCTCGATCCCAGCTTCTATATTCTGTCTTTGGTTCTGAGACAGTTCGGCTTAGAGCAGGTTCCTTTGGAGGACTTTGATGATATAGCCACCAGGGTGGTGGTTTCCGTTTCTATGGATGATCCTTCGGTATTTTCCTTTCTTTCCCGAGCATGGAGGTATGACGTCTTTCCTCCTCGGGTTATCCTCAGGCGTCCGAGACCGGTGTTCTTGACCACTTGGTACTTGGATTGGTACGAGAGGCATTTGGGAGAGACTCAGATGGCTATTTTGAGACGGCGTGAGGCCATTGTGGGAGCGGAGGACCCGGCTTCGAGAGGAGGAGGGCCGAGGCGAGGGCCAACCCTCATGACAGGAGCGGAGACGCTGTGACCGACTATGAGGCTTATGTCAAGAGACAATAGAGGAGGACTCATATGCTACCAGCTAGGCTACAGGAGATGAGAGATGACGCTAGGGCTACCAAGGCCCTGACAGAGGCTGGTCTGATAGATCCTGTTCCTATACCAGAGCTTGGTAGGAGGAAGACCGACATTTTTCCCGTTCAGAAGAAGAAGACTCGAAAGGGGAAGAAGAGAGGAGAGGCCAATTCGAGTGGCATGGAGTGACTCAGAGGTTTCCGAGTATCCCTTTCTTGTCATGGCGGACACATTAGTTTGATTACGTATCTTAGTTTTCTTTTAGCTGGTTGCCAGTTGTAGGAATGAACCGGGCTTAGACTCATCAAAAAGCTTTTAACTTGTAATGAATATTTGAATTGCTTCGTAGTTTTTCGAGACGCTTTCATGGTCTCGATAAATTGTATTGATGTCGATTTTGACTTTTATTTGTGTTTTAGACCGAACCGTTTCCGCCGCTCTACGTTCCCCTCATTTTGAGGAGCTCAGGTCTTCGTAGTTCAACCTGGCCGATTTTTTTTGTTGTTTTTTTTTTTTTGTTTTTTTTTTTTGTTTTTTTTTGGTGCAACCCCTCGTTTTTTACCTAGGCCGCCCTTTTCGGGTTTTCAACCTAGTTGCGTATTACTCTTTTAGCACTCTTTTTTTGTTTCTTTTTTACGCGTAGTATCTCGCGCAGCCTTGTCACCATTCACTGGGTGTACAAACGGATTTCCGTCGAGGTCCGCAAGTTGCATGGCTCCTCCAGAGAAGATCTTTTGGACGACGTATGGCCCGACCTGCATGCTCCCATTTGCCGAAGGGGTTGATACGGACCGGGGCTTCTCTTTAAGACGAGATCACCTTCTCGGATCTCCCGATGCTTTACTTTCTTGTTAAAGGCTCGGCCATTCTCCCTTGGTAGGCTCGGATGTGTTCCATGGCCTTCAATCGGCGTTCATCTAGCAGGCCAATTCATCATGGCGACTGGGAGCCATTCGACCTCGTTGATCCGGCTTTCCAGCCAGATACGGAGCGAGGGGATTTCTAGCTCGATTGGGAGTACGGCTTCCATTCCGTATGTGAGGGCAAACGGTGTTTCCCCGCTTGCCGTTCGGCGATGTTCGTAGCCCCAAAGTGCCAGTGTAGCTTCTCGGGCCAATCTCCGCCTCGGACGGCCCATTTTCCGGATGATGTTTTCCAAAGTCTTGTTTGCCGCCTCGACGGCTCCGTTGGTTTGGGGCCCGTAAGGAGATGACTTGTGACGGGTTATTCGGAATTCTCGCCAAAGGCCTTTCACATTCCCCTTCGAAGTGGGCTCCATTATCTGAGATGATCTCGGCTGGCAACCCGTATCGGCATATGATGTTCTCTTTGATGAAGAGGGATACTTTCCTTGAGTTGAGGATTTTGTAGGATTTTGCTTCAACCCATTTGGTGAAATAGTCCACGGCTACCAGTGACGAACTCGTGGCCGTATCGCTGATGGTGTGATTTTGCCTATGACATCAATTCCCAAGTGACGAAAGGCCAAGGGGTTGTCATGCAAGTATAACTCGTGAGGAGGCAAGCGATTAAGATTTGAGTATCGCCGACATTTGTCGCAGCCTTTTGACGAACCGGATGCGCCGGCTTCCATGGAGATCTAAAAGTACCCCATTCTCGCATGATTTGCATCGTAGCTCGAGCATTCATGTGAGGGCCGCAGTACCACTATGTATTTCTTTCATGAGTTCGGTAGCCTCTTGTTTGCCGATACATCGCAGAGGGGGCCTTGATAACGCTTCTTGTATAGCATGTTTCCCAAAAGAACATAATGGGAGGCGAGCCGCTCTGTGGCCGAGAGACTTTTCGCTCCGATTCCTTCTTTATATTCCCCATCTTCATTTTTGAAGGAGGCTTCTCCGTTCTTAAGGTACTAATAGATCCGAGTGTACCTGTGGATCACCGGCCGGTTTGGCTTCGCTTCGATTTCAAAGCAATAAGCGGGATTTTCTCTTCTCCCGACTACGAATGGTTTGACGGACTTCCCTTCGGGTATTTCAACGAGGGAGGCTAGCGTTGCTGCAGCATCCGCAAATCTGTTGCGATCTCTCGGGCAAGTAATGAAAGCCGATCTCCTTGAATTGAGTTACTAGCTCTTCCATGTAAGTGTGATATTTCTGTAGACCCGGGTCCACGGTCTTCCATTTATTAGAGACCTGATTGATGATGAGGGCAGAGTCACCATACACCTCCAATTCCTTGATATTTCTTTCAAGGGTGGCTTCCAACCCGGCTATGCAAGCTTCATATTCAACGGTGTTGTTGGTGACTTGAAGTTCAACCTTACCGCTATGGGGGTGTGTTCGTCAAGAGGATCGACTAGAAGCATTCCTATTCCGTTCCCCTTTTGTTTGACGCCCGTCGAAGAAGAGTTGCCACGATTTTCTCCTTCTAGAGCAAAGATTCCATCATCGGGAAATTGAGGTTCAGTCCTCGGACTCATCACTTGGGAAATCGGCCAAATGTTCCGCCATTATGCGTCCTTTTACGGATTTCTTTGAAACATAAGTGATGTCGTATTCACCAAAAAGAATGACCATTTTGCCAACCTCATAGAGATGGAAGGCTTGTCGAATGTATATTTGATGGGGTCTATCCTTGAGACGAGATGTATCGGGTGAGACCGCATGTAGTGTTTCAACTTTCCCACTACCTGCACCAAACCCGCGCAAGTCTTTTCACGAGCGAGTAATTGAGTTCGCTTCCGAAGCTTTACGCTACGAAATAGATGGCGTTTTCGACCTTGGAATCTTTCTTCTCTTGATCTAGCATAGCCCCAATTGCCGTATTCGTGATGCTTAGATATAGCAATAGTGGCTTTTGGCCGATGTGGTGGGCAAAGAATCGGGGATTCACGAGGTATGCCTTGATCTGTTCAAAGCGAGCCGCATTCTGGAGTCCATTCGTGTAGGCATTTTTCTTCATCAACTTGAAGATCGGCTCGCAGATCGAGGTCACCGATTTACAAAGCGGCTTATGTATTGTAGTCTTCCCATGAAGGACTTCACTTCGTCGTTGTCCTGGTGGCTTCATTTCAACTATCGCCTTGATTTTACGAGGATCTACTTCGATCCCTCGTTACGTCACCATATATCCTAGCACCTTGCCTCGTCTTACACCGAAGGTGCATTTGGCCGGATTCGCCTCATGATGTGGTCTCGGAGGCGGCCGAAGAATTTTCTCAAATCAACAAAGTGTTGGCCATCTCGATCCTCTCGGAGTGTATTATCATGTCGTCCACATAGACCTCAATTTCTTTGTGGATCATGTCATGGAACAGAGCTGTAGCTGCCCTCTGGTACGTAGCCCCAGCATTCTTTAGTCCGAACGGCATGACGGTGTAACAGTAGGTGCCCCAAGGGGTTGTGAAGGCCGTTTTGGCTTGATCCTCTCTTGCCATTTTGATTTGGTTCTAACCGGCAAAACCGTCGACGAAGGATTTAACTTCATGGTTGGCCGTGGAATCTACCAAAATGTCGATGTTTGGGGAAATCGTCTTTTGGACTGGCTTTGTTCAAGTCTCCGAAGTCTACGCAAAGACCGGATCTTTCCGTTGGCCTTGGTCACCGTTACTATGTTGGAAAGCCATGTAGGGTATTCAATGACCACTGATGAACCCCGCCCGAGCATCTTTTTCTATCTCCTCTTTCACTTGTAGGGACCATTCGGGCTTAATTCTTCTTAGCTTCGCTTCGGCTTGACTTCCGGGTCGAGCGGTATTCGGTGCTCAACTATGGAAGGATCGAGGCACGGCATATCTTTATAGGACCATGCGAACACATCCACGAATTCTTTTAGCAGGCTCAATTAGGGCATCCCTTTCGGTCCCTTGAAGAAACTACCAATCTGCGTCTCTTTAGGCTCTTCCGCAGCTCCCAAATTCACACTCGTCAAAATCTCTTCGGCGGCTTGGGCTCGATTTTCCTCTTTCCTGACAACCCGCTTAAAGATTTCTTTGATATATTGTTCATTTAATGTGTCTCGCTTCTTCATCTAGTGAATCGTTATTAACCTGTTTTTAGATTATTAGTTAATTCATCATTAGTTAAAGTGGCAATTAAGGGATACTCGTAAAGGTTCGTCATTTCATTGAGAATAAGAGGGAAACAAAGATTGGCTACAATTTTGTGGTCTTCGGGCGTGAGGCCATCGGACGATTCGAAGACTCAAACTCAACAATGAGAGACTCGAGAGGACTTTACAAAGGTTGACACAAAGGGACGGGGACCAATCCAAGTTTGGTGATCATTTCTTCTTTGGTCGCGGACGGGCCCGAGAGAGTTTCCCAATTCTTTAGCGGCATTGCTGCCGGAGGCCTCATGACTCGGGGCCGTCTCGCTTCGTCCTCCTTCCTCAGCCGTTGCTATCATCTCTTTGTCTCGAACCGTAATCAATTGTGTTTGGCGTCTGAAAACAGAGAATGTGGATGTAGGGATCTTCCTCAATTCTCGGGATTTCTATCTCGTCACAATCCGACCGCTCAATCCGGATGTAAGGACGTATGCGTCTCCTGTGTCGCTGAAAAATGTCATGTCCCATACTCGAGCGGAAAGGCTTAGCAGGCAATTCAGTAAGGAGGACGTCCCACACGACGTTCATAGATTCAAGTTGGGTATGACGATGCTTGTCGATCTTTATCATGAAAATTTCCTGGCTTGGGTGGTCGAGAGTGGGTTTGAAGAATGGTGACAAAGCCGTGATTAGGGACCGGGGGTTTGTGTGCCCGTATCATGGCGGTGTTCAATGTTTCCTTCCCAAAGTATGCCTCCAAACGTTGGAAATGACAATTGAATTTGATGAATCGAACTTCTTCTGAGTCTGCTCGCTGAGTGCGTTGACATAGTTGGCATCACCGGATTCAGGGGATTCTCGCGAGACTTCCCCGATAATCCCTTGGTCGATTCGGAGGAGGTAGCCCCGTGTCTCGGCTAAGAGCATGCTTAGTGACGGTCCTCGCTTCGTTCCTTATGAGGAAACCGTCACCCTTATGACTTCAAGGTCCCCTTGTCGGTTAATGAATTTGACGCATTGGTGGAGAGTGGAAGCTATGGCTTTCATGTGATGCAACCAAGGGCGCCCTAATAGTGGCCGTGAACTCGGATGGGATGTCCATTACATGGAACTTTGCTTGGCACCATTTGGGTTTCGTATCGTAGTTCCAGTTACCGTCCCTGTGATGGGACGAGACGAACCGTCATAGGCCTTGATAATCCGGGTAGATGGGATCATATGCCTTTCATTGATGCGCGGGGCTCGCATCATGCTAAGGGGAAGGACATTAATGGCTGATCCATTATCCACCAATACTCCAGTGGAACGACACGGTGTTGAGCTTAATGGTGATGTACAAAGCTTCGTTGTGGCCGGGAAACATCTCTTGGCAAATCTTCGTCGCGCAAGGTGATCATGCTACCATATAGGCGGGGATCATAGATTTGGTGCTTGTCTCGGAGAAAGAGAGTCACCAAGCCGTCACTTCGTGCCTTTTTCTTGCGAGGTAGACCCTTTGCCGAAGCCCTGGGTTATACCGAGGCCTTTTGTGGCGGTTGCCATCTCCGGTCAACATGTTGATTGAGTGGGAGCGCTAAACCGGCGTTGGTCTTTCTTTGTCTGGTGCACTCCTGAGCCTGGACAACCGAATTTTGGCTGTTCCCGCGGGGGATAGATTTCGATTGCAAGAGTTACCTGTGTCCACAGTATTCTCGGTGTCCGAAAGTCTCACTGTCGTTGGCAAGGCTTTTCGCTTTTCTACCCCCGTTTGCTTTGGGAAGACCGGGCCGGAGTAGAGTACATAGTAATCAAATCCCCATGGCTCCCCGAGCGTACCCACACCGGTATCACCGGCCTCGAACCTCTCTTTCAATTTCGCCGGGAGGAAACTTTCTTCTTCTTAGGAGGACGGTCCTCGTGTATCCGGTCTTGATAGTCCCTTTCAAGGCGATCGGGGCCGATCACGAGATATCCCACCAAATGTGTTCTACAATTTGGTGGTGGATTTGGGACCTCGGGTTGAGCAGTCTTTGGAGTGACTTTCATTTGAACTGAGTCCGGGAGATCTGCTAATAGTTGGGCTCGTGCAGAAGCGAATGGTTGGACTCTGCCGGATAATGAGAGGTATTAAGATCCGGGGAACGAGGCATATGCTTGTCCTTCGAGGGAGCCCGATCGGTTGGGAGATTGTTAAGGTCTTTGAAGTGGCGTGTGGCCTCTTCAATCCCGGGCTTCTTTATGCATTGCAGCGTTCCTCAGGGGCTTTGATGGGCGACCATATTTCTTCAAGCTGTTTCCTGATCTTCATCACCTGTGCCGATATTTGCGGGATCATCGCTTTGAGAGGGGACAACCGACGGTATGCCGAACTCTTTCGTCCCCTGATCAGCTGAATGAGTGGCCTTTGGATCAGCTGCTTGTTTAGGGGCCGGTTGCCTGTAGCCGACGGGCGGGAGTCCGGCGGTGGAGACATAGGAATCTTGGGGTAGCATCTTGATGTATCGGGATGATTAAGAAGAGGAGGAGAACCTTCTTCCTTCTTCGCGGTAAAAGTGCCATTGGAATTGAGGCGATAGTCAAACCATGACTTGCGACAACCCAGGAAGGTCGTTAATTTGAGCCTCATGTCGAAGTCTCATCTGTTCTACCAACCGGATCCACATGCGGATGCATGCGAGGGATTTTGGAGGACGGAGCAACGTGGTCCCCATCATTACCGGGCGTGCGAGACATTACGAAACCGGAGTCGGAATAAACGGCGAAGGCGACGACGCGCTTGACTCTTCCCAACTGATCAAACGGTGACCGGTGTCGGAACCAACCTTTGTGAGGAGGCTGCGGGGAAAGGTACGAGGGTTCGATGTCCAGGAATTGAAGGAGGGTAGGTGGTTGGGCTTTGGGCTCATGCAACATGCAGTTATTTGCTCACGTTTACTTAAAATATGGTTTATTAACCTAATCGGTTGGAAAAGATTGCTCTTCTTTTTCGCAAACTACTCCGGATCTGGATCGGTGGGCCCCGTCACTACGTCTATAAGCCCCTCGTATTCCACACGTATTTCGACCTCCCGGGGTGGGCGGCCAGGGCGAGGGTCCTATAGGGCAAGCGGGTCCCACCGACCGAAAGAAAAATGATCCTAAAAGTCTGGCGGGTAATCGAGTCTTAACGAGCATTTGATGTAAATTACGGACAAAGCTGACGTCAAAGTCAAGATCATGTCCGAGGGCTCGACGAAAAGTCGGCATGATTTGGACTGATAAGCGTCCATGATTGATCTTGACTTGTCGTCAATTAAGCCGTAATTAGGCATGGAATAATCATTAATCCTTGATGACTCAGTGTCAATGGTGGGAGTCAGTGTATAATTTGTGCCAGTCAGAGCCAAAGTCAAGGCGCCGGCCAATATCTTGGTCAAAGTCTGCGGCGAAAAACCGGCAGAACTTCGACTGATTAGGGTCCCCGAAAGATATTGAGTCGGTATGCCGACAAAGGCTTGAAAGGAAAGGTCTATACACAGACAGGGCATGACACAGACCAAACTAAAAACCAACTAGGTCTCGGACAGAGTGTGTCACGGACAAGTGCATGGTCGACACGAGGCTCCATGGGATGTTTGGGTAGTCCTGTGCTTGCATCGAGAGGCGTAATAAGACCAAACGGGCCGCGACAAGGATTTCCCCGGGTTAGGGACGTAGTGTGCAGTGTACGGTCACGTGCGCGTAGTGTGCAAGCAGTCTATTTTCTTTTTCTGAGTAAAATAGAAATTTTTATGTGTCTTAAAAATATGATGCATGATTTTTTTTTTGAAAGTTTTCTTTTTTTTTTGAAAAAAATTTTTTTTGAAAGTTTTTTTTTTGAATTTTTTTTTTGAAATTTAATGAACACATAAGCACAAAAGCACAAGAATTCTGATAGTTAGGGACATGATTCCGACAGTCAAAATTTTGACTTTTTCCGAGGCGGCCAAAACAACACGAAAATGTGCAAAAATCAACACACACACACAAATGATTTTTAATAGCCGGGACGGAAGCTTGACCCTCAAAAGCTTTTCTTTTTTTTTTTGAAAACGGTGATATCGGTACGTGGGATTGTTAAACCACAATTTATCCCCGACTCGTGTTAGGAGGCGATAACGGGAAGTTTAATGGTTTCCACCAATATACCAAATATCATTTTTTTTTAGAAAAAGCTTAATTATCCCCAGCGGAGTCGCCACTGTGATGATGTGCCACCATTTCGCGGGAGAAATTCGGTTTTTTGCGTTTCTTTGAAAAAACCAAATAAAACCCGGAAAAAGACGGAGTCGCCACGCCATTTTTGTTTTAAGGGTCAAAACTTTGAAAAATGCCCGAGATTAGATATTTGGGTTCGGAGGTCATGTTACACGCTGGGAAGGACGTTAGTGTGCACCCGGAATGCCTCGTAAAACGAGTCTTCCAAGCTGAAAATCATTTGTGTGTGTGTGTGTGTTTTGGCCAAAATAAGTTGAAACTCAGAAAAGTAAAAATTGGGATATCTTTTTAAGACTTTAAACTGATCCCATGATTTTTCGGAAGATTTTTGGATTGAGATTTGGTACTCAAAAGACCTTTTGAAGTTGAGAGTCACTTCTGCCAGAATGAAAAAGGCAGTGGACCTTTGATTTTGAATTGGATTCAAGGGCCTTAAAACTTTATATTCTGGATAAACTCAGAGAATGAAAGTTGTTCCAGACACCTTAAATAAGATTTGTGCGAAGGAATTTTCCATTTTGGAGAAGATTTGAGGGGTCAAAACCTTCTGGAAATCTCAGATATGAAATCTGGATTTCCAGAAGCTGATGAACTGGCCTCTAAAAGAAAATTTGAAAAGAGGAGTTTTACTCACCGAAAAAATAAAGTAAAAATATGTATGGAAAGCTCTGGATGTTGGCTACAAAAAGTATTTTGTAGTAAACACCAAATTCTAAGTTTATCTGTGTCCAAAAATTAAGACAATGGACTGGGGTCTTGGAAAATTGCTACTGGACAGCAACTTCTCAAGAAAGAAAATATGATTTTAAAGGGGGTTTTTGCATCCATGCTTGTCCCCATTTCCCTAGGTTTTGGTTAGTGATCACTTGACATTTTAGTGGTGAATCAACTATACCAAACCATCCTTGGGGTACATTAGGACTAAGCACTTCATTTGCTTGGGAAGGGGAATTTTATCCTTTGAAATCAAGATTTGGTGCTTGAAAATGGTTTTTAGGGTTTTGAAAATGCATTTACAAGTAAGTAAGAACACATTGAAGAAAATGTTGATCCTTGTAGAGGATCATCCATGGAGATGAACTTTCATGGTGATCTTCTTGGATCTAAAACAAGAAGATGAATGAACTACATTTTGTAGCTTGAAAATGCATGCATGGATGAGAGATTTAGGGTAGAAGAGGAGGTTATACCTATCTTCTTTGTGTTTTTGTTTGAAGGCTTGAATGTAAGAGTGAGTGGATTTGATTTGAGTGAGTGAGAAGTTGGGAAGATTCAAGAGAGAAAAGGTGACAATTCTTAGAGAATTCTCTTTGTTTTCTCAAGTATTTTCGCCAAATGCCGCAGTTGTCAATGTTGTTGTTCTTCCTTCTTTTTTTTGTGACTCGGAGGGCTCAATTTATAGCCCTCAAAATTGACAATTCCATCCGCGCGGATAAACCTGCCGGCGTGCCTTTGTTCATTAAATGTTTGCTCCGGGCTTTGGACACAAGGAATAATCTTTTCAAAATTCAAATTAATCACCGTTTTTTGTTTTCGCCATTTCTATTTTTGGTTTTTCTTATTTCTTTTGCTTTTTGATTCCTTTCCTTGGTTTTATCTTTTTTTGGCAATCCCTAATCTACCCTTACTTGGTTAGAAATGTTAGGAATGTTAGGAATTGTTAGAAATGTTATAACTTTCGTTAATTTTCTAACGAAAATACTAACAAGCTCAAATTGGAGCACTTACTCACGGTTGTTACCCCCACCCCTGCCCTTCTCTCTCCTTATCCGCCGGCTTATGCTTCAAGCTCGGGAAGTACCCAATCCGGATCGTCCAAATGTTATCTGCTTCGGAGGAATCTTCTCGTTAACGATGTTAGGCAAACTCGGAACCCGTTAAGCTCCCTCAAGCCAACGGACGTCTTGGAGGCGAGGATCATGGAGGATCCATACTCAACACACATCTAGGGCTCGTGTACGCACGTAAAAGTACGGTTTCTTCTAAAAAAACGCCGTTTCAAGACTTTTCGTGGTGTTTCGGACATTTTATCATCGGAGTTTTAAAAACGGACAAAATCGGGAAATAACGGCACGAGGAGGATTTGGTTTGCGAGTAGGAGGGGTAAATGACGATCTATCCTTTTTCAATCAAATTCGGCTGAAAAGACACTCCCCATGCTAGTCTCTTGGTCCGGTCGGTTTTGTCAGGAAATTTGGAATTTGAGACTTCCCTTCAATTTAAGTTTCACAAACCCCATTTCTCTCGGACTTCTTCACATTATTCAGTCGTCATTTGTGCCATTTTGTCACCATTGAAATGACGGAGGGAGGTCTGAAGTCCCTTCGGTCCTCTGATACGAGGCTGGCGTGCTTAGATTCCTCGGGCCTTTAGTCGTAAGTAACGTAGGAAAATTCGATCCCTGGTGCCGGATCAAATGCAATTACTTTCATACATCCGTTGCACTCTTTTATCTACGAGAGCCTGTGCCAGAATGGGATCTGTCTGCTCACTTCATCCATATCGTTTCTTGGGTCTCTCTAAGTACCCCAACGTTGTTGAAATGTAGACGCCTCCTTAAGCGCTACGATGTTTTAGCCCCTAGCACCTCTTTCTTCCCGTAAGAAAAGTAATTTGGGTACTTCGTCCCCTTTCGACTTTTATGAGTCTGCTTTCGAAGGATGTGTGGGGTCGTTCATGATAAGAATCTTATTTAAATTATCCCTTTGAAATTTCGACACGGCATTATTTGATTGAAAATTAATCGAGGGCACTTTATCGTGACACAAGCTCCTCGAGTCAAGCTTGATTGTGCCATTTGCAATCTTGTAATTTATACGTCAAATTCCGAATGTGCTTGATCCGCATTTCACGAATCTTTGTCATTTACAAAGCAGCTTCATAGTGCCAAGTGCATGATCAGTCGCAGCGATTTGTTGGATCGCATATCATTTAATACGTTTTCCAAAGTTAAAATCCTTACGATGTAATGCCTCTTTCAAAGCCGGAGTTCGACATTCGAACTCTCTCATCCTCAAAATGCGAATCATGACGTTTGGCATCCAAACGCTCATCGATTCTTGTGGCTTAACTAGCTAGGCATGACATTCAAAATCATTTAATACGTTTTCTGATAATTAACAATGACATTCACTAGCATTTAATGGAGTTCGACATTCGAACTCATTTCAAAATGCGCGAAATGACGTTTGGCATCCAAACGCTTAATGCTCGAGCTCCAAGGACAGTTTGACATTCTTTAAAATCATTTAATACGTTCATTTCATAAAATATTAACAATGACATGCCCGGAAGCTTACTGCTTGATAGCGAGCTATATTGTACGATGGCATCGGTACATTTAGAACGATGGTAAAACATTTTGACGCTCTTATACGTCATGCATAATCGGAACATGATGGCGTTTTGAATGTCAAAATCGAGATTATCATTTTAAATGATGAATACATTTTGATGTTCAGTTACATGCATTCTTAATAGAATACAAACAGGCGCGGATTAGAAGCAGTGGGTGAAAGTGGCAACGGAGACATCGATGTTATGCGGAATTAAGCGATGGTGACGGGATGTGGGTACACATTAGACTTCATGCCATACTCAGATTGAGCATTATAAGCGAACGTAGCATGATTTGAATAGTAAACGTGAAGATGCGATGAAATGAAATTGCTACCGTTCCAGGAAAGGGTTCTACTTTCCCTTTTGGTCCGTCCCAGGAGTTGTTTTCATAAATGGCAAGTTTTGAATATATTTATACCCTTATCATATTCTTAAATTTACAAAAATCATTCATTGAAAACCCTTATAATTTTAACATATTTACAAAAAACTACCAATCATTAACTTCTATTTCTCCCACTCATTCTCTCACCTATTAAATAATAACCTAAGTATCTATATACAATTAGCATAAAAATCATTCATTATACTCCTTATAAAGTTAAATGACTAGAATATGATCACGAGGTCAAAAAAATCTCGGAATCTATTACTACATAATTCACACATTTAACTTTTATTCATTTTAAAAAATCCAATTTAATGTTGAGAAGCGTGAAATCCACCCTAACCATTTTTTTGTCGAGAGGAGTCTTGAGAGATCAAGGAAGTAGCCTTGCTTTTCATGGATATCTCCATAAGTGGGGACTACAATCGACCAATGATAAGTTATAACTTTATTGAGCTTGTGATTTCAAACTTAATGGAAGGTGACTTGATAGAATGCAAAGTCAAGAGAATTATAATCAAAGAGTCTTCGAATAATATCACAATTTCACACACTCTTCCGCCTCGTTCGTCCAATGGATCAAAAACCCAGTATCACATTTATCGAAAGAATGCTTTTTCTAATTTCTTAATAATAGCATATCTTTAGAATGTTATTGACACCTTGACTCAATTTTTTTATTTTTGTTTCTTTTAGTGAGGCCTGTGCCTTTTGACTTGATTTCTTTATCCTTTTGTTACCTTGACGAGATGTACTTTCAATCACTATTGCCCATTCCAAATATATTTATTTCACAATCTCACTTTGCCGGAAAATTTCTTCTTTTAATTATAATCTTTTAATGGGACTAAAGGGTGAAATGTGGGTTGAGACAATTTTGAATGGGAAAGTTGTGTTTGTAGTCAAAGTCTTCCCATACGGTTTGTTTACAAGCTCAGGAAGAGTAACTACGAATAATTTTACAAGTGGATAACGGAGTTTATATATATAACTAACAAAGAATGTCTACATCGTACCTTTGATGCAATTATAATCCCAACTATCGCCCGTGGTCAATCAAGCAAGTTTTAACAACATTGCAACGGTTTAATACGTTTTTCCCGTAAAATTGTTAACAATGACATGCCTGGCGATTAGTTCGACATTCGAATCTTTCAAATGAGATGACGATGCGTTTGGCATCCAAACGCTCATCTTTTGACATCTACATTTGAAAGTCAATACGATTTCTTATAACCAACATTTGTCCTTAAGATAAACAATTAAGGTTTGCATTGCCACTTTCGCATTCAAACCGACGTTTGTCATTTGAGCGTCGCCTTTCAGGAGAGGAATCACCTCGAGAGACTTTGGACACACCAATGTTTCACCTTGAGGGTTGGCCTCCATTTATCGGTCATACACGCATTACCTTCGCGATTTCGAAAGGTAGAAAGACTCCATACGTAGCAACGGCGTTTCTGGTGATCTCAATATACTGCTTCGAGGTAGAGGGGATAGTGGGTACTAACTCTATTACTTTGATTCTTGCATTAACTTAATGACTCCCGTTTATTGAACGCCTTTTCCTAAGTTTTTGCTACCAATAAAACGTCACCTTTTCAAACAATATTGCCGTTTCTCATGGGCTCAAAAGGTCGTCTAGACATATCGATAGTGTCGAAATTATTTGATCGAGGTCTCGAGCACCATGACCGCGTACTTTTGCTCGATTATCGGGTTCTTTCGGTGATCTGTTCCCACAAACAGTTTTTTCAACTCTTGGCAACCTAAGTATGAGATTAGTTATTTGATACGTGAGATTTCCGTAGGGAGGCTTGTTGGTAGCTCGTGCCATTTGGAACGATTTTAGCATTCCTCATAATGTTCGTCTTTCTACATCGAAATCATACTCTTGCATTCCCATTCATGCTTGTCCCATCATACCTATCTTACAATTCTCAAGAATTCTTTCCCATTGCTGACCATTACTGGCGAAGGAATTTTAGGTTGACCGCAGGCTTGCGGCTTGGTACACCTTGAGCACATCACGTGCACTTGCTGCCTCGGTAATTCCACCACTTTAAACCGATTCTTATTTGAAGAGACCTTTTGAGCGGAAAGGCTTCGTCGAGGGCCTAGGTTCCGTCCAAATGCCCATCTCATGTTGGCTCGTAAGCTTGTGGATCCAGATCACCGGTTGGTTTTGGCTTAGTACGTGTTCAGCCAAGAGGTTCAATGTTTTAGGCGCCGGGTGGAGTGCTTGACGCCATGAGTCAAGCTCCAGGAGCTAGCTCAAGGTCGTTCCGACCCGGTCTTGAGCTTGTAATTGGATCGACTTCACTGCGGCACGCTATTAGTCTAGCATGGAGGTTGAAGGAATATGCAGACCGTGCAAACCCATCATGCACCGTGCCGGCCCACACTTATCTTGGGCCAATGAGCTAAGGCCCTCGCAGTGGCGAGATGTAGGGACGGAGGTCATGCGGATGGCACGAATCTGCTCGATCAGGCCATGGCTTACGAGAAGTGGCTATTAGTTTCGCGCTAGCGGCTCTAAGTTCACTTTTTCCTTTGATCGGTGGACAACTCGCTTGCCTTATAGGACCTCTTGCTGATTGTCCGTCGAGAAGATGATCATTACAAATGGAAACGAGCTTATTCTAATAGTGACGAGTCATTGAATGGTTGCAGGCACTTGAGTGTTGCGAGGAAAAGAAGACACTTGTTTCAACTTTGACAAGGTAAATTTAGGATGCTTAAAAGAAACATATTTTAAGGTTCTTAATGTGATTTGCTACATGTGCCAAAGGTGGACTTTGAAGGTGAAAATTTTAGATGAGAAAATGGGACGTGAATACGAGGATTTCATATCTCCGCTAGAGTAAGTGATATCATCATCCAATTTATAATTTGGATGTTTGCAAAACCACTTTTCTTCCATATCTTGCAACTCAAATGATTCGGTGATTCATCGGAAGTGCAACGGATGGCAGGTTAACCTCTTCTAGCTTTCTTAATCACTTTATGAACTCGGTTTTCAATCCAAGTGCTAATTCCTTCTCTTCCTCCCTCACTTTTGCCCTTGATAATCTATCTAAATTTGAAGGAAAAGTTTTCTTTTCATGTATTCATATTTGTACAGCTTGGTTGTATACGATGATAAGTCAAGGTGCGAGGTTTCATTGTTTCAAACTGTCACACTAACGAAAATGTTCCAAGAGGTTTGCCTTTTGAAAATTTTTGAAAGGTTTTGATGATTTTCTAAATCTTTGGAATCTTTTCACAAACATGGCAAAACATCATCCATCTCGATGATTGATGAGTGTTTAATATGGAAGTATCGGTGGTTTGATTGGTGAGATGGTTTCTCCTCATAGTTCCACAACCACATGGAAATCGATTTGGTTTGAACCACTTCTTTCTTGAAGAATTTAGTTTAAGATTGTTTGCAAGATTGGCATACAAGTTACTTATCGAGCTGACCAAGTGTGAGACGAAACTCGAAGTCTTTTAGAATTGAATTTTGAAGCGAGATATCAAGTCACTTGCGGTTTCCTTATCGGTTAAAGTTTTACCAAGAGATCTTTACAAGCATTAACTACCTCGAATAAAGCGATCGTAGGTTTGAAGCGAGGTTTGTTGGGTTCATTTTTCAGTTGATTGGTTAGAAACCATTACGAGTCTTTGAACAAAGTGATATAATTTGTTTTCCTTGCATTCTTCGTCGCCTTCGAGGTAGCTCTCTAATGGCATCCCGAGGTTTGCTTTGAGACGGCGGTTGAGAAATTACGGGCTTTGACAAGGTACAATCTTTTCTCCGTGAAATTCTATCTTTAGTGAACCTTTTTGACCTCTATCGAGTTAGTTCTTGAATTATGCCATTGGTGGTTCTGACATCATGAGCTTGCGCTGAATTGAGAAGTTGTCACGCACAAGAGATTTCATCTATAGTTTAAATGAATAAGCATTCGAATTGAACCCATGTCAAAGTGGTCTTGATCGAAGATTGGAACAAGTTCCAATGATTGTCATTGTCTTGATTTCAAGGCTGTTCTTGAAAAAATGGATTTTTAAAATGTGTTTGCTTCCACTTGTAGTCCCAAGGTGGCAAGTGAAAAATACGGCTAGAGGGGGGTGAATGAAACATTGCAAATTTTTAGCCCTCGATTTAAGAACTAAACCTCTTGCTTACAAAATCCTCTTGCTTGATAATAGACGCAAGTGATAGTGTAAAATGCACAGCGGAATATTTAGAGTTACAAAGTGGTTTTGATAGAGGAGGTTTGTAAAGCGGTTTTAATAAAGTAGTTGGTACGTGCGGTTTACAAACAAGTGAGGTTTTGACAATGTTAACTCCAAACACTATTTCACAATAATGGATATCTAAATAAAGATCAAACAGAGACAAAGATAAATAATTAGTAAGCACAAGAAATATAAATGCGTAAAAGTAAGAACACGCTATTTGGAGTGGTTCAATCGATAAACGATCTACGTCCACTACCAAGATGGTTAGTCTTGGATTTCTAAGAGAGATTTTATATTAAGTATTTGAGAGATTACAAAGTACAATAAAATCTTTACTATGAAGAACAAATCCAAAACTATAACCAGTGTATCTCAAGTGTTTAATCTATGTGATTAGAACAAATGAGGTGAGTGTGTGAGAACAAGATCAAGGCTCTTTAGATCTGTGAGATGTAGAGCACAATGATTCTTGAAGGTGTTAAGGCTTGATTGGCCGGGAATATTTCTTGAAGTATGAAGATGAAGATTCAAAGGACTAAGAATTTTCTCGCGTAGCTTCAACTTCACATGAACACAAAGAATTTCTCAATTTTTCAAGCAATCTTCAAATGGAGAAGATTGGGGGTATTTATACCCAAGCATCCAAAATGTAGCCGTTGGACACAAATGCTGAAGGACAAGATTTGATGCTTTCTTATTGGTCCACAAAGAACCACTTTTGTCCTTTGGGTACAAAGAGCTGCGCATAAAGCCGATAATGCTCCACCGCAAGCAATGAGGTTTGGACACTGTCACCTTTTCAAGATCCTTGCATCTTCTCCGACTTTGAATCACGTGACAAGATAAGGTGGTTGACATTGGATATTGCCGATGTGGATCACAAAGTCAAAGAGCGGTTCACTTCAAGTCTCAATCATTGGGGCGGTTCCGGGAGTACAAAGCGGTTTGACAAGTGCGGTTGGTAACTCCAGGAGGTTGCAGAGTGCGGTTGATAATGAGCTGCAAGGTGCGGTTCATCATAGGGCGGTTGCACTTGAGTAGTTCAAGAGTAGTTTCAAACAAAGGATTTCACCAAGCAAATGCTAAGGGCGGTTTTGCTAGGGCGGTTCCAAAGAAGCGGTTTGAAACTTCTGAACTGCAACTCTCAATTCCAATGAGTCTGTGCCAGTCTTCAAGCCTAATCTATAAAATGGACTTAACTAAAAATTGAAGTCTAAGCTTCATTACATAGGGTCCTAAAGTCCTTAAAATAGACAGGAGGTTATGGTATCAATCAAATCTAATACAAATATAGGAGGGTTAAAACATGCATACCCAACAATCTCCCCCTATTTGATTGATGCCATTACCTACTATAACTAAAGCAAACATTGTACTTGGTAAAAACATGTCCATAAGAATTAACATGGTAATTCATGTCCCAAGTCAATGCACACACTTAGCTTAAGCTATAGATTTCTATACTTTCTAAGAGATAAAAACTTACAATATGGAAAGTAGAGAAATGCATTCAGTGCACTTAAGAAATATGAGTTTAAGTTCAAAGTGCGGTTTAAACTGAATGTTTAAACTTCAATTCAAAAAATATGATTTTAAGTTGAAAAATATTTGAATGAGGTTTAAAACCATAAGAGGTTTCATTGTTCTACAAACAAGCAGTTTGATATGAACAAGGTTTTTGGAACCATGATGCAATTTCCATTAATTCCTCAAGTGGTTACAAAACAGGAATGAAAGAAAATTACAGGGTTACAAAAATGTTGGACAAAAGAAAATACAAAGAGAGTGCGGTCCAACAACAAAAGAGTTTCAAAAAAATACAGAGCAATAGCGGTTTAGGGTTGATGCGGTTCTTGACCTTGCTGCTGCTGCTGCGGTTGATTGATCTCAGGGTTCCTGGCAAGATTTGATGCAGAGGTTTCAGACTTCAGGGATTTTCTAATTTTTCTCACCTCTTCTGCGGTCCTTCCTTGAGCGGTCACCAATCTCTCTAAAATATTTGCTTGAGAATCAATCTTGAGATTGGCATCAGAGACTGCCTTGGAGTTATCAGACACTTGATCAGATAGCTCATCAATTAAGGTGTGAAAGGAGGAGTTCAAAGAATTGTACAAAGTTTGAACCTCCCCCTGAACTGCTGCGGTCTGGGAAGAGATGGCTTCAGTCATTTCATCAAGATTCACAGTCACTTGGATGGAGGATTTCAGCTCATTGACTGTGGCTTCAAGTTTGGTGGTGAATCCTAACTTGATATTTTCAAGGCGGTCATTGAATTCATCCTTGACTTCATTCAACTTGGCCATCAAAGCATCATCAAGGGAGTTTGTTTTGATCTCCAGCTTCTCTTTGACATTATCAATTTCCAGAAGGATATTTGCTTCAACCGCATTCAAGGCGGTTTGAAATTCTTGAGTAGAAGGCGGTTGAGAATTGACAGATTTAAGGAATTCAGCTTGAAGGGAATCAAAGGCGGTTTTGGAGGAGATTGCAAGCTGAGAAATCATTTCCTTGAGATCAGAATCTCCAAATGATTGAATTTGAACAACACCTTCAGCTAGATCCTTCTTGAAACCTTCAAAGCAGGACTAAGCTGAGGATTTGACAATGTTTGCTAAGTCCTTCTCCCCTTAATGGCATCAAGCCTCGAGCAAAACTCTTGAGGAGTTCTTATGATCAGCCATTTGAAGGGTTTGAGAGGCAATCAAATGAGATTGAGATTCGCTAACTTTTGAAGGGAGCGGTTGGAAGACTCAAGGGAGGCATTTGAAGCGGTTAACTTGATAATGTGGCCTTGGTTTATGAGTAGTTGAGATTGGATAAGATTAAGGGTAGAAAGGATTTGGGAGTAGTCGGGTGGAGGAGCGGTTGATGATGAAGGAATAAAGGTGAAGGAAGGAGGCGGTTGAGAATAAGTAGGAGGAGCGGTTTGAGGCATTTGAGATAATAGGGTTTGGAAAATGCGTGAGGCAGAATTGTGTAAGGGGATGAGGTTTGAGTTGAGATGGGGGCGTTGGTATGGGGGCGGTTGGGATGGGGCGGTTGGTATGGGGTGGTTGGGATGGGGCGGTTGGGATAGGGGCGGTTGGGATAGGGCGGTTGGGATAGGGGCGGTTGGGATGGGGTGGTTGGGATAGGGCGGTTGGGATAGGGCGGTTGGGATGGTATAGAAGTGGTAGGAGGATTTGAAGTGATTGGGTTGGAATGAGTTGAATGGGATTTTTGTGGGGAAGAGATAGGTGATTTAGAAGGGATTTATGGGTGCGGTTTGATATATGAGGGGATGAATGGTGTGAGGGTGAATTTTGTGGTGAAGGAGTTGGAGTTCTAAGTCTAGAGGTTGAATGGGTGGGCTGCCGATGGCTTGGATGTCCATTCAGTGAAGGCTTTGGGATTTGAGGTGGCTTGATTTTGAGGGGTTTGAAATTCGAAGGGGATGATGAATTTGAATTGGTTTGGAGGAGGATTTATCAAAGTATGAGGAGGTTTCACCAGGTATTTTGATGTTGGATTTGGCAATGGTGTGAAGATAGTGTTGCTTTGGAGGAGTTGTTTTCTTGGCCATTTGTTTGAAGCTCCTCTTCTTGGGATTCTCCCCGAGAGGCTGCGCTTTTAGGAGGTGGAGAGGGAGAGAGCGGTTTGGGAGAAAGAGATTTGGAAGGAGAAAGGTGTTTGGTAGGAATTGGGGAAGAGGTTTGAATAGGTGAGGTTGGAGGAGTTTGAAGCGGTTGGGATTGAGGAGTAGGTTGCGGTTGGGGTTGCGGTTGTACAGGAGGTTGAACTTGAGCTTGCGGTTGAGAGGTAGCAAGCGGTTTAGAAGGTGGTTTCTTTCCCTTGGCAGCCTTCCTCAATTCTGCCCTTCTTTCCAACTTGTCCAATTTGCCTTGTAAAAGGCAACCTTTATCTTCCTCGTGAGATTGGCGTAGCTTGTCTTCACAGATTTTGCCTTCTTGATAAGAGGGGCAATACCAAAGATCCTCTTCTTCTTCCTCATCGCAGGCTCATCTCTCAAACCAAATTTCTCCCGAGGCTTAGCACTTTGACTAGCACTGCGGTTTGAACACGCGGTTGAGGTGGTGCGGTCCTTGGCTTCTTGGCCTGCGGTTCTAGGACAATGTTTTTCCTTCTAGAGGCCTTCTTGATTGCCTTTCCTAGAGCAAGAATCGCGGTTGCAGGAGACATCGCAACATAGAACTCCTTGGGGTTGAGAGTATCAGCATCATATAGGAATTTATACTGGGTATCTCCAAAAGAGTATCCGAAGTTGTGACAAACCCCGGTTCCAAGGGAGTCACCTTCACCCATTGATACCGATAACTCGGGAGTTGAGAGTCCGAGATCCTCTAAGTGCCGATAGCTTGTAAACAATGCGGTTAGGAGCCCGCGTAATGGTCTCCACCTTTGATGCTCATTCTTGATCCTAGATTGATATGCATCAATAGAACTAGCCAGCTCCTTCATCAAAATTTTGGGCCAATTCACTTAATTCCATTGTAAATGGCACAAAGAAGAAATCCATTGCCGAGTAGTGAAGTTGTTGTGGTTGCCGCCTTACCACACACGTACATTCCTACTAAATAGCCCAAGTGGCTCATAAGTTCACCAAATTCCCTCCTTGCTTTCTTTTTGTAATAACCAGAGAGAGAAGTCGATTGATCGTTGATAGAGCGGTTGCATCCAACACTTCCCGATCAACCTCCATGGGGCATCCAAACATGAAATCCAAAAGTACTTCTAATATCCAGATGATCAATGGATATATCGAAGCCTTCAACACTCGCCAACCGTGCATTTGATCTTGGTGCCATCTCGATAATACTGTCTCCTAGAACAAACAGAGGAGTAGAACCGATCCACAAAGGAAGGAATGATATAAGATTGGCCTTTGTTGAAGAGAGGGAGGATTCCGTGAGGAAGTGAGTCTTCGATCATTTCTCTACCAAGAGCATCTCCTTGGAGCTCGGCCTCATTAATCTCATATCCCGGTAGAAAGAACTTTAGGATCCTACAAAATGAAACAAAGGGTTTAGATCCAAAAGTGATTCACAATTCACAAGCGGTTTGGGCATCTATGCGGTTGGCAATTGATGCGGTTGAAAATGTTGAGAACTCCAAACCTCAAGTAAATTGTGAACACAACAAAACACTTAGAAAATATGTAAAAGATTATACTAGTACGTGGCATTGTAATCCAAGTTTATCCCACACTGCAAGCGGTGCTTGGAGAGGAAGGTTATGGTGTCCCCATATACTAAGTAATATCTCAAACAAACTTAGCATGCGGTTTCAAAATGACAGCGGTTCATATTTTGCATGCGGTTCAAAAGTGAATGCGGTTTGAAGAGAACATGCGGTTGGAAATCAAGGAGTTTTCATGAATGAGGTTCCAAACAGTCAAGGCATGCGGTTGATTATTCACAATAGTGCATAAAAATTTATTGAAAAATTTTCTAAGTATAAAAACATGTGTGAAAATCAAATGAACCAAAACATGTGACAATTTTAACATGGCATATGAACAGTCAAGTTGAAGGCATGATGAACACGAAGAACACTTAGAACACTAAGAACAGAGATTCAACAAAAGTTCACCAAAATCAACAAATAACATGTCAAAATGATCACATTGAGCAAGAGATTAACAATATAGCATTAAAAATTTAAACTTTGCTCAGAATCAACACCAACAGGCAAGAACACTCAAATGGGTTTTCGAATGAGAAAAGTTTAAAGTCCAAAATCAATGTTCAAATCATTGGTTGATCGTAAAATAAATTACATATAAAGAATCTAACAACAAATCCGAGCAAAACCCAACTGAAATCATACAAAATGATAAATGATAAAGCGCTTATGAACAAAAATTCATCCAAGGGTTTCGCAACTTAGAAGGTCCAATAATGGCTGTTTCAAGGATGATTTTGCGTAAAATAAAGAAAGATGAAGTTTAGGAAACATACCATATCAGAGAATGGTGCTTTAGGTGCCATTGAAGATCAAAGTTTTTTTAAGTTATGAAATTTAAAGTTTTTAGAGAGAGAGAGAAGATGAAGTTGGTAGGAAAGGACGGTGAGTGACAGAGATTGGAAAGGTGAAATTGTAAGTGCAGGTTATTATTTATAGGAAAATCTCAAACAAATGACAATTGAAAAGACTATTTGATTTTCCTATAAAAGAAATCATTCCTCTCCGGTTGCACCCTTTCATCTTCTCTTCATTTGCCAATGACGGCCGATATGATAGCTTTTTAAATGCTAATGTTCCCTTTGCATTAAATGCATTTAAATTTTGAAATAACGTGGGAAAACATTTGCAAAAATGCCCTTATGTCAAAATGTGGACTAAAATAAAAATAAAGGAACTTACCTGGGTCCACGCAAAGTGCGGTCAAAAGAGTTTTAAAACCGCTTAGCTTCTTTAAAGCTAAGAAAAGAATTAAAATTGCTTTTGAAAAATACCATATGATGAAGGCGGTTGAAAGATGGAGCTACGTCAAGCATTATGCTGGCTGGGTAATACGCGGGTCTGAAGTAAGCGGTCGGAGCACACGCGGCTGACCACATAGGCGATTCATCACTCAAGCGGTTTGAATAACCGTGGTTCAACAATGATGCGGTTGAAATTTTCAATAAGAAATACAACCTAAACTCAACACACAAGTTAGTCATCAAAAAGTAATGGAATCATTTAAGTTCAAGCATACCCATTTCTCCTTTCCGAGGAAGGAAAACCCCTTTAGCCGCAGCCTCGCGAGGATTGCCGCAATTTGATTATCTCGTCCCCACATACTCTAAATGGATATTCCTTCTTCTCCACATGGCCTTTGAGGAAATGATACTTGATATCAATATGCTTTGGCCTCGAATGCATGACAGGTCAGTTGGAGACAGAAATTGCTGAAGTCAGTTGCCACACATGATAGTAGCAATTCCCTTCACGGATTCCATAGTCTCACCAACCGTCGCTTTCATCCAAAGGATTTGACAAAGAACAACTGCCAGCTAAGAATATACTCAAATTTCCGTGGTAGACACCGAAACCGAAGCTTGCTTCGTGCCGGCTCAAGCAACTAGTCTATTCCCGAGGAAATGACAGCATCTTCACTACGCTTTTCCTGTCAATAGTACAAGCCGCATAATCTGCATCCGAATAACCTACAAGATCGGAATTCGAATCTTCAGAATACCAAAGTCCAAGGTTAGTGGTTCCGTATAAATAATGGACATACGCTGATCGCAATGGCCAAGATGTGCTTCTCTAGGATCTCGCTTGATGGAAGGCACATACAGTACACTAAACATGATATCTGGCCCACTAGCGCTTAAGCATAAAGTAATGAGCCGATCATACCTCGATATAAAGTCCGACTCCAACTTTCTTACCTTTGAGATCCTTATCTAGCTTATCACGCGTCATAGGAGTATCATATGCTTCTTTTAGCATTTTCTAATCCAAACTTCTTTATCAACTCCTTGGTGTATTTGGTTTGGCCGAGGAAAATACCTTCTTCGCATTGCTTGATTTGGAAGCCCGAGGAAGAATGTTAATTCTCCCATCATGCTCATCTCAAACTTGCTTTTCATTAGCTTCTCGAAACGCTTACAAAGTAACCTCCACAAGAGGAACCAAAAATAATATCATCGAACATAAATTTGAACAAGTAGAGTATGCTCATTATATTTGGCACAAAAGAGTTGTATCAATTTTACCGCGCGTTTAAATCCCTTTTCTAGTAAAAAATTTAGGTAGAGTCTCATACCATGCCCTCGGAGTCAGTTTAAGTCCATACAAAGCTTTTGGAGTTCAGGAACATGATCGGGAAATCGGGAGTCTTCAAATCCGTGAGGTTGGGCAACATACACGGTCGCCTTCTGCAAGCCGTTGAGGAATGCACTCTTTACGTCCATTTGATATAACTTGAAACGCTTAAAAGAGGCGTAGGCCAAGAAGATTCTCGATAGCTTCCAATCTTGCAAATCGGAGCAAAGGTTTCATCATAATCAATTCCTTCTTCTTGCCTATATCCTCAGTGCAACCAACCTTGCTTTATTCCTAGTGATGCTTCCATTCTCATCCATCTTATTCCTAAATACCCACTTGGTTCCTATCACTCCTTGATCCCGAGGTCTAGGCACCAAAGTCCTGCATCTTTCATCTTTCAAACCGGGTTTCGAGTTCTTCTTGCATAGCAACGACCCAACTTGAATCTTGGAGTGCTTCATCAATCTTCTTGGGTTCAACTTGAGATAAAAGAGAAGTATGCTCATCATAATTTGATCTCCTTGTTTGAACACCTAAAAACGTGATCACCAATCACATTTCCAAGGGTAGCGACCGCCGACTTCACGAACCTCCTCCGGGTAAGTCTCGGTCAGAGTCGAGGCTCGCCAAGATCTTCACTTGGAACATCGTTAGATCCTTCGAATGAAGTCATGGAAGGTTAGTTGACGAAGAGGTTCTATAAGTCGGATAGGGAATTCCCTGTCTCTTCTTTCCCTCGGGGCTGCATCCGCAGAGGGATCTTCGTGTGCGGTTTCAAAATTGCAGTGTTTAGGGAATTTCGACGAGGGTGCCGGATTTTGAGGTTGAGGTTCGGGTGCGGTTTGGAGGTTCACCTGGTTCATTATGCTCAACAAAATCATCAAGAATATTTGGAGCCAAATGTGGCTCAAGGAGAGAATGCTCATCAAAAAGCAATACGGACAAAAGACTCTACTATTTTTAAAACTAGTTTTATTGAAAACACGTAGTGCTCCACAATGTTTAGTATACTCCAACAAAAATACCTTCATCGGCCTTGGCTCCAAATTTACTCTCTATTTTCTCTTCCGTTGTAGAGGACAAAGCATTTGCACCAAAGATCTTCAAGAATGCAATGTTTGGGGTTCTTTTCCTCGCCAAAGCTCATAGTAGTCTTATTATAGGTTTTGTCAGATGTAGGAGCGGTTCGTTTTTAAGTATGCGGTATTGATTGCTTCAAACTCAAAAATACCGAGGTAGCTTCGCTTCAAATATCATAGTCTTTCCAAATTTCAATCAACGTCCTATTCTTCCTTTCTACAACCCCATTTTGTTGTGGAACACTGGGCCAAGTTGAGAAATTGTGATCAATCCCACGGTCATCACAATACCGAGCAACACCGTTGTTCTAAATTCCGTTCCATTATCTCGATCGAACACTAACGATGTCATCTTCTTTTTTTGAGTTTGGAGCCGTCTCAAAAAGTGCGGTGAGAATCTCATAACAATCATCTTTGGAAATCATCATCTCAACCCACGTATATCTTCAATAATCATCCACCACCACTAAAGTATATCTATTTCCTCCAATGCTTCGGCAAAGGGTTACGGGTCCAAACAAATTCTATGTGAAGCGCTTGTAAGCATCTTGGAAGTTGGATGGAGCTGGTCTTTGGCCGGGTGAAAGACGACGCGATCATGCATTACCAAGCCGGCATGCACCGCATTTCGGGATTGGGGTGGTCACCCACTTCTGGGTAAACCACGAATCCAGGTTTTCCCTACCACCCCTTGCAAGATACTTGAAGTTCAAGTGGCTCAACCTCTTGTGCCATAGCCAACTATTTTCGCTCACATTCTTAGCTACAAAAACGTAGATTAGTAATACTACATGCGTAATTTAGATCAATAATGTAAATATTACTTACGAATCCCCATGAGTAGGGTGACGCCGGAAACGCTATCTTTCGATAAAGCAATTTGATGACGTGAAGTTGCAAAGCATCTTTCCTTTGTCGCAAAATTGAGAAATTGAGCGAGGGTCATGGCTGAGTCCACCGACAAGAGAAACCTTCTCACAGTTAGGTTTCCTCTCCCCATAATGCTATATCCAATGGTTTTGCCTTTGTTATCACCAAAGGTTACAGATTGACCACTCGCTTCAAATATAACAATAAAATAATAACAACAATTGCTGTTCTCTTCTCACAAACTAAAGAATCAACGAAACAATAAATAAGTAATAGTGTTCTACAAGCAAAACAACACTGAACTAAATAACCAGTTAATTCAATTTTCTTACGAATACAATTCTGTAAGAAAATAAGGAAACGCAGAGAGCAGATGAATAGATACTGCAAATATAAATGGAATAGTAAAATAAGCTAGCCTTTTTTCTTATCTGGTAACAGAAATGCTTGTAGAGGCTGCCTTCTTTTAAAGATTTGTGGAAAGGTTTAGATTTTGGGCTTTAAATTTTTCACAGATATGTAATCATCACTGATCTGGTTGAGTCCACAGACAGAGTCGACATGAGAGACGCTGCTCATTGACGGATGTTTTCATGTCTGTTTCTGCATAGGGAAGATTTAGTTTTCCTCTCTTATTTTATCAATACCATTTCCAATTGGTCATAGACTAAGATTATCATAAAAGGTTACAGATGGATCACTCAAGTACTTCAATAATTGGAGTCTTCAGAGGTATGATTTATTTACCCATCTGAACTTTAAAGCCACCGTAGGAGCCATAGCTGATTTCCTTTATCTTTAGTAAAGCTTACCAAGAGATCATGGTGCTATGACTCACTCAACATAGCGATCGTAGGTTTGACGCAAGGTTTCGTTGGGTTTTGTTGAAGTTGTTGTAGGATCTTTCAACGGTGTATAATTTGTTTTCCTTGCACTCATCATCACCTTCGAGGTAGCTCTCTATGGCATCCCACATCTCGCTGCGGTTTTGAGAGTACATCACTTTACGTAGAGTTGATACGAGGAGGGTTCCGTAAATGATGAACCTCGCCTTGCCGTCCAAGGCAACTATCCTTTTCTCTTCCATCCGACCACTCATCTTTTGGCTTTTTGACCTCCGGAGTTTCGCATTGGTGGTTGCATCGTTGTTAGCCTTCATTGGAATTAGAGGGCCATTGATCACGCATTCCACCAAAGATCTCATCTATGGTTTCCAAATGAATAAGCATTCGGCACTTCCGTATGTCAAAGTGGTCTTCGTCCAACATTGGAATGTGTGAATAGTTAACAGTAGTCATTGTCTTTGAGGTTGCCATATCGAATCGGCACACAAGCTGTTAAGCTTGAAAAACAGTGGTTTTAAAATGTGTTAGCTCTGATACCACTTGTTGGTCCCAAAGGTGGCAACAAGGGTGAAAATACAGCTAGAGGGGGGGGTGAATAGCTGTTTAAAATTTTTCGCCCTCTTTTTAAAAACTAAACCTCTTGCTTACAAAATCCTCTTGCAGTTGATAATGGACTGCAAGTGATAGTGTAAAATGCACAACGGAATATTTAGAGTTACAAAGTGGTTTTGATAGAGGAGGTTTGTAAAGCGGTTTTAATAAAGTAGTTGGTACGTGCGGTTTACAAACAAGTGAGGTTTTGACAATGTTAACTCCAAACACTGTTTCACAATAATGGATATCTAAATAAAGATCAAACAGAGACAAAGATAAATAATTAGCAAGCACAAGAAATATAAATGCAGAAAGTAAGAACCCGCTATTTGGAGTGGTTCAATCGATAAACGATCTACGTCCACTACCAAGATGGTTAGTCTTGGATTTCTAAGAGAGATTTTATATTAAGTATTGTGAGATTACAAAGTACAATAAAATCTTTTCTATGAAGAACAAATCCAAAGCAATAACCAGTGTATCTCAAGTGTTTAATCTATGTGATTAGAACAAGTGAGGTGAGTGTGTGAGAACAAGATCAAGGCTCTTTAGATCTGTGAGATGTAGAGCACAATGATTCTTGATTGTGTTAAGGCTTGATTTCTGGGCTAGGAATATTTCTTGAAGTATGAAGATGAAGATTCAAAGGGTTGAATAATTTCTGGGCAGAGCTTCAGCTTCTATGAACACAGTACTTCTCAATTTTTCAAGCAATCTTCAAATGGAGAAGATTGGGGGTATTTATACCCAAGCATCCAAAATGTAGCCGTTGGACACAAATTGTTGAAGGACAGGACTTGATGCTTTCTTATTGGTCCACAAAGCAACCACTTTTGTCCTTTGGTACAAAGAGTTGCAGATAAAGCCGATAATGCTCCACTGCAAGCAATGAGGTTTGGACACCTGTCACCTTTTCAAGATCCTTGCGCATCTTCTCCGACTTTGAAGCACGTGACAAGATAAGGTGGTTGACATTGGATATTGCTGATGTGGATCACAAAGTCAAAGAGCGGTTCACTTCAAGTCTCAATCATTGGGGGCGGTTCTGGAGTACAGGCGGTTTGACAAGTGCGGTTGGTAACTCCAGTGAGGTTGCAAAGTGCGGTTGATAATGAGCTGCAAGGTGCGGTTCATCATAGGGCGGTTGCACTTGAGTAGTTCAAGAGTAGTTTCAAACAAAGGATTTCACCAAGCAAATGCTAAGGGCGGTTTTGCTAGGGCGGTTCCAAAGAAGTGGTTTGAAACTTCGAACCGCAACTCTCAATTCCAATGAGTCCGTGCGCCTTCAAGCCTAATCTATAAAATGGACTTAACTAATAATTGAAGTCTAAGCTTCATTACATAGGGTCCTAAAGTCCTTAAAATAGACAGGAGGTTATGGTATCAATCAAATCTAATACAAATATAGGAGGGTTAAAACATGCATACCCAACAGACTGCATGCCCAAAAACTCATCTGGACACGTATACTTTGGCAATGAAAGCCAAGGGATGCACCAACCAGCAGTTGGCTGACTACTTCAGTCTCTCTTTGAAGTCAGGGGCTTTGAAATGGTTTTTCCGATTGCAGCCTGAAGCTAGGGCTACTTGGGAACAGATTACCGGTACTTTCACGAGATAAGTATAAAGCCAACTTGGAATGGGAAACAAACGAGTTGACTGCCGCAGACAACGATGCGGCGCCTCGATGAGAATATTGGGGATTTCTATAAAAGGTGGAACCCGAAGCTTAGTGAAATGGCCATTCCTCCTCCGACGAGGAGCGCTTAGACATCTTTCAGCCATGCTTGAAGCCGCATTTGAGAGCTTCCCTCGCCACTTCCCCTACGCCGACTTACGTGCAATGGTTAATTCCGGGGCTAAGTTCGAAAAGGCTTACAATCAGCACTCGACCGGCCGCACCTCGCTTACTGCATACCGGGTTTCTTCCACCTCCAACACAGCCTCCGCCCAACCAAAAGGTAAAGAAGTGATTAGCTATGCGGGACAGACTGTAACAATGCCACTTCCTTTGTTCCCAAGAAACTCTGATGCATCCAGATCCCGGCTCCAAGACTTGAGAAACTTTGGGATACCTTTGAGTGATATCTTCAGAGGTTTGGTGAGAGAAGGTTTGCTCCGGCCTTTGGAAAATTATCGCCTAGAAACCCCAATGCTCCTTTGGATACCTCCAAGCATTGTGCCTTTCATCGCACCATGGGCACTGACAGATGATTGCGTCCCCTAAAAAGGCAATCCAAAGTTTGATTGAACAAGGGAGGTTAGAGGTGCCTGAAGGGCCCAATACTATCAAGAACTCCATTCCCTAGAAACAACAACCCGAATGTCAACATGGTCGAGTTTGGTGATTCAAGACTTGTGAGCATAATGGAATTTGACTCACCCCTTTGTAAGGTCGGTGGACCGACCATCGCAGATGATGAAAATGGTTGGATTAAGCAAGAGATTGCCAAAGAAATCCTGATGGAAAGATCTGCAATAGCCCCCATCTCCAGCGTCGAAGAGTAGATGCATGGTCCAACAACAAAGAGCGGCTAGACTAGGGGCTACCTATCTTTAAAATAGTCTTTTAAGTCAACCTTCGTAGGTTCTAGTACTTTTCTTTCACCTAAGTCCTTCCTGGACATTTGTCGTTGTAGTCCATTTTGGACATAGTAGTTAAATGTCTAACTTTTAATATAAGTCTTTTTTCTTTTCTTGCTAGACTCGAGACATCACTTGCACACCCACGTTACACTTAAGTGAAATAGTTTTATCCTAGATGATCACTTGTGCTGCTCAACCACTAATTCTTTGAAATGATTAATATTTAAATTAATCGGAGTGAGAAAATCAATTGATATCCTTCCCAAATTGGGGCTTACCAACTCCCCATCTTGCATCTCATATGCTCACATCCCTTTCATCATCATCCTCTCGTTGCTCGATGAATTTGCATGGATCTTTTCTCATTTAAAGCTTAAGCAAGCAATGAAGACTTAATTTCGTTTAGGTCATCCGGTAAGGATTGCGGTCGAAGCCTTTCACCCATAGGAAAGCCATTACCTTACCCTCACCAAACAATATCCTTTCATTTCAAGATCGGCATGTTTTGAAACCCCGTTTAGCCATCATTTTTTCTCCTTACTGAGAGAAGTCCAAGCAAGGCCAAGAAGTTAACTTCAAGAGTCGGCAATGCGCAAAATATCTCAAGCCATGAAGGAAGGACAAAGATAATCCTCAACTCCTCAGGAGGCTTTCCAAGTCAAAAAAAAAAAAAAACTGTCGATCCTCAAAAAGTCCCCGACCTCTCAAGAAGCTCTCCAATGATCAAAAAGGAACCTGAATTCTCGCAAGATCGCAAAAAGTTCTCGATAGCTTGGACTTCCTCTCACCATTACCTTAAATCGATCCCAAGCCATCCTCTCGATTTTAGAGGATACTCCCATTACCCTCGCCTTTGGCCAAAGTCAAAATTTGACCTCTCATTCTTAATGGCAATCAATCTTCCCCGCCATAGATTTCCCAAACACATCCCTGCAAGCCAACCTCTCACCTTTAGAGGTTCAATCAGCCAAAGGGCCCAGCCGACCTCTCAATTTAAGAGGTCATAACTTCCAAAATTACCCGATGGCCGATCGAAGCCCGGAAACCCAGCTGCAATTCCTATCGAATAGCAACTTCATCGCAAAATCTTTAAGATCTAAATCAAATTAATGCTTCATTGCTTGCTTAAACTGGAATCTAATTCATCTTGGTTCAAAATCATCAAGCAAAGATTGTGCAAATTCAAATCTGATGTGAGCATAATTTATTTCTACTCCACAAGCACTTGCCGTGGATGTCCCACTGGGGCTTCGCATCCGTGTCTTTCATGGACACTCTAAGGGGATATGTTATTCGAATCTCCAATCCTCAAATTCCCAAAAGAACCTCAAAGTCTTGAATTTTCACACTCATTCTCTCTTCATTCGGGATAAGCCCGAACTACGGCGACCTGAGCTCTTCATAATGAAGGGAACGTAGGCAACCGAAATGGTCCTGGTCGAAATCACAAACAAATTTCAAAAAAATCCGTTCTCATCAAGGATTATCCCTATACACTTTCCGCCCTTCCGAGCTTGATCCTCGATATCGCTGGCTTTCTCCTCGTGATTAATCAAAATATTTGTTCATATCGGATTTAGGGATTGAATAACCCGAACATTAACAAAGGGTTTTAAGCCTTGTGATCATCATGAATAAGACAAGTTTTCAAATGTCTCGACAAGTCTTCTCTTTCTACATCATAGGAAAATAGAGCCAAACACTGTCTTTCTGTCTGCAGGGGCTTCCATACACTTTTCCACACCTTGTGATGCTTATACTCTCTCAAAAGAGTCAAACCTAAAGCGAGTGTGTATGCACAAAATCGGGATTCATTCCCACTTTTCGAAAGATGTGCCCCTGCACGTAAACATTTCTGAGTCTTGTCCATTGACTGATTGACTAAGATTTGAAAAGATGGGTGCCTCCTTGGTCACATGATGACTCGTCCGCAATGGGGCCTGCTCTGAATTTCTTCACACTGGGGCTTGCTAAGCGTTTCTCCCAGGTTCTCCTGTATCAGCTCTTCAACCTGGAGCTTCTATAGTCATCTTTGGGTCCACATTGGGTCCTTCACTACGAGATAGATTCGCCAAGTCACTTCTTCAAAATCTGGACTTTGCCTACTCAGGATCCGGGGACTTTGTCAAGCTGGTCTTTTGGACCCGAATTTTATCAAGTCGCAAGAAAGAATTTCAGCTTCAGAACTTGGTACATAGCAGCTTCCCGTAGTATCGGAATTTGAGATCTAGGTTTCTCCCGGCATTAGCAATTTCATCAAATCATTCTCCGAACAAGATTTCGGCCAAAGTCACAGCTCACCCAAATGAAAGAAGCTTCACTCATATCGACGTGCCCTAGAGCCTGTCAGCATCAGCTTCAAATGACCAAGAATGAGAGGGAAAATTTCAACCAAGACCCGGGATCCGAATTCAATCTCATCAAAATTGAGGTCCATGTGATACTGTTAACAAAACCTCATCAACAACCGCTGTTTAAACCGCGATCGAGGGCTCTCACCCCCCCCCACTTGCTCAAAATCTGTTCCAAACAGTCTCCAGACACATACATCCCCTCTCATCACCATGCATCCCCACAAAAATCTCCCCAGGGCTCATGTAGCATGCACAAAACTTGAATCAATAGGAACAATCCTAAGTGATTAAAGATCATAAATTCCCTGCCAAAAGCTTAGGCTAAGTGCATCTTCGAAAGCAAGTAAATGCATCATCTCGCACACATATGTAGTGATATTCTCACAATCATTTTTGGCTTTATGCATGCATCTGTCATCATGAATGTCATATATGCATCTTCCTCTTCACTAACAAATGCAGGAATTCAAACGTGAAAATCAAATCCCCCTTTTCGGCAAGGATGATCTTCACCAAAGACGACCTCCAATGTCCACAAATGGATGAAGACAGCCTCCAGCATCTACAGTTTGGCAAAGACAAGCTTCGGCGTCTGCAACTTGCTAAAGACGACCTCCAATGTTCACAAATGGATGAAAACAGCCCCCAATGAAGACCACCTCCAGTTTCTACCGTTCGATCAGAGACGCCAAGTTCTCAAATACAATTCGGTCAGAGACGCCAAGTTCTCAAAATACAAATTGGTCAGAGACGCCAAATACAAATCGGTCAGAGACGCCAAGTTCTCAAATGCAAATCGGTCAGGGATGCCAAATTCTCAAATACAGTTCGGTCAGGGACGCCAAGTTCTCAAAATACAAATCGGTCAGAGACGCCAAGTTCTCAAATACAGTTCGGTCAGAGACGCCAAGTTCTCAAATACAATTCGGTCAGAAACGCCATGTTCTCAAATACAATTCGGTCAGAGACGCCAAGTTCTCAAATACAAATCGGTCAGGGACGCCAAGTTCTCAGATTCAATTCAGTTACAGACACCAAGTTCTCAAATGCAAATCGGCCAGGGATGCCAAGTTCTCAAATACAAATCGGTCAGAGACGCCAAGTTCTCAAATACAATTCGGTCAGAGACGCCAAGTTCTCAAATACAATTCGGTCAGAGACGCCAAGTTCTCAAATACAAATCGGTCAGGGACGCCAAGTTCTCAGATACAATTCGGTTACAGACACCAAGTTCTCAAATAAAAATCGGTCAGAGACACCAAGTTCTCTAAAGCAAGAAGTCCCAATGTGAAGACAAGCTCAACAACTTCTACAAGGTTGACGATCACCAGCAAGATGCAGACTCAACCAAACTCCCCCCTTCAGCTCAAAATGCCTCCAAAGACAGCAAATCGTCAGCAGAAACCGCAACCCAACAATCTTCATCAACATCAGCCGAAGCCTCAGTCCTTCCGACAGCTACAGGTAAGCACAGCACAGGTATGAAAGCATATCTTAGTCAACTACTTTTCTAAAAGAACATTATCATCAAATCTTAGGGTGACTTCTCAAAAATAGTCAAGTCTTAGGGCGACTTCCCAAAAATAGTCAAGTCTTAGGGCGACTTCCCAAAAATAGTCAAATCTTAGGGCGACTTCCCAAAAAACAAGTCAAACCTCGGGTGACTCCCAAATACCGTCAAACCATCCCCAGCAGTTTTCGAACTACGTCCAGGCTTGATTCTCACTCGGGATACGTAGGTAGCCTGCCTTAGGTCCAGCCACTTGACCAACACGGTCACCCTTTTCCCCAATGATCATCGTAAGCTCTAATCTTCCCCTGCGAGAACGCCCTCAAACAGTCTCCCTCAGGTACAAAACCTCGACTTAGGATCATACTCCTGAACTAGGTCCCCATTTAGGTTCATACTCCTGAACTGAAACCTCGACTTAGAATCATACTCCTGAACTAAGTCCCCATTTAGGTTCATACTCCTGAACTAAACCTCGACTTAGAATCATACTCCTGAACTAAGTCCCCATTCAGGTTCATACCCCTGAACAAAACCTCGACTTAGAATCATACTCCTGAACTAAGTCCCCATTTAGGTTCATACTCCTGAACTAAACCTCGACTTAGAATCATACTCCTGAACTAAGTCCCCATTCAGGTTCATACCCCTGAACAAAACCTCGACTTAGAATCATACTCCTGAAATAAGTCCCCATTTAGGTTCATACTCTGAACTAAACCTCGACTTAGAATCATACCCCGAACTAAGTCCCCATTTAGGTTCATACTCCTGAACTAAACTCCAACAAAGGCTAACAAAATCCCCAAATGGAAGTTAACGGAATCCCGTTTCTTTTCCCATTATCATCCATTTCCTCGGCGGAAACATAAGACCGATCCCTTCAAATGAAGTCCACCAATAGACCATCTATCCCAAACCATCAAAGGGAAATCATTTCAAATCAAGGTTCGAGGCACCTAAGACGCCATCTCCAAGGTTCGAGGCACCTAAGACGCCATCATGAAGGTTCAAGGCACCTAAGACGCCATCATTAAGGTTTGAGGCACCTAAAACGCTATCACACACAACACGAGGAAAGCGATAAATCGCAATCATCCCCAAAATAGTCAAACCATAGGGCGACTTCCCCAAAATAGTCAAACCATAGGGTGACTTCCCCAAAATAGTCAAACCATAGGGCGACTTCCCAAAAATAGTCAGATCATAGGGCGACTTTCCCAAAATAGTCAAATCATAGGGCGACTTCCCAAAAATAGTCTAATCTTAGGGTGACTTCCCAAAAATAGTCAGATCTCAGGGCGACTTCCCAAAAATAGTCAAATCTTAGGGTGACTTCCCAAAAATAGTCAGATCTTAGGGTGACTTCCCAAAAATAGTCAGATCTTAGGGCGACTTCCCAAAAATAGTCAGATCATAGGGCTACTTCCAAAAAATAGTCAGATCATAGGGCGACTTCCCCAAAATAGTCAAATCATAGGGCGACTTCCCAAAAATAGTCTAATCTTAGGGTGACTTCCCAAAAATAGTCAGATCTCAGGGCGACTTCCCAAAAATAGTCAAATCTTAGGGTGACTTCCCAAAAATAGTCAGATCTTAGGGTGACTTCCCAAAAATAGTCAGATCTTAGGGTGACTTCCCAAAAATAGTCAGATCTTAGGGCGACTTCCCAAAAATAGTCAGATCATAGGGCGACATCCAAAAAATAGTCAGATCTCAGGGCGACTTCCCAAAAATAGTCAAATCTTAGGGTCAAAAACCCGAACTACGACTGGCTTGATTCCTCTTAAGGATACGTAGGTAGCCTATCATTAGGTTCAGCCATCAGACCGAAAATGGTCACTCTATCCCCAGCAGAGCGGATATACGACTCTAGCCACCAGACCAAAATGGTCATCCCTATCCCCAGCAGAGCAGATATACAACTCTAGCCATCAGACCAAAATGGTCATCCCCAGCAGAGTTTCTTTCAACAAATGACTGCAGAACTCGCTCGCCAGGTTGACATCCTAAAACAGTCACTCTAGGGTCAACATCTGAAGATGGTCGAAAGACTCGAACTACGACTGGCTTGATTCCCCAATTGGGATACGTAGGTAGCCTATTAAATAGGTTCAGCCACTCGATCACTTGATCATCCTGTCAAATTTGGAGCCTTACTCTTATCGACGACCCCGCTTCCTTCGAAAGCGCCGTCGCCGAGGGGCTACTATAAGTACTCCAATTTGAGTTGTTAGCATTTTCGTTAGAAAATTAACGGAAGTTTTAACATTCCTAACATTTCTAACATTTCTAACCAACCAAGGGTAGATTAGGGTTTGCCATTTAAAGATAAACCAAGGAAAGAATCTCAAAAAGCAAAAGAAATTGGAAAAATCCGAATTGGGCAAGTTGAAAAACATAAACTGCTGAATTTTTGAATTTTATTCTTCCTGTCCAAAGCCTGGAGCTGCATTCAATGAATAGTGCACGTTTACAATACCCTCCGCGCGGATCCTATTGAGTTCCCAGAGTGCCTATAAATTGAACCCTCCTCTCTCAGTTTACACAACACAATTGGCTCATAGAAGCTGTATTCTGGCAAAAAAAAGGGAGAAAACAGTGGGAATTCACTAGAATTGCCAACATTTTCTCTTCAATCTTTCCCAAACCCCACTCACTCAAAATACTTTCAAAACACTCTCATACATACTCTCATACATACACCAATCCAAGCTCAAATCACCCCTTAGGAGGAGGATTAGAGAGAAAACATAGAGGACTTAAGTGTTATCTATTTGTTTTCTCCTTGACCAACTCTATCATCAAACCCTAAACACATTCAAACCTTGAATCCACCCAAACACAAATCCAAACACCAAATCTTGATACTCCTCAAGTCAAACACCAAATCTTGATACTCCTCAAGTCAAATTCCAAGCCTAGGAAGATAGGGTGTCACCATTGGTAAAGCCCTCCTTCTCTAAACCCTAAAACTCCCTTTTAACTTCTTGTTCATCTTGTTCTTCTTACTTTGATTTACTTTATGTCTAGTTTAACTTAAATCTTGACCTAAGATGGTCATCTTGAAGTTCATCTTCATGAATGACCATCTCAAATGGTCCACATTTTAAATCTCTAGTTGATTTTTCTCTTTAATTTCATCTCTACAAAATTCCCCTTCCCAAGCAAATGAAATGCTTAAGTCCTAATGTACCCCAAGGATGGTTTGATATAGTAGATCACCACTAAAATGTCTAGTGACTACTAATCAAAACCTAGGGAAATGGGGACAAGCATGGATGCCAAACTCCCTTTAAAATCATGTTTTCCTTCTTGAGAAGTTGCTGTCCAGTAGCAATTTTCTAAGACCTCAGTCCATGGTCTAATTTTTTGGACACAGATAAACTTGGAATTTGGTGTTGACTACAAAACACTTTTTGTATCCAACATCCATAGCTTTCCAGACATATTTTTACTTTATTTTTTGCGTGAGTAAAACTCCTTTTTTCAAATTTTCCTTTAAAGGTCAGTTCATCAGTCTCTGGAAATCCAGATTTCACATCTGAGATTTCCATAAGGTTTTGGTCCCTTAAATAATCTCCAAAATGGGAAGTTATTTTACAGAAACCTTATTTAAGGTGTTTTGAACATTTTTCATTCTCGGACTTTTCCCAGATTCTGGAGTTTTCAAGCCCTAAAGTCCATTTCAAAATCAAGTGTCCACTGCCTTTTTCATTCTGGCAGAAATGGTTTTCAACTTCCAAAAATATTTTGAGTACCAAAATTCAACCCAAAAATCACACCAAAAATCATGGGATCTTTCCAATGTCTTATAAACAATTCCCAATTTTTGGTTTCCTCAGTTTCAATTTATTTTGGCCAAAGTAACACACACACACACAAACAAATGGTTTTTAGCTTGGAAGACTCGTTTCACGAGGCATTCCGGGTGCACACTAACGTCCTTCCCGGCGTGTAACGTGACCTCTGAACCCAAATTTCTAATCTCGGGCATTTTTCAAAGTTTTGGCCCTTAAAATAAAAATGGCGTGGCGACTCCGTTTGATTTCAAAAAATCGGGTACATCACACCTCCGAACCCAAATCTCTTATTTCGGGCATTTTTCAAAGTTTTGGCCCTTAAAACAAAAATGACGTGGCGACTCCGTTTTTCCGGTTTTTATTTGGTTTTCAAAGAAACGAGAAACCGAATATTTTTTCGCGAGTTTGGAAAATTTCAACATCGTCACACCCCCGTATTTTCAGCAAAATCAAAATAAACATGTTTACCTTTTTAGATGGCGTCTGCCTCAGGTGTTGCCTTCGAAGTAACTTCTCCGACCTCTATTCCTTCCTCCACAATTCCTTCCTGGGGACTAGATGACACCTCTCCTTCATCCACCAGCTCTCCTGTTAGCTTGGCCAGATTGGCATACTCTTTGTTAATGTCCCAATCCTGAGATTTTCCATCTTGGTGCTCCATCATCATTTTAATCCTACTTTGAAAAACAGTCTTTGCAGCCGCAATTTTGCAGGACTTCCTCACATCGTCTATCTCCTTAAGATGATCACCTTCACTTTTGGCCAAGCTGTCTAGTAGATCCTTCACTGTCCTCTCTTGCTCCTCCAAATTATTCACGTACTTTTCCAAAGTTTTCTCATGTTCCTTCACTTTGTTCTCCAGCAAAAAATTTTCTTTCTTAGCCAGAGCTGCTTCCGACTTGGACTTCTTCTTAAGCATCTCGTTTTCCTTCGCCAAGTCTTCCAAATATCCCACCACCTGTGACATAAATAGTTGACATCAAAGGGTATCATGAAAGCTTAGAATTGGTCAAAGTTGAGTTAGTAACATCTTACCCCAGTTGTAAAGCTCATATATTTCTTCTTAAACTTCCCCACGGGCATTCCTTCAAATACGTCTCCTACTTCAATCACTGCCTCTTGGATCGCCTTCCTCTTCGTCACCCTAGAACCAACGCCAGCACTCTCCTCTATTGCAGTTTTTGGGAATCAATGGTGGCTTCGTCTCCATCTTGGGAGAAGAATCTCCAAACATAGCGTCAATGTCGTCCAGATCAAAGTCTGACCCCGAGGCAACTGGCTTAAAAACTGCACCATTGTATGAAGAATGTCAAGGAATAGCATGCATTAACTAAAGAAACAGAATAAAGAAGACAACATGCTTACCTGTAGACATGATTACAGAAGATGATGCCCTATTGTCTTCCCGAACAACCAAAGGTGCTTCTAGTAGGCCTCTAGGTGACCTCTTGTCTAAACGCAGTTTGAAGAATTCTTCAAGTTTTGCTAGAGTATCCTCCTCCGGTGGGAATAGTTCTCCCCAAAAGGTAAGAAAAATTACGATTTTAGTCCATCTCAAAAGCAAGAAATCACAAAGTCAGAAATCGAAGTACCTCCCTTATTCCATTCGCTTGGTATTTCATCCCCTCCTTCAATTGATGCCCTATCAACAAAGAAAAACCTATTTTTCCATCCTCTATCATTCGAAGATGTAGTGGTCATTAGGGAACTCCTACCCGACCTTTTCTTAAAAAGATACCTTTTTTACCCAAAGGGCTGGAAATTGTATGAGTAAGCTATTTCATTAAGCCCTAGGTTCAGGACGTTTTCCCTATTAACCTTGATCACAAACGCAAAAATTCTCCAAGCCATAGGCATTAATTGGGGGTAAGCGAGTTGGGTCCTTTGGAAAAATTCAGAAATCAAAGAAGGAAAGGGATAACTAAACCCTAGGAGAAAGGGGTATTCAAGGAAACAAATCCATTTTTTAGAAACAAGATCTGACCTAAGGTTGACGGAGAAGGGGTGAAATATGGCACCTTTCGGGAAGTAACATTGCCGTTTTAGCGACTCAATCTGGTTGTCGCTGAACATACATGTCTCCTCATCTGGTTTAGAAAGGAGATTCTCACATTCGAAATCCTCAAAATCAATCTCTATGGGATCTTGCGGAGACGGCTGAAATTACCCGGATCCGGCTCTCGCGCGGAGCCCCGGCATCTCGCATCGCTCGGAAGTTGCCCGGACCCGAGAGGCACAGCGATTGCACCCCGACATCTGGCATTCCATTTTTTGCATTGGTCGGTGGAGTTGTCTCACTATATTTTTGCTTGTAGAGTCGCCACGCCGTTTTGATTAAGCTCAAAATATTGACAAAAGGCATCAGTTTAAAAATAAACTGTTTTTGTGTGATGAGATTTTTGAGTTCGGAGGTCAGGTTACTCCTCGGGAAGAGAATATTATAATATTAGAGCTCACCCGAGTCGCCTCGTAAAAACGAGTCTTTCGGTACCCCTTCTTTCTTTAAATGTTGTGTGTGTGTGTATGTGCTTTTTTAAAAATGCATGCTGTATCGGATGTCTACATTGTACACTGCGTATTGAAATGTATTGAAATAGTAATGGAAGGAAGTCTTACCAATATTGGTTCGTGTCTGTCTTTCGTTGGGAAATAGTGTTTGAGGATGGAATAATGTTCCGGGATGGACCGGGATTGCTTCGGGATGTGCCGGTTGTCTGCGAACAGAGTTTCGGCGTGCTTCGGGATTGTCAAGTGTGCACTCGGGCAGAGTTTCGCCGTGCATTTGGATCTTTGGCTGGATTTGGGCAGAGTTCCGGCGTGCATTGGGATCGTTGGCTGGATTCGGGCAGAGATTCGGCGTGCGTCTGAATCGTCGGTTTGGCTCAGAAAGGGCCGGGACGCCTCGGGAAAGACCAGGCAAGGCTTCGGAGTACCACGAGGGGCCTTAGAATATCTCAAAAGTGCCTCGGGGCAGCGTGGGAGCATCTCGAGAGCGCTCGGTAGGGCTTCGGAGCACCGCAAGGGAGCTCGAAAGGCCCCGAAAGGAACTGAAAGGGATCGGGATTGCCTCGAAAGGACTTAGAGGGGCAGCCAGAGGGCTTAGGGAGAGATAAGAAGAGGGAGATGTGTGAAATGAGGGAGGGGGAGCCCTCTATTTATAGTGTGGGAAAAATTGCAAGAAGGTCCGTACGGACCTTTATGCAAAACTAAAATTTTAGTTTTCCCAGATTTGAGGAAAAAATGTGGACTTTAAGAGGATTTCGTAATTATGATGTCTGGTAGCAAAGAGGTCCGCACGGACCTTTTAGCATGCAAAGAGGTCCGTACGGACCTTCTATGCTTTTCCAATTTTCACATAATTTCCAAAAAGTCCTTTTATATTTTTTTGTCCCAGAAAGGCCCCCCCTTGGTTTGGTTGGTGGTTTTTTGGGCCTTTGAGGGTTTTTTGAGGGTTCCGGGTGTTCGAGACTACGTTTGAGTGAGTATGCGGTGTTTCCTGGGTGCTCAGAAAAGGGTAATCCAGATTGGGGTACTTACAGAAGCCCCTCGACGACGTCACTTACGGAGGAAATGGGGTCGTCGATAAGATAAGGGTTCTGATCTCGATTGCGTGCACGAGAGAGGAGGTGACCGTGTAGGTCGGTTCGTGAGGACGTGGCAGTGTCCTGTTGTGTGACCGTTTAGGCCAGTTGGCTGGACCCTGTGATAGGATTCCTACGTATCCCGTATGGGAATCAAGCCTGATCGTAGTTCGTGTGTGGGGTGAGTGTTGTCATGTACGAGGACGTGTGATATCCTCTAACTGAGACTCTGTGTGTGGACGTGTCAGTGTCCTGTGAGTGACCATTTAGGTCGGTTGTGTGGACGTGGTGGCGTCCTGTGTGACCGCATAGGTCGGTTGTGTGGATGTGGTGGTGTCCTGTGTGACCGTATAGGTTGGTTGTGTGGACGTGGTGGTGTCCTGTGTGATCGTATAGGTCGGTTGTGTGGACATGGTGGTGTCCTGTGTGACTGTATAGGTCGGTTGGCTGGACCCTGTGATAGGATTCCTACGTATCCCTAGCGAGAATCAAGCCTGATCGTATTTCTGACGTCATGAAATTATGAGTGTACATGGGCGTGGTGGTGCCCTGAAGTGATGTGACTGCTGAGGTCGACTGTGAGGACGTGGTGGTGTCCTGGAGTGGAAATTTTACGATTTTCCGAACTGGGTAATTTTAAGCCTTTCGGGCTGGAGATAATGATTTGGGAGGTTTATACGGTCTTTCGGACCGAGTGGTTTAAAGCCTTCCGGGCTGCGAATAGTGATTTGGCTTATTTTTGCGGTCTCCCGGACCGAGTGGTTTAAAGTCTTTCGGGCTGCGGATAGTGGTGTGGCTGATTTATGCGGTCTCCCGGACCGAGTGATTTAAAGCCTTTCGGGCTGCGGATAGTGATGTGGCTGATTATGCGGTCTCCCGGACCGAGTGATTTAAAGCCTTCCGGGCTGTTGTAAGTACTCAAATCTGGCTCATGCCTTTCGGTTAAGTTTTTCGGAAGTTTCCCGGACTTTCCTTAAGTCCGGGAGCGATTCCGGAACTGTTCCAAACCTTCCGAGGAATGAAGGGACTGATCTAAATTAAAAGAACACGTTTTCCTTAATATGGAAAACCTTCTAGAAGTGCCACCTTGCATGATTCTAGAAACATGCTGAGTCATACAGGATAATGCCGCACGGCTGCATTAGGAGGGAACTCCTAGCCGCACGGCCTCATTAGCCTTATCCAGACTGCCTATAAATAGATCCCTCCTCTACCCATTTTAGACACCAACAAAACACACCATATTCAGCACAAAAGTTCTGTTCAAGCCCTGCTGCGAAAATCCAAGAAGTTGAAAAGTGCCAAGAAGCCACCTCCCTCCTCCTTGAAGCCTACCAAGTTGGTCCATCCACTAGGCAAGAATCAAAGAAGAAGAGGTCACCACCATTGGTAACCTCTCACTCCCTTACCTTGCATCATGCTTGTTTATGTGATATAATTGTTCCTTGCATTCATATATTACTATTATCTTGCTTGGGACTTGGTATTTGTTGTTAAAGATCTTATCTTTATTCATATAAATCATACCCCCTTTCCCTTTGCATCCTTGGCATGAAATAAGCATCCTTTGCCCATAAAAATGTAATCTTTGCATTAAAGGTGCATCCTTTGCACCTAAAAATCCCTTTTGTTTACCTAAAAATGATATCTTTATGCATCCTTTGCATATAAAAATATAATCTTTATATTCAAAAAGCATCCTTTGCATTCTAAAACTTATTTTCACACATAAAAATGCATCCTTTGCATTAAAGATCATTTCTTTGCATGAAAGAAGCATCCTTTGCCTAAAAATGCTATTTTCCTACAAAAAAATGCATCCTTTGCATAAAAGTCCTTTCTTTACATCAAAAAGCATCATTTGCAAATCAAAAGCATCCTTTGCACCCTAAAAATGTCATCTTTTCACTAAAAATGTCATTTTTACATGCATTCTCCCATGTCCCCATTAGCAACCTTCGGAACGGACCGGTGTAAAGATCCTATCTTTACATCGTTTCTTCCATTAAAGGTGCCACAATCTCTTTAGAAAGGGATAAAACCTTGAACCTATATCTCCGATTATCGCTTGAGACGAGCATGATAGCTCCCATATAAGCTCAATCGTCTCAAGGCGTAGGATTGATGGGCTAAGGTCACTCCTTTCCTAAAGAACCCCATTTTGGACTATAAAAGAGAGTCCTTCTCTCGATCACGCAAGACCCAAGGTCAAATAGCGATGATCACAAGTCCAAGATGAGGACGGGATCAAAGTCCCGAACACATAAAAATCCAAGGAATCCCGAGCGACAACCAATTAAATGGTTTGTACGTCCGGAAGACGACTTGGGACATTCCCCCCCTCTTTTCAACACATGCACACAAGAAAGCACGCAAGCAAGCACGAAAAATGGAATCTAGGGAGACTTGCTACGGCAAGGCACCTTGGGTGAACGACGATCCGTTCTTCCCAAGGGGTAACTTAACCTCCGAACCCTAAAATCCTTTTTTTCAAAGTTTTGAGGAAATCAAAATGGCGTGGCGACTCCGTTTTTCAAATTAAACCGGATGTTTTCAAACTCGCGTGAATCCAAACAAAAACAAAAATTTTAAATTTGGGCACACATTCACAGTTTGGCGACTCTGCTGGGGAAAATCCCAAAGGAGAAAAGCTTTCATTTTCAAAATAAACGATACCCGGTATATAGGTGGAAACCATTTAACCTTCCTGTATCGCTCCCTAACCCGGGGCTTGGGATAAACGGTGGTTTAACAATCCCACGTACCGGTATCTCTTTTCGAAAAAAAAAGAAGAAAGCTTTTTTCCTTTGAGCGGGTTAGACTCCCATCGCGGATTCCAATTATCGTGCTTGCTTTCTTTGCCTTGCATTGCATCATTTGCATCTTGGGAATTGTGCATACTTTGAACAGGAAGCCTTCTCAAGGCTAAAAGGTGCCTAAAATGTTCGGGAAACAACCTGAAATTGCAAAGAAGTGGAACCTTGAAAATTGATCCATGCAGTCGTACGGCTCAATCCTCCTTGGATTCTGACCGAGCGGCCTCAGTGGCAATTCCCCCAGGAAAAATTGAGGTTAATCTGGCAGCCTTGGCAGCTTGGGGCTATTCAGTTCCAAGACTGACTGGGGCTCCCAGAAAATTTACGTGCCTTATCTGTTGCATTTTCCCCCGTCCCGAAAAATCATTCCTTTAAAACACATTTCTGAAAATCTCTGTTTTAACTCAAAAAGGAACATTTTAGGAGGCCGCACACTACGCGCACCTTATATATCCTGTACACTTTGCACGCATGTCCCTTTAAAACCGGGGGGGTTTTGAGTGCGATCACGGACTGACCTTACGATGCTCCCGGGCGCGCACGGAATCACCCCAAACTCCCCATGGCAGCCAGTGTCGACCAATGCACAGTCCGTGTCACACGTTTCAAAAAACCGTGACTTTTTGGTTGGTTTTTGGTCTAGTCCGTGTCATACAGCCCAGTTACATGTCCCCGTAAAGGTTAAGCCTTAGTCCACAACGGAAGTCAAGATCTTTTTGCTCAAGCGAAACTCTGTCGAAATTCTGACAAGGAAAACTCGGTAGAATCTTGACTCCGACATTGACTTCGACCTTGACCTGCCCGGAATGTGTAAGAGTCGAGACCGAGTCCTTGCCAAGAAAATTCAAAGATCTTTCGCTCAAGCGAAGCTCTGCCAAAATTCCGACAAGGAAAAATTGGCAAGATCTTGACCCGGCATTGACTTTGATCTTGACTCACGCACGGCGTATGCAACGAAGTTCAATGTGACACTGCGTCATCCGGTTTTTACCGCCCGACCCATGCATATTATCTTCTCGGACATTACCGAAAATTCAAAACGTCAATCGCGCAAGCGAAATTTCGCAAAATTGTTAAGGCTGAAAGACGAGACTTTCCCGGTATTGCCTTGACTATAATTCGCATCGCTCGTGCGTTAAAAGTTCCTATGACCCGCTAGACCCATTAGGAGCGTTCTTCTCTCGGTCGGTGGGATCCGCGTGCCCTATAGGACCCTCGCCCGGGGCTGTCCACCCTGGGAGGTCGAAATACAGGTGGAATACGAGGGGCTTATAGACGTAGTGACGGAACCCGCGATCCGGGATCTAGAGTAGTTGCGAAAAGAAGGGCGAGAACCCCTTTTCCAACCAAATAGAAATTAATAAAAGACAACATGTTTTAAGTAAATGGAAGATTCTTAATTTGCATATTGCTTGAGCCTTCGGCTAAACACCTACCCCGAGTCTAAACCTCTCCTATCCCTTTCCCGCAGCGAGAAAGAAGTGGGTGAGAACACTGGGTCAGCGATTGTTAGCACAGAATTCTCAGACAGTTCGCCAGAATCCTTAAGTTTCAACTTTCCAGTGTCAAAAATGGCCAACGTGGTAGTCAACAATGGTAATGACCAAGTAGTCGGAGAGGCCATCCCAGTTCAACCCAAGCCCCACATCTGGTATGATGTGTGTGATTGTGAAGACTGCGGAATATGAGTATCAAGAATGGATTAACGAAGACGCTCCTTCAAGAAAGAAGAAGAAGAGGAAGTCCATGCAACGAAAATTAAAGAAAGGTACGAAGCCGGGGACAAGAGCGTTGGAACTTTAGGGAGCCTTCGGGCAAGTTTGACTACTACGTCGGTTATGCCAAGGAACCTACCAAAAAACCCGTCATTCAAAATGCGGTCCGGCTGATACCCTGTAGTCGGTGACCCTCTCGAGGCGAAAGTTACGAATTTGTCGCCATCGTGAAGTTCAATGAGAAGCTAGCAGGTTTGGAAGCAGAATACAGAAAACCCATAGAATACGTGGCTAATCAAGGAAGAATCAAGGTCCCTTACGAAGAAGACTTCATCGGCATTATCCAGGCCAACCCTCCTGTTGGCTATGCTTGACAAGGTCGTGGTATCAAAGATCGGTAAGAGAAAATGAGTTATCGGCGGTGTATTGATAAGATGAGCCGGACTCTTGATCAATGAGTCCGGTTGTCACGAGACGAGCTCGCCGAGAGATTGCATCAAGCTACTCTAGCTCCTCTCACCATCTTTCAAAGATACCGGCCTACCAATGATTTCCGGCAAGTTTTTGATCGGTTTGAAGTCTCCAACTTTCGAAGAATGCGACAAGGCGCTACTCCCAGGGCAACGGCGAAAGAGTAAACCCCGGTCAACCGCGTCAAACACTTCGAGTCAATAAGTAGTGTAGGGTCCGAGTCGGTAGGGTCAAGAGTCGGTTGAGTCGGGAATCTTTGAATTCCGAGTCCTACGAGTCATCCGAAGGCCTCACGCACGAGGATTATGAACATGTAATCAATGTCATCTTTCCCTTTGCTTTGAATGAAATGACGGATCTTTACGAGTATCCTCTTATTGCCAACTTAACAAATGATAAATTAACTCAAAACTTAACAACAATTAATAATGAATCATTTGAACAAGATGCAAACACACTAAACGAACAATACATTAAAGAAATCTTTAAGCGGAGTTACGAGAAAAAGAGGAAAACCGGGCCCAAGCCGAGGAGGTTTTGACGAGTGTTAACTTGGGTGCTTGTCGAGGAACCTAAAGAGACACGAGATTGGAAGCTTCTTCCGGGGGGTTGAAAGGGACGGTGGTTAATCTGCTCGAGAGAATACATGGACGTCTTTGCATGGTCGTACAAGGATATGCCGGGGCTAGACGGTTCAATAGTAGAGCACGAGAATCCCTCTAGCACCGAGATGCTAAGCCGGTGAAGCGAAAACTAAGGAAAATCAAGCCGAGTGGTCTCTACGGGTCAAAGAAGAAATTGAGAAGCTCTTTGCGGGTAGGATTCATCGAGTCATCGAATATCCGACATGGTTGTCCAATATTGTGGCCAGTAACCAAGGCCAATGGGAAGGTGCGGCTTTGTGTAGATTTCCGGGATGCGAACAAGGCCGGCCCAAAGACGATTACCCCTTGCCAAACATAGACATCTGGTGGACTCCACTTGCCAACTACGAAGTCAAATCCTTCGTTGACGGCTTTGCGAGGCTACAACCGGATCAAGATGGCCGAAGAAGACCAAGAAAAGACGGCCTTCACCACACCGTGGGAACTTCTTGCTATACGGTAATGCCATTTGGGCTTAAGAACGCCGGGGCTACTTATCGAAGGGCGGCGATCGCGCTTTTCATGACATGATCCACAAGGAGATTGAGGTCTACGTCGACGACATGATAATTCACTCCAAAGGCGAGGATGGGCGGCACTTTGTTGACTGCGAAAGTTCTTCGAGAGGCGAGACAACATTCCATGAGACTAAACCTGCTAAATGCACCTTCGGAGTGACAAGGGGAAAAGTGCTTGGGTATATGGTCACGGAGCGAGGTATCGAAGTCGACCCCAGAAAGATCAAAGCCATTATGGACATGAGGCCACCTCAAACCCAGACGAAGTCAAAAGCTTTATGGGCAAGCTGCGGTACATCGGCCGTTTCGTCAACCGGTTGACCACTATGTGCGAGCCCATTTTCAAGCTCATGAAGAAGAATGTAGACACGAGTGGACCGAAGAATGCCGGGATGCCTTTGACCCGAGATCAAGGCGTACTTAGTACATCCTCCGGTACTATGCCCCCACATAGACGAAACCTCTTACGCTCTATCTCATCAGCTTGATACGGCGGTTGGGGCTATGCTTGCTCGGGAGAAGAAAGACTCTCGGGTAGAAAATGCCATTTACTTTGTCGGTAGGAAGGCTGCGGGGAAGTGAGCTCAATTACTCGGCATGTGAAAAGACTTGTGCGGGGTAGTGCAGGTAGTCGGTAGGCTGAAGCATTATATGCAAGCCCACCTGTGAACTTGGTCTCGAAAATGGACCCCATCAAGTACATCTTTGACAAGCCTTCCCTCTCGATGCGCCTAGCAAAATGGTCCTTCTTCTTGGTGAATACGACATCAACTACGTGACCGAGAAAGGCCATTAAGGGTCAAGCATTGTCGGACCATCGGCAAATTTTCCTAGTAATGAGGACCGTGGGCACGAACCCCAATTCCCGGATGAAGGGATCTTTGTAGTCGAGCACGAGAACCGATGGCGGCTTTTCTTTGATGGAGCCGCTAACAAAAGAGGAAATGGCGTAGGGATGCTCTTGGTTGATCCGAAAGATGAGCACACGCCCGTAGCCCTTAAGTTGAACTTCCTGCCACGAACAATGTTGCCGAGTACGAAGCTGCATTCTTTGGTTTAGAAGGCCCTTAGAAAGGAATGTCAAGGAGCTCGAAGTTTATGGAGACTCGGCCACGATCATCAACCGAGGTCTCCAACAAATGGAAGGCTTGTGGACCCTAATCTTCAGCGGTATCATGCCCGTATGGAGGAGTTATTTGGACGGTTCGGAGAAGTGACTTTCCACTACTTGCCAAGGGAAAAGAGCAGATTCGCGAGATGCCCTAGCTACTCTAGCCTCAGTGGTAGAGATCCCCGAGGAAAAGCCATAAAACCCTTGAGTGGGTAGAAGAGAAGCCCAGGCCTTACATTTGTGAAGTAGACTTGGGACTGAGCCTATCAAGGAACCACTGGTACAATCAAATTTACCGGTTCCTCAAAGACGGAGAGTCGGCTTTCGAGACGAAGAAGGTAGACCAAAAGAAGGTGTCAAAGCCAAGAGCTTGCAAGCCACGAAAAGGTTGGCTTCCCATTATGTCATTTTAGGAGGCGGCTTGTACAAGAAGCGGTACCAAGGACCACTCCTCTTGTGCGTCACTCAAGAAAGGGCCGAGAGTTGATGACCCGAAGTCCACAATGGTCCACTGCGGTCCTCATATGAATGCTAGAGCCACGAATGCAAGTGATCCTCGAGAATGGGTTACTCGGATTTCCATGGAGACGGTGTGTCCGGCATGTCGAGCGTGCGACAAATGCCAACGGTTTGCCAACCTCAACCATCTCCCGCCTCATGACCTGTACTGCATGACGACTCCCTGGCCGTTTGCAACTTGGGGTATTGACGTGATAGGGAAGATAGCCCCGGCGGGAAGCAATGGGCATGAATTTGTGCTAGTAGCCATCGACTACTTCACCAAGTGGGTAGAGGCTAAGTCCTACAAGGTCCTCACTTCCAAGAAGGTGGCCCAGTTTATCAATGAAAACATAATGTGTAGATATGGGGTGCCCAATGAGATCATTTCTGATAATGGGTCGCACTTTGAAGGAAGGCTGCGATAGGTTCTTGTCGGAATTCCAGAATCACTCGCCACAAGTCATCCCCATACGAGACCTCGGACTAACGGAGCCGTGGAAGTTTGCTAATAAGACGCTCGAACGGATCATCGGAAAATGGCCACCGTGGTCGTGATTGGCCCGAAAAGCTGCACTGGCACTCTGGGGCTACGAACGTCTGTCGAACGGCCACGGAGAAACTCCTTTTGCCCTAACCTACGGGATGGAAGCGGTGTTACCGGTGGAGTTGGAAATCCCGTCATTAAGGGTCCTCTGGAAAACGGTGTCAACGAAGTAGAATGGCTACGTAGCCGGCATGATGAGTTGGCCTTGCTCGATGAAAGAAGGCTAAAAGCCATGGAGCACACCCGAGCCTACCGAGGCGAATGGCCAGAGCATTTGACAAAAAGGTTAAGGCCAGGGACATCAAAGAGGGTGATTTAGTGTTGAAAGTGAAGCCCCCTACCGGAGACAACCCCCTGGGAAAATGGGAACCCGTTTGGATCGGCCCGTATGTGGTGCAGAAGATACTATCAGGAGGAGCCATGAAACTTGCGGACACGGACGGCAATCCCTTTGTCCACCCGGTCAACGGTGATAAGCTCAGAAGGTACTATGTCTAAAAAAAAAAAAAAAAAAAAAAGAAAAAAAAAGAGAAAAAAATCTTAGTGCAAAAAAAAGTAATACCCAGCTAGGCTGAAAACCCAAAAAGGGCGGTCTAGGCAAAAAATAGGGTTGCACATAAAAAAAAGAAAGAAAGAAAAATCTTAGTGCAAAAAGAGTAATGCCCAGCTAGACTGAAAACCCAAAAAGGGCGGTCTAGGCAAAAAACAGGGCTGCACATAAAAAAAAAAGGAAAAAAGAAAGTTCACCAGAATGAACTACGAAGACCTGAGCCCCTTAGTCTTTCTTGTAAAAGGGGAACGTAGGCAGCCATTTATGGTTCGGTCTAAACAATAAAAGGGCGATTAAGTCTCCATGAAATGCGTCCTAAACAATAATAAAGGATATTCAAGTTTTCATAAAACGGGTCCTAATCAATAAGACATCTGAAATTTCCATGAAATTGTGTCTTGATTAATTTCTAAGATAATATCTCTTGTTCATTACAAGTTAAAAACTTCTTGATGAGTTCAAGCACGGTCTACTCTTGACTCTGCTAACCTGCTACAAAGATCTAAAATACAATAAAATGCCTAATAAACTACCGTGTTTGCAAAAATGGCAATAAGGGAATCCTAAGAAAAGATCTGTCAGTCGTCATTCACTGAGTCTTCTTTGGTCTTCTTCCCTTTACCTCGACCTCGTCGAGTTTTCTTTCTCTTCTTCTCCAAGATGTCGGTCTCCCTCATCCCGATCTCTGGTATCCTCACTGGAGCCTCCATCAAACCTGTGTCAATAAGTGCCCTCTCAACACGGGCACGAGTCCGCACTTCCTCCCTCTGAGCCTCAGTCAAGGGAGCGACTTCAGAAAGCCTCTTATATCGAGCCTCCATATATTTGATAAGGTCACCCAGTGGTTATGGTGACTCGCCTTAGCTTCAGTCTCCCTCGAGTCTGCTCGAGTCACAGTCGGCCCCAATAAAGCTGACGCCTCTCTCCCAATATGACCTGAGTCGCTCCCATCTCCCTCTCGTACCAATCCAAGTAGACCGTAGTCAAGATGGTACTCTTCTGCTCACGAGGATAGCCACAGGTGGGAAAGCGGTGTATGTCAAGCCCTCGAGAAGAATGAGAAGGCTGTTTGGATCCCTCATATCTAATGGCACCACCTCCATGGTACGGATGTCCTCCCAATCGCCCAACGGCTCTGTAAGGCCCGAACTGCTGGATACCAAGCGGGGTATGTAGAAGGATGACAGCGAACCACGGAACCCTCACTATATAGGACTCCTGAAATGTCCTCTGGTGCAACCTCCGGTGAGGTACCCACGCGAATATCCGAAGTGGATAACCTAGCCATCATCGGCTCCGGTCACCTGGTCCTGGCATCGAGGTAAACCCCTCAGGAAATCACCCGAGGGCAGAGTCGGCAAAGCCCTGGCAAAGCCCCGAGCCTCTCCTGCGGCCACAAAGTCAACACGGCCGGACTCCCGGACCTCATGAAACGGTCTCCTCTAGCCATCCTATCGATGCCATGCGGGGTCTCACCCAAAACCAATGGGACAATGTCCTTCCCGGCCACTGCAATCCCTAACCATGTCCAAGAGCCCACCATGACAGATCCCCACGGACTCGGCGGTGAACGAGAGAAGAGAATATGCGAGAGGATAAATGCATCCATAGCCACCGTGGTCGTAGCCATATCCGGAGACCCGAACCTGCCGGGATATCGAAAGGTCAATCTGTCCGGAGCTATCATCATCCCTCGGCCTCTCCCGAGAGATATGTGCGAGAAAAGATGCCAACTTTGCCGCCACGGCACATCTTCGATCGAGAGGAATCGATATAGCCTCAATTTCTGGACCCCCAATCAAGGCTCGGAAGTCTTCATAGGTTGGGACAATCTCATTGTAAGAAAAGCGATAAACGTGTCTCGGACGTCCCAAAACCTTCTTTGCTTTGCTCTCAAAAGGTCCCAATCGGGCGGGAGATCCCTCAAATGCCATAAAGATTTGATCTTGAAAGAAGAATCAAACAGCCCCTTGTGAGATTGAAAGTTATATCTCACCCAAGATTGAAGATCGGATAGAAAGCGGTCTCTTTTCCCCCTTTGCAATCTAACGGGCTTCTCCATTGCAAAATGATCAAAGTTGATGTCTTTAGGTCAAATATGTGCTTTGGGAACAGTTGGGACAAGTCTAGAGTGAAAATGAAATGAAATGGCCAAGCCTTGGTTTTATTCTAAAAATAACCAGTCCAGACAGAACTGTAAGCCGCACGGCTTCATTTGCTCCAGAGACCAGACCGCACGGCTTCATTTGCCTGATGTGAGAAAAAATCTGCAGCAACCAAGTTGCTGCCCAAAGGGAGTTTTCACCCCACTTTTCCAACAAAAACCTGTACAAAAACATATCCAAACACTAACCATGCAGTTATGTGTCATCACAAATCATTTTGGCCCAGTTTATTGCCCCAATTCCAAGCAAAAAACTGCCCCGAGGCTCAAGTAATATGTAAATTCATAAAGCATAAATTTAAAAAGCAAATAAAACATTAATACATTGTTTTCGCCCCATCGGCGCCCAAATAAAGCAAAAAATAAACAAGTTGTGCATAAAATTGTTCATTGTTTGTTTTTCCTCCTAAATCGATTCTAGAGACCTCCTAGGCCTCCGATTCCTCCTCATCACTACTCAACTCATAAAGGCTCGCCTCTCTCATCAAGTCCTCACTGTCGCTCACATCAGAAAGATGAACATTCACATGTTCATACTCCGCCAGATGCTCCAGGATGCCGGCATTGGGTCCCCGTCCCCGAGGCATGGCGCTAGAGGAGTACTCTGAAGCCGATGAGGTGGATGCCGTGCCCCCTACATGCCTCCTTTTGCGCACAGGCTCCTGCACGTTCGCTGCAGCCTTTGAAGCGCAAGCCAGCTTCTTCAAAAGGGACCGGCATACATCTTTCCGGCCTATTACGCACTTTGACCAAGCCGTCGTAAGTGCGAGTGGAACACGAGAAAAAGAGAAGAAAATCTCGAGAAAATCTTGAAATTGCAAAAAGCAAAGAAGTCTAAAAAAAGGAAAAGACCTAAAGTGTACTTACGGTCTTTGTCCGTGGCGAGTATACTGGGGCTCCCTAGTGTCGGGGACGGGTATCACGAACCTCCTCGGTACCCCATTGACTACATAAGAAAGATGAGCGGGAGGCATCGGCGGGTCGGTAGGCTCGGCCTCCCCATATCACGAGTGACGGCCCGGCTTCACTAGCACGTGGCGTCCTCAGTCGCTGCTCCACAAAGATAGCATAAGGGGTAGCCATGTCAGAATACTCCTCATTGCTACACTGCACTGATATCTCTCTATGTCATTCGCCGACCAATCCAGGCTGCGGCATCCGTCTTTGGAGGATCATGGGGGGTAATGGCATCCAATGGAGGGATATGGCCATGCTGTCTAGAGAAGCGGTCCCCCAGATAAATGACATCACATGTCAACCCAGTCAACCACCACCTCTGCCTCGTCGCCTCCACGGCCTCTCCTAGGAAAATCTCTGGAGACCTCCCCCAAGGGTAAAAGTCCACTCCATCGTGCCCATCCACGTTGATAGCGGCCTAACCATCTTGTAGTCAAAGGTGATCAGGGTCTTCGGTGAACTTATCCCTCGCATCTCCCCTCCGGCGGATCATAGCGGGAAAGATGGTAGCATCGCTCTGTTGGTTCCACGGAAAGAACACGATCACCTCGCAAAACCGGACTGCATGTTCAAAACATCAAAAGGGTCATTTTCTCTCATAAAAGTCTCAAAGACAAAAAGTAAAAGAGAGAAAGAAAGTGAGACTACCTCGAGAGCAAAGAGAAGCAATCCATCGAAGCGGCCTTATTATTTGTACGGATCCGAGGAAAAGTAAAGCTCCGCCAATCCGGCCTCGCCCCAAGAGACCGTCCCAATCCCATCTACATCCTCCAAGGAGTCGAGGAGGCAAGTCATAGCCGGCGTCCCGAGAATTAGCAAAAATGGTGACTAACAACATCAACCACACAAAAGCCCTCGCAAGGTGGGAGGCGATCACCTCATTAGCGGCAAATTCACGCATGCGGTTACGGGTGCCACCTCGACATTCCTAGTCTCCATCCCGAGACCCTTAGGAATAAGCTCAAACCCAACCAAAGCTCTAAATCCTCCACCGTAATATGGTTCCTCCAGGTCACGAGCCTCCGGTGAAGCTGCAGCCGGTGATAGCGGTGAAATCTGCCGGGCGTCAGCTGTCGGCTCCCCGGCTAAGGTGAAAGGCGTGGGTGGTGTCCCACGAGGAACTCCGAGAGGGCTGGATCAAGCCCTTGCTCTTCGAGGTAATGTGAATACCTCTGCACAGATAGCCTCGATAAATAAATCCGGGCCGGTAGCCCTCGCTAGGTTGCAGGGTTCACCCCATCTTTCTCAAAATCGGGCATCCTCTGCCAGACCTCACTTGCAATCTCGGAAGGCCCCTAGACTTGTTCTCACTGTAGACAAGCACGGCAAAAGTGTCGAGTCCTTCATCTCATTTCAAAAGCATGCATATATTCAAAAGTGCACATGTTTTCAAAAGAAAAGCATTCAATAAAAATTTTCTAGCATCCTTTGCATGAAAAACGTGTCTTTCATCACTTGAAACGCATCATGTCAAGCACATTGCTATCCTAAGCACAAAATCACAATTTTCAAAATTATTTGCACATAAGCATTAATTTTTTTCTCAAAAATGGCATGCATGAATCCTTTTCATCATCCAAAATCCCGTTTTAGCATCCATGATCAAAATTTGACCTAGTTCTAGCACATGCAAGGACTCCGTCACATCTTAGACAATTATTTTCCCAATTTATTTTCAAAAATGGGTCATTCTCATTATTTCTTAAGAAAATTGCACATGCATGATCGTTAATCTTCTTAGCCTCATAGGTTAATCATTAATATTTCAAAATCATCATCAAAAATCCTAGGAAAATTCGAGAAATTCCTAAAACTCGAGTCAAGCCCTAGAATCAATCAAAATTCAATCAAAATCGACGGAATTGAGCAAATTAAGAATGCTTACCCCAACCGATTGAGGATTCGTTGATTTGTGCTCCCTCCTACCCGGATAGAGCTCCGATGGAGGCGTAAGGAAGTCATACTTCCTCTCCGTGCGGACGAGCTCTTTCCTCCTCCTCGGCGGCCTCCGAGATGTTTCTTCTTGCTTGCCTTGGCATAGGATTCCCCCTCCGGATCCATCTTAATCAGTAGAAGCAAAGGGAATTGAAGGATTTTGAAGAAATTCTCTCCCTCCTCTCTTTCTTCCTCGGCAGTAGATGGGCGGCAACAATGCCCAATGCCCGTTCAAATTTGTTTTAAATAATCTGGAAAAATCAGACTTCTAGCCGTACGGCTTCTTTTTCCCCGTCTCACGCCGGGCGACTTCTTTCGCCCTGAGCAGAAATTACAATTTTGCCCCTGGATTTCCCACTTGGACGTATAATTCCTATTATCCTTTAACTAGGATAACGTCGTTTTCCAAAGGATATCCGTTATCTCCTAAGCAAATAGGCTTTCTTCCCAAGTCGCCTCCGTTACTTCCGTTATAACGGAATGACGCTAGGTGACAACCTCAGGTGTCGGAACTCTAAACTTAAGCTACCTCTATCACGAATAGAAGTACGCTCAAGTTCTCTAAACTTAAGCTACCTCTATCACGGATTGAGAAGTACGCTCAAGTTCTCCAAACTTAAGCTACCTCTATCACGGAATGAGAAGTATGCTCAAGTTCTCCAAACTTAAGCTACCTCTATCACCAATTGAGAAGTACGCTCAAGTTCTCCAAACTTAAGCTACCTCTATCACAGATTGAGAAGTACGCTCAAGTTCTCTAAACTTAAGCTACCTCTATCACGAATAGAGAAGTACGCTCAAGTTCACCAAACTTAAGCTACCTCTATCACAGATTGAGAAGTACGCTCAAGTTCTCCAAACATAAGCTACCTCTATCACAGTTGGGGAAGTACGCTCAAGTTCTCAAACTTAAGATACCTCTATCATGGATTGAAATGCGCTCAAGTTTTCCAAACTTGACGGTTACCTCTATCTCCTCGATAGTGACGTAAGCTTTAGTCACCTCGGTGACAACCTCCGTTAATTGTCAAATCGGGTGACTCCTCCGTGAATCGTCAAAACATCAAGGATCCTAGACATCGTTCCTAACTATCTAGTGATGCTTGAACTACGACCAAGGCTTGATTCCTCAGGGATACGTAGGTAGCCTTTCATAAAAGGTCCGGCCATCCAGACCACGGTGGTCACCCCTTTGTCATCATCGCTCCTCGGTGGTGAGCGGCCTTCATAGAGGTCCGGATATCGGACCACATTGGTCACCCCTTTGTCATTCATCACTCCTCGGTGGTGAAGTAGCCCCTCATAGAGGTCCGGATATCCGACCACGTCGGTCACTTCTAGCATATCCCGGTAGGATCAATCGCACGACCTCCTAGGTCACTTTCTCTTCTATTTTCCCGACAGAGACCGGCTTCTCTCCGCTATTCCCCTACGGATCTTTTACGAACTACGGCTGGCTTGATTCCTCACGGGATACGTAGGTAGCCTTCCCGAAGGTTCAGCCGCTCGACCACCTTGGTCACCTAATCCGATCTCGGCATTCGCGAGATCGGATCCTTTTCTATCGACAACCCCACTCGCCACGCAAGTGACGTTGCCGAGGGCTTGTAAGTACCCAAATCGGCTCATGCCTTTCGGTTAAGTTTTCCGGCAATTTCCCGGACTTTCCTAAAGTCAGGGAGCAATTCGGCATGTTCAGAACCTTCCAGGAAATGAAGGGGTGATTTAAATTAAAAGAGCACGTTTTCCTTAATATGGAAAACCTTCTAGAAGTGCCACCTTGCATGATTCTAGAAACATCTTTGAGTCATACGAGGATAATGCCGCACGGCTGCATTAGGAGGAACTCCTAGCCGCACGGCCTCATTAGCCTTATCCGGTGCCTATAAATAGAGCCCTCCTCTACCCATTTAGACACAAACAAAACACACCATATTATCAAAAAGCTCTGTGAAACCTGTAGCTTGCGAAAATCCAAGAAGTTGAAGAGTGCCAAGAAGCCACCTCCCTCACTCCTTGAAGCCTTCCAAGTTGGTCCATCCACTAGGCAAGATCCAAAGAAGAAGAGGTCACCACCATTGGTAACCTCTCACTCCCTTACCTTGCATCAATGCTTGTTTATGTGATATAATTGCTCCTTGCATTTCATATATTACTATTATCTTGCTTGGGACTTGGTATTTGTTGTTAAAGATTTTATCTTTATTCATATAAATCATACCCCCTCCCCCTTTGCATCCTTGGCATGAAATAAGCATCCTTTGCCCATAAAAATGTAATCTTTGCATTAAAGGTGCATCCTTTGCACCTAAAAATCCCTTTTTTACCTAAAAATGATATCTTTATGCATCCTTTGCATATAAAAATATAATCTTTATATTCAAATTGCATCCTTTGCATCCTAAAACTTAATTTTCACACATAAAAATGCATCCTTTGCATTAAAGATCAATTTCTTTGCATGAAAGAAGCATCCTTTGCCTAAAAATGCTATTTTCTACATAAAAATGCATCCTTTGCATAAAAGTCCCTTTCTTTACATCAAAAAGCATCATTTGCAATCAAAAGCATCCTTTGCACCCAAAAAATGTCATCTTTTCACTAAAAATGTCATTTTTACATGCATTCCCCCATGTCCCCATTAGCAACCTTCGAACGGACCGGTTGTAAAGATCCTATCTTTACATCGTTTCTTCCGATTAAAGGTGCCACAATCTCTTTAGAAAGGGATAAAACCTTGAACCTATATCTCCGATTATCGCTTGAGGCGAGCATGATAGCTCCCATATAAGCTCAATCGTCTCAAGGCGTAGGATTGATGGGCTAAGGACGCTCCTTTCTAAAGAACCCCATTTTGGACTATAAAGAGAGTCCTTCTCTCGATCACGCAAAGACCCAAGGTCAAATAGCGATGATCACAAGTCCAAGATGAGGATGGGATCAAGGTCCCGAACACATAAAAAATCCAAGGAATCCCGAGCGACAACCAATTAAATGGTTTGTATCGTTCGGAAGACGACTTGGAACATTCCCCCCCCCTCTTTTCAACACATGCTGAAAGCATGCAAGCAAGCACGAAAAATGGAATCTAGGGAGACTTGCTACGGCAAGGCACTTTGGGTGAAACGACGATCCGTTCTTCCCCGAGGTAGTTCAACCTTAGACCGTTGTCAATACGGGAATACAGGACAGAGGACAAAATTCCACGTTGTCCCACGACGGGAGAAGCGGGACGAGCGGGACGGGACCAAGAAACGGGACGGGACTTGAAAATACTGATCCACATCCCCGTCCCATTTTCGAGACGCGGGATCAGCGAGGACCGTATCTAAGAGACCCGTTGACTATGAAGAAATAAAGAGAAAAAAGCATTCGAAAGCACGGAAAAAGAAGCATTGAACACACGAAAAATACCTCCGTCCCAGCTCAAGTTGTATTACAGAGTTTACAAGAGCAAGCTAGAACTTAGTTAATAACCAAAATAAGTTTTTATCAACACGGAAAAAAGCATTGATTTGTCCCCCTCTTTGAATCCACCTTCTCCAAGTACAACTTTGGAACAGACTCAAGAGATTATTGGTTGCTTCTTTTAGATCTTCGAATCTTTCGGAACGGCATCAAGCATCCTTGGCTTAAGCTGGCATTGGCTTTGAGGATAAAAAACGAGATAAAAAATCAAAAGAAACATGAGGCATCATTGAGAAACCAACAATTATGCAATAAACGAGCATCAGGACAACAAGCAAAATTAAACAATTTCTATCCACTTTGTTAGTTTGCTAACGAGAATGAAATAAATTGTAAGCAAACTCAGTCACATACGAGAACATTGAATAAAGAATATATTACATTTGTCAATTTGATTTTGCTTGTGTGGGTTATTTTGAGATTTTTGTCCATTAAGTGATGAATGTATGAACAAATGAGAATAGAATCAAACAAAAGTGAAGTAAAAAGAGAAATGTGATATGGTGTGATTTTTCACCGGTGTCTATAATCAATTGCGTATGAACTCATCGGAAATTGTAAGCAAACTTTTATTTATTTGCAAAACTATGATTTTTTATCATTACATTTCACGCATCGGAAGCGAGTCCACTGAGTTACAAAATGAAAACC